>LPNX010890448.1:57827-184622 GCA_001517045.1 Pseudotsuga menziesii | reverse complement strand
TACCACTAAGATTTCTAAAGAAGGTGTGAGAAAAGCCTGTGTGCCCGTATGCCTACCCGTCCAACAGCTCTATGTGAAGCTAGCGAGCCCTTCCTTCCATCCCATCCGATCGATCCAACGCTCGCTGGTGGTACCCAGCCAGCATAAATCTTAAAGCAAGTGTGATTCCAGGTCTGTTAATGCTGTCTGGAAGGCGCTCTATGGGAAGCAAGTGCAAGGCTTGGGGCATGTCCATCCAAAAGTAAGTCATAAGGTCTAGGTGGGTAGTTGGTAATGTAAAAATAAGTAGGTAGCATAGTAAAGGTTCTGTCTAAGTGTCGTACCTAGAAAGCATTCATTAAAGTTAGGGACAGGTCTAGGTATTGCAAGTGGGTAGTTTGTGTGGTAACAAGGGAAGCTAGGACTAGGAACTCTGCGACTAGTGAATATGCATCTATATAGGATATAGGATCCGCTGGGAAAGGAACTGGGCGTTAGGAGATGATAGATAAAAAAGAATGTTCCCCTTGGTCTTCCTTACAAACGGGAATTTGAGAAAGCGAACCGGGCGTATGGATATGATAAAGATGATAGATAGTTTTAATGACCCTGGTCCTTCAAGAGTGGGAAATTCGATGGCGGCCTTTTAAGTCAAGCGTGCTTACGCACCCTAACAAGACTGGGCGTCTCCATTCATTATTTCATATATGGGTTTGGAATTCTTAGTGCGCAACTATCATTTGAATCCCAGCCCCATGGAATGGGGGAAAGAAGTGACCGAAGAAGGGTAGAGAAGGGAAAGATGGGCCATTGCTACCAGGAATACTGAATTTCATGCCCTTCTTAAATCAAAGAAAGTCCGGTTAGCTATGAATTTATTATTCCTACAGAGTACTCCGCCTTCAGCTTCAATTGCGATTTATCCCAACAAATAAGAATTGAGAGGGTATCGAATAGAAATAGTGCTTCCTCTCGACCTGCTGCATCTCTATTATAAAAGTGCTATCGGAACTGAAATAATAATAATAGGGCGCGCTTACTAATATATAGGTCCCAATCTAATATACGAAGCGCTCTCTTCATATTCACCCCTGCTGTGAAACTCCTAGGTATTGTACTAATGAAATTCCAAGGGTTGGGTGGAGCAGCTGTCTTAAAGAGATTCGCAGTGGATAAAGAAAGTTAACCTTGCTGATAGAGGCAGTTGTGTCATCTAATGGCTGAGGGCTGTAGCGAGTAAGTAGTAAATGACGGGGTTATAGGAAAGATAGGCACTTACTCCGACCGGTGTGATCAAGCGAGCAACGAATGGGAAGGTAGTAGATAAAATAATGCGCTTTTAGCGTGCCTCTGAATGTGCTTCCTGACTGACCCGTGGCTTGTGCTTGTTCCGATGGTGCTTGTGCTGGGCTTTCCTTTCAGGTGATGGTTCGCCCGATCTACTAAGGACGACCCTTTCACTCGTGCAGTAAGGGTAAATAGTGTTTTCTTATTGTCTCGATCTGCCAACTGGATCTACCATTAATTGTAATATACTCTTCTCTGGATAGGCTTAATTGTACTAGATGGGTGGTCTAAAATAAAGTCCAATAAATCCAATCTCTAATATAGTCAATCTATATAGTGGATTACTATATATAACGTATTGGATGGAACATAAAGCAAAATAAAGTGGCATATCTCTCAAATACCGGTCAATGTATACGGGCTGGGTTCTCCCTTGCCTAACTGGGTTATACCAAAGCTGGAGTTCATTTTAATAGCTACAAGGTTCCACTCGGTTAAAAATCTGAATCCATGCTTTATATAATAAGTGTAAGTGCTTCTGTATCTAAGTTCCTTGGTTGTCAAAATACCGTCCCTTTCTGGGAGAAAGAAAGTATACTATGTGGCATAGCAACTACATAACATAGTATTAGTTCGGTTGACTAGCAACTAGGTGAACTAGCAACAAATAAAATAGCTAGTGTTAGTGCCATTGCTAGTACATAGCTTGAGTGCCGTTGATAGCTTAGGCAGGTGAGGTAGGGGGTGGATTCAGCTTGTTCCTCGCCCTTGAGAGCCTCATGGTGAAGGTTAGCTCGGTAATAAATCCTGATGTAAACGTTCTCTGCAGCCCGTGTAAGCGAGCTACTGAGTGGTGTCATCCTAGCGATGGAATAGCTGCTTCCTTTCCTTACGAATAGGTGCTTCTGTAATCACTTTGTTTATCCTTGCTTCGTGGCCTTTAGCGTGCCTTATAAGTGTATAGTGAAGTGTGTTTACTGCCCCACGTTTACAGTAGTCCCCACCAGACGTGATCTTGTCCTGATCTATCTCTTCCACTCCACCCCACGCGAAAGTATATCCCCGACCTTCCCGACAATGCGTTATAGGGGCTGTTGATGAGGCGGGTAACCCCAAGGATAGGGGCAGGCGAGTAACTCGTGTGACTTTTAATAGAGTAAGTGCCCTATATAGCGGGTAAACCGAAGGCTTAACTCCGTTAGCAGGTAAAAACTTCCTGCCTAAAAAAAAGCTTTAAATGCAAGCAAGCAAGCCTGAACAATGGCAGCAGATAGGGAAGTATATTGAAATGAATGGGTGAGCTGTGGAATCAGGGATAGGTAAGTCTCCATAACTGCTGCCTGTAGCCATAAGCTAGTGCGGTCAACAGCAACGAGTAAATAAATTGTTTCCTTACAGCCTTCGTAACGACGTCCATCCTTCTATGTGGCTCCATCCTTCCCGCTACATACATGATTCCTTCAGACCGTTAGGCTCGCTTGTACAAGGCTTATTGTGAGTTAAATAGGTCCTCCAATACCAGGAACGGGATGATCTAGGGGTAAACTAAATCTGACCCTAGTTCATGGGCGAATAAGGTCAATTTGGGTTTGTTTGCAGGAGCGGGTTGGGTCAAAATATTTAGGTCAAGTTAATACTAGTATTTGTCGCCAGTGGAAGGTAAAGGGTTTGGATAGTCCGCAACCTAAAAAAAAGGGTGAATACTACTGTGACTTTGCACGGGTTGTAAGGAGAAAGTATAGGTTTCCCCCAAGCTCGTCAAAGTAAATATACTAGCGAGTCATTCTTCTCCTGGAATCTCAATATTAAAGGGATGGGTAGGCTTAATGGAGGGTACGGCAAGGTGAAGCTCTCCTCAGTGAGTAGGTCCCTAAAAGAGTCTGAGCATACTTAATGTAGGAGCGAAGTCTAGCGGATAAAAAACTCTTTCTGGCCTAACTAGAGTTTTGAGTCCCTTAGAACAGTCGCTGTATAGTAGTTACCCAGGTCGGGATGCCAAGGGCTCGGTATTCAATGCCTCAGAACAGTGATTATATCCATCTAGTAGCTATAGCCATCCAAATAAGAGTTTTATAAAGTGAGATTTAGCCTCTATAAGAGTTATATAAAGTGAGGGGGGTTGTTTCAAAGCTCATACTTGCCTAACTCTCAGCATTGTGGAGGGTATCCAGTTACCCAGATTAGTAGAACAAGAATTTATTTCTCCAGGCCTAAAGGTGCTGACCCATCAATCCCGCCTTTGTAAGATCTAATAAGTAAGGCAATAGTAAATAGTTTAGTGTCCACTTATATAGAAGAAAGAGACTGCCTGCCTCACTTATAATCCTATTTAGGAATGCCCCAAACAGCATTGGATCGGATGGAAGGGCTTCACATAGAGCAGCACGGGCGTTCAACAACACTTCCTTGCGGAATGTTTATTGGATACGACAACACTATTTCTATTGTTCCGGCCGGGCTTATTCACCTGGGGAGCCAGATACAATTTATTAATTTAGACAGCCAGCATTACAGGAGCCCATTTGCCTTAACAATTTGGATCCAATGCCTCTATGCTTTTCAAAATGACTGAATCATTATTTAGAAATGTCTATGGATGGTGAGCTTACCAGAGTTTCCTTAGTAATAGTGTTGGACAGTAGTAATGGAAGGAGCTTGCTTGGTCTCTTGGACAATTACTTGTAGCTTTGTCGCTGCCTTTTCCTTCTTTGCCAACTCTTGTTGCAGCTAAGTCATCATATGAATTGAGCCTATCCTCCTACTAGCTATCCATCTAGATGACCTTATATCCCAGTTGCACAAGCTACACTCTGTGCTTGTCCCAATCCGCCATGACCGTAGTAAGGGAGTCTTTACATTAATCAAATTGGTTCTTTAGCAATGATAGTCTCCTTGTAAAGGTCTCAAGGTTGTTATCCATCTCTACCGTTCCTTGGTCATACATCTGGGTTGTATGGGAACGGGAATAGGGAATAGGATTCATACAAACTTTTCCTGTTAGTCTTTAGAACCCACCCCACAACTTACCTACCCTCTCTCTTCGCACAACCCCGGCTACGTTCAGTGCTTCTTGAATCCACAAACAATTGAAACACTCCGTACCTTCTTGCTTTGAGGGAGGAAGGACACGTCGGCCTACACGATGAATGGAAGTTTGAAAGCTACTAACAGTCAGTCTTGGATCGTTGGAACTGACTGCTTGGGATTGATTCAATACCGCCCCTCACTTATCCAACCAACTTACTGATGCTCCAACCTAGTGCTTCAGCCAGGAAATAAATGCTTAGTTGGAGGACCAGTGAGCACTATTGAGCTTATCGCGGCGGCGGGGAGGAACGAGCTTAACCCGGCCAGCCAGATACTATTTAGAAATTAAGATAGACAACATTCTAGGATATGTCTACTTTTTTGTGCTTGCCTGCTACCAATCACCTGGCAATCACCTGGCCTGTTCACCACTACTCTCTAGATATTGGACAACTTACCTGAACTTTGAGCATTGTATGCGCCTCCAAACAATCACCCGCTTTACCGAATGCTTTTTGGAGGGGATAGGCATTATTTGTTGGCTGCCTACTCGCATTCATTTTTTTTTCCATCTAAAAACAATACTTCTTAGCGTAGCAAAGAGGCTCCATTATCTGAACTTATATGATATTTTATGGGCCTTCCAAACAAAACAACCACTTGCTGGAGCAATACTTTTTGGGTACGGCACTTACTTAGAACATTGGCTATGAACTTTAGCCTACTGGATTAATGCTTGTGCGACTTAGCGTGGCTGGCTAGCTGGCCACTAACTGCCCTATTGAGGAACGACTGCCAGCAGAACTTATTCCGATTGGGTGGCACTTTTCACTTTGCTTGCACACCTTTGCTAGGACCTTTATATTCCTGCTGGATTAATTTTTTCCAATGCTACCAACCAGACCAGCTCACAGACCTGAACTTTTAGGAGTCACGGGCGTTCGAAAAAAAAACACTTGATGGATGGAGGAATGAAGTGGCACCACAGGAACCGGAAGTCCTGGGATCGTGCGTGGCAACTGCCCTATGGATTCACTTAACTACTGCCAGATTGGGGTGGGGGGACTGCTCTCGGAAAAACATATTCTTTTCTCTCTAGGGCTTCCCTCGAAAAACTGAGTCTTTTCCCTACGCGGCTGCTCTCGAAAAAACGTTGGCTTTTACCTCTAGAGCTGCTCTCGAAAAGCAGTGGCCCCCTTGCCCTCAAAAGGACAAGCCCTCCGGACCTTCATTTTATTGAAAAAAAGGTATATTAAGCAGAAGAAAGACAGAGTCCTCTGGACTATTACTTCCTGCCTGTTTATAAACAACAGATGGTTGTATCCAAGAAGGAGACCTCTATACAAGACTTAGAAGAAAGGCTAGAACTTAATTCCACAGAGCATCTATGTTGGTGAAGCAAGTGGGCTACTACGTCCCTCATTTATGAATCGTATGGTATCAGAGTAGTTGAATCCTTGACCATGACATACCTGCCAGAACTTTGTCATATAGCATGGGTAAAGCAAATAGAGAAAGGTTGGAAGACCTATGTAAAATAAGCCTCACCTTATGGAATAGTGAGTGGGTTTCACCCCATTTGGTAGCATTTCGATAATTTATAAAGTTTAATTCTATATGTAATAAAATGTATCCCCCGCTAATGAATTAACCTTTTTACCGAAGACTAGCCATCATTGAGTAAGCTTTTTTAACCTTTCCTTTCACTTTCGAATAAGGACCTTCCCCTTGTACCCAACTGGATACATCAATGAATTCATTTCCATTAGCCTAAAACTCAGATAGGCTAGAGTTGGAGGCGAAAGGATAGCCCGAGCGAAGCGGGCAGGGAACTGCAAATTGAATAATTGAAGAAGCATACCGGCCCAGCATAGAGATATTATGGATAAAATATTGAAATTGGCACTTTAACGCGCTTGACACTTGAACCCATCCTATCTAGTTCCCAACCGGTTATACTTCAGAACAAAAAAAGCAGTTTGTGCATGTTGTACCTGGGTAACCTCATCTTGTACCACACCTTATCTATCCCATGCATCCCGCACTTGCTTTCTTCATTGCTCCTCTAAGTATTGGTCCCTGTTCTTCAGCCTTGAGTGCAATTATTCATAGGAATTCATAACATTTTTAGTGAAGTTAATAAGTTCCATCTTCCGCAGGTCCAAAGTGTACTTGGTACAAACTTGGTCTCCTTCCTTGAACTCGATAGAGGCATACGCCTGCCATGGTATCTACAAATACCTAGCTAGCCTTGGTAATTTGGTTTTCATTACTTTATCTATCGAATTGAAAGCTGCTTTAAAGCCCAATGCGAACGATGAACAAGGCGCACGACGCACCCAAAGTATGTAAGTAAGTAATTTGTACCAACTTGCCAAATCGTCAGATTACTCAGTTCCCGGGGCACCAATTGAATCACCTTTAAAGTTGAAGGCACATTATTCCCAACAACATTCCCAGCATTAGTTGAACTGGCAACACTATGACTAGGATCATTTCCATAAGCTGAAGGAGCTCCCTAGCAATATCATTTAAATCAGCAGAAGGAGCAGCATTACGACTAGGATCCTTCATTCTTATAGAGGTTATTTACTCCATTCATTTGAAAAGCTTAAAAGGGCGTGGGTAAAAACCCCAAGATAACCCTCCTAAGCAAATAGAGGAGAGAATTTAGTAGTAATAAAAACTCGGCGAATACGGAATTTCTAGAGTTGAGAAACTCGGCGAATACGGAATTTCTATATTGGGGGAGGTTATATACTAAGTAAAAAGGGGCCGCAGGTAGTAAGATTCCTACCCATAGTTTCTACAAAAGGTGAACATAGAGTTTCTACAATTCAGTAATAGATAACATACCCAGAGTTTATACATTGTAAAAAGAGAAGTCGGTGAATACGGAATTTCTAGAGTCATATCCTTATAAAAAGTCGGTGAATGCGGAATTATATATTGTATAGTTGAAGGAGCATAATTCCCATCATCAGCAGCAGTCAAAGCGGCAGAACGACCAGCAGAACCAGCTAACCGGGATTGAGAAGGAGAGTAGGCGTCCAGCTGCAGCTGAATAAATAGCATTACCAGAGGCAATTGGACCAGCATCATCATTACGACTAGCATTCCCAGTATCAGTTGAAACGAGCAGTGGAACAGGGACATTTCCAACAAAAGCAGCATAAAAACAAGCAATCCCAGTAGCAGTATTCCAGCCCCATCAACACCAATTGAAAGGATCATTCTGGTAGCATAAGTAGTTTAAACAGGATTTCCAGCATCCCCAGTAGCCTTCCCAGCATCACCAGTTTAAGGAGCATAGTCATTATTCCTAACAACGTTCCCAGCGGCCTCATTCTCGGCATCGGAATTTCCAGCATAAGTTGAAAAAGCATCACGACCAACAAATTAGGGAGAATAAGTACCAATTAAATAATGTACGCCCGTTCAATCATAACTGAAAGAAAGTCCCCCATATCCAAACTTCTCGCTACGGAACAATGGTTCCTACCTGCCTGGACTGGATGGAAGGAATGACGATGCGTTACATACGTTAATTCACAATTTGAGCATCATACGCCATTCAAACATAGCCCCACATACCATCACATAGAGCACCTGACATAGCCGACATAGCAACCTGACATAGCAGCTAGACATAGTCATAGATCATAGCCAGAAGGGCATAGCAGCCATACATATCCCCACAACCCACATAGCAGATATACACGTAGACCACCCAACATAGCTATACAGCCAGACATAGCCGGACATACCTGCCTTACACAATAAGCACCAGACACAGCAGCAAGCAGCAGATAGACCAACCACACATAGCCATCCATACAGCCAGTCATAGCTAGAGATCATAGACAGAAGGTCATTGCCGATAGCCGAGCATAGCCAGATATCATACCAGTCATAGCCAATCATAGCCATATAGTTAGAGCCTATCATAGCCAGTATCGCGTAGCCCCCTAGTAGTCATAACCGATCATTTACAAGCATAGTCATCCATAAATCATAGCCTCGAGCATAGCTGATAATAGCTAGATATCATATCGATTGTGATCAAGTTGGCGTCATAAGCGAAAGAGAAGGAAACTATCATACCCGAGAGAGGAGAAGGTCCCACCAGAAGAGAACAAGACAATAAGTTCTTATCATACGGGCATATTGCTGCTTGAGTTCCCTAGTTGCCAACATACGCAAGAGAGAAGGACCACATCACTGGATGAGAGGAAGA
Organism: Pseudotsuga menziesii; assembly: GCA_001517045.1. Classification (NCBI taxonomy): domain Eukaryota; kingdom Viridiplantae; phylum Streptophyta; class Pinopsida; order Pinales; family Pinaceae; genus Pseudotsuga; species Pseudotsuga menziesii. The sequence continues at coordinate 176,092 of LPNX010890448.1, read as the reverse complement.
ATATGTTTACCAACAATGCACTGTTAACCGATACAAAGGTTAACCTTCAGCCCACCAGTTACTCCTACCCACTTCTCGATTGCTGCTCGCTCGTTGACTTGCCAACTGCCTGAGATCCCAATTGAAACCTGGATAGAAATTGAGAACCAGATAGAAATTATTGCAAACTGGAGGCGATTAACTTGACACGGGTGGATAGACGAGATATAAACTGAAGAAGCTGGTCCCGTGATCCTAGTACGTTAGGCTTGTTGAAATAACCCAACAAAGCTAGTCAAAACCGTGGATGCTAGAATGTGTGGCGAGACAACGACTAGATTAAACCAACGAACTAGTGCTTTACCAGCCAGGTCTTACAACCAATGCTGCTTGACGAACCAACCCGTGATCTTGAGTTGGTGTTGCTTCCACCCACCTGGTGAGATAATTAGTTGTTGCATTATAATGTAATGTTATCTAGAATCTCTGGCCGGTGGATTGATGGGTCCGATGAAGTCCACAACCCACTTATAAAATAGTTGAAGTGCCCTAACGGGATGCAAGGGAAACTAATTCCTTCGGGATGGCTTGGAAATATTTAGCAAACATCACCACTCTTAACATACTCCTTTTCATCCTTCAATAAAGTAGGCCACCAAAGACCATCCTGTAAGATCTTGTAGGGTTTTGTTTTCCCCATAAATTCCTCTCCCTCCTCCCGTCGGTTGAGCCTGCTTTCGCATCCTCCCACAACTCTATGATGGCATTTCCAGAGTCTATAAAGTAATTCATGATCCAGAACACCATGTCAAAGTATCACATAACTCCCCATCTTATATAGTCGACCAGATATTAATTGATAATATGCAGCTGTGGTAACTAAGTGCCTCTTCTGAGTTGCAGACTACTCTGTAGGGATTGCGCCTGTGGTGAAGAATACAGCAATCTTCTGAAGGTAATAAGGGATAGCCTCTACTTTAAATAGATCAGCATTTGGAAGTGGTATGGTATATTTCCTAGGGATGAGTATCCTTGATGTGCCTACTCATTTTTAAGTCGATCAAACAAGTTCGTTGAATTCCTTCCGGTTGAGTTAGCCGGTGCCTCCTAGTTAGGTAGGGTAGGTTTTCACTAGCTAGGGTAGGGGCGCAGTTCCGGAAGGAAGTCTCCAATCGCTTTGTTTCTTTCTGTTAGCTGGACCATCCATTTTCTTTTTCTGTCCGATGAGAGGGTAGAAGCCGTAGCTCCTCCCATTACTGGGGGTGGGGGTGTAACGAGAAGGAAGTAGAATTCCCATCTCAGTAACTATAGAGAGAGGGCAACCGGTTTAATCAGCAAGAAGGAAGGACAAACTAAATCCTTAACGAGCACCCCCGATATGGCAAACAAAATATGTTTTTGGAAGGTCGGATTGAAGCCGGTCCAAAGGAGGTAGTTCACCGGCTCCTACTTACTAATTGGAATTCCCCATAGTAGTTGGGATAGGAAGGGATTCAACTGCTAGTTTGCTTTCCTCATCTCCGCATCCACAATCGGAGAAGGGAAGGGCATGCTTCAACCCCACTGAGAGGAAGAAGCAAGACAGTTGTTTGTTTCTTTCCAATAGCTAGTCCTACGTGTGTAGGCGGGATAGATAAGACGAGGATAAGCTAACAGGTAGGGGCACAGTTCCGGAAGGAAGGAAGCTAAACAAACTAGCTTAACCAACTAGGAGAGCAAACTAGATAGAGGAGGACCAGCAGAGCTAGCAGAGTTAACTGTAGTTCTTATCCCCGGACCGTGGGTGGGAGGCAATAAGAGGAGAGCAATTTGACCAGGGGGTGTGGGTAGGCTTCAGGTAGGTCGGTGGCACCTCCTGTAGGATAGGGCTTTGGTTTGAGCGTGCTGGTAGTTGCAGTCTAATAAAAGCATAGGAAGGAATTCAATTTTCCATCTCCTATAGTTGTTCGTTCAACCGGTTACCCGGCTCCTTCATTTACTGTTACCATCTTTGGTTCACTCCCACCCGATATAGTAGTCATGTGACGCACTGGATGTTTAGCCCATGCTTTACCACTTCCCTCGGTTAAGGGCAGGTAGTGATGTGATGTTAAGATTGGCCGGGCAAGCTGGATGATTGTCAACTCTTCCAAGGCCTTCTCCTCGCTCGGCCAGATTATCTACGTGATAGCCTGGAGGGAGGGCCAGCATTACTTTCTGTTCCTCCAACCAGAGGGAAGGAAGGTAGCTCGAGCTATCCGGATGGGGCAAGAAATCGAGCTCTCAATAAACTGGTGGGAAGAAATAAAGGGCTGGCCGGTGGTACCCTTGTTCGGCTACTATAATACCCATCTCCGAGATTGGATGGTTAAGGTAGTATAGTTCAACCGGAAGGAAGGTGCTCGGAACGAGTTAACAAGAAAGAAGTAATTAAACTAGTTGGGACTCAGCCGAGCCTTACACCCAGGTGGGGAACGATAGATACATCCAGACGAACAACCCGGCTCCTTATCAATGGGTATGATAAATTAGACCTCTTAAATAGGGACGTGATTAAAATTAAAGCTAAGATTTAGTGCACAAAAACTTGGATTGGACTGGCATCTTACACCTACCTGTAATGGAGTGTATTTACTATCGGCATGAAAGAAAGGGAACAAGGCTTCTGTTCCTATTTAATGGGTTCTGGCAAAAGGTGACGGTAAAAAGTATCTCTAAAATGTGTTATTTAAAATGCACCTCAGGAGCATCAACACATTGTTTCATTCACGCTAGTCTGGTAGGTAGGGCTTGGCTCCTCTTGTATCCTGGGATACTCCGCTTGCTTGGCTGCTGCGCGGGAATACTTAGCTACTCTACTTGGTTGCTGCGCTATTCAAAACTACGACTAATTGAATGGGCTAATCAGTTGAGCTACCGGGCTGGGCTAAAGGACTTAGAAACGGCTTATACCAATTAATATATTTTTGGGGCGGGAATGGCAATCAAGTGGCATTCAAGGAACGTAAGTCGCTTGCCTCAAGTTACTTCTTGAAGGCCCCGTAAGAAAATTTGGCTCATCCAATATTTTTGGAGGGTTAGAAAGAAATAAGTATTACCCACTTATAGTATATATTCCTATTGGTGGGAATAGATCCAGTAAGCACCGGGAACAGCGAAGCTTGACCAAAGGGAGAGCGAGGATAGGCCCTAATTATTTCTTGCCTTACTACCAGGGATTTTCTCTTGGTGACCTTCAAAGAAGTGGTCTTCCTGCTTTATACACCTTCCAAGATAGTTATTATCTTAAAAGAGCGTTGATTGGATACGTGGAGGAAAAAAACATTGCTTCCATGTCGACGCGAGACGGGACGATAGAGATGGAGTTCATCCATAGTAAAACAGTTCACTTGTCATTACACGCCCGGGGAACCCAACCCCAGAAAAGCGAACACTATACAGGCTTTAAAAATAAAGAAATCGCCCGACGAAGGAAGCTTGGCAAGTTAAGTGATGCTAGAATGTGTGGCGAATTTGAAGCTATAACGTTTGGCGAGACAATGGCTAGACGTGTGGATTGACGTTAGGCTTTACGAACTCAACCAATTTAAAGTGAAAGGGGAAGGTAGGTGTAGTAACCCTGTTCCATATCGTTCAGCTTTCAATCGGGTAGGTTAGATCGTGCCTCTATCCTTGCCTACACCACCATTATCACCACCATCACCATGCTGTTCACGTCGAATTGTTGTGTAACTCCTGGGCTTGGGGCAATAGGGAGAGCCTTACTCACTGCCTAATCTCAATCACCCGTTCTCGTACCGTCTGTGTACCACCTATTATCTAAAAAGTATGTTGGCCATCAATCAATATTCTCTCCAGGCAAGCATCATTACCCACCTCCCTTCCTTGACTTCCACTACCTTACTAGCGTCGTTAATGGGCTCCCCAGATAGGGATGAGGTACAAATAACCATTCTCATAAGTCGAGGGCGAAGGACGAAGACAAGGTACGAGGTGGAGGATGTTTTCTAGAACCGAGATCTAATCAAATTATCCCAGCCTAGCTATGATTGGCAATTGGTTGTCTGGCAATGACCGTATGGCAAGACTGGCTATCAACTACGATTGATTCTCGGTTATGACCTTGTGGCTCTCGGCAATGATTGGCTATCGTCTACGACCCCTTTTTTCTATGAGACTTACAATGTGATACTGTCAATGATCGTCTATTGGATGACCAGCTGGCGACCGGCAATGACAACAGGCTACTAGCGGCTATCGGCTATGCTGGCTATAATATATAAATTTTGTAAAGGACCCTTCGCCCCCTCACCCTCTCAAGCGATATATAAAAGCAATGTCAGTCCGGTCAATTCTTAAAATGTTATTAAATATATTTTTAATATATAAACCCTTATTTCTTTGTCGAGGGTCCGAAAGGATCTGATCCATCTGGGGCGGAGCCGCTCGACCGACGGGAGGAGGGCCGTCATTGTTCAAAAACTCGGAATTTGGGCTTACTTTAACTCGACTCTGTACCTACATTTTAGGCTCCTCCATCAAATAAGGTCAGGGAGGCAGCATAAATAGGGAGCAACGGGTGAAGTAAAAAGCTATGTGTGAAAGTTCATGACCTGACATAACTTATGAGACACGGCTTGATGGATGGTCCGGTCACTTAGCCGAAAGGGGTGCCCCTTTTTATAAAAAGTATTATTCCGTAATCCTTATGTTGCGTGGGAGGAATCACCCGAGACTGGGAATACGTGATTTTGCTTTTATAAAATGCAACTTTATTGACCTCGGGCAGTCTACGAACCTTCACAACACAGGGTTTTATATATTTTTAAAATGCATTTCATAAGGTTTATATCGACCCCGAACTCCTTGGACAACCCAACCAGGATGCCTGAATACGGGCCCGAAAGAATAAATGAGTGAACAGAACAGGCCGATCGAGTTTTTTAGCGTAGCACCTCTTGCTTTTACTCCGTGCCCTAACTTTAGTGAGGCTTTGGTGCTGGCTGGCCCAGGCTTTTATTTTACCCTCCACTAAATAGCAAATGTCTAAGTGCCGTCGTACCAAGGAAGCATTCCCTCAAGCAAGTGGTTGGTTTTAACATTAATACTAAAAAAGTGAATATGATGTTGAGCCAGTATAGAAGGTTAGTTAAGATCTACGCCAGGTGGTGATTTTGTTGCTGCTGTCATAAATAAAGTAATGCAAGTAGGCATAGAAAGAGTAGTCAACTTGAAATTGACCGAGCAAGTGTGTACAATATATATAAGTTAATGTCTGTGAGCCAGGTGTGTAAAGCTAAGATGAAAAAGGGATATAGGTCAGTTGAACCATAAGCAGCAGTTCCATCAGCTTTTCCAGCACAACCAGTTTAAATGGAATTTCAAGGGTTATTTCTAGCAACACCAGTTGATGAACCGGCTTCATAATTCCCGGCACAAGCAGAACATAATTCCCGGAAGGAGTCCCAAGCAGCCTTCCCAACATAATCATTGAACCAACATTATAAGTGGTTGAAGCAGCTTTATTCTCCCCAGCATCACCAGTTTCACTAGCATTCAAAGCAGAAGCATTTGGATCATTTGAAGGAGCAGAATTCCCAGCAGAATCAGTTGAACAATATTTCTTCTTAGCAGTTGACCCAGCAGGATCAATTCCAGGAGAATTCCCAGCAAGTAGAGTAGCACCAACATTGTTCCCAGCCTCATCATTTCAAGCCTCAGCTCTCAGAGCAGCATTACCAGGTTCATTTCCATAAGCAATAGAACCGGAAGTAGGCCCAGCATTCCCTGAAGCACCAGTTGTTGAACCAGGATTATTCCCAGCAGTACTAATAGCATTTGAAGCAGCGTTCCCAGAAGCCTTTGAAGGAGCGTAATTAGCATTACCAGCAGCCTCATAAACACCAGTTGAACTGGCTTTTCCCAGCAGGAGCAGCTCCACACCAGTTCCTGGAGCATTTCCATCAGCAGTTGGAGCATCATTACCAGCGGCATCATAAGTTTAATCGGCATCACCAGGATAAAAATTATTCCCAGGAGCAGACCCATAAGCCTCAGTTCCTGGAGGAGTTTCAAGATCATTTGCATAATCAGTTGAACCATCAGCAAAGGAGGAGGAAGTTAAGGCTAATAAACCTATGGCGAGTTTATACATATGACGTATGCTTGGCTTATTAAGAGTCTATTAGACAGCAGAGAGTAGCATATGGACTCTGGATCGAGTACAGGCATCTAACACGTGGCAGTTACTCTAGGACCGCCTCTTTTATTGAATCCCTTGTAATCAAGTTATCGACACCAATCATTGAGTGATTTATACCTGGATCGACGGTAAAATCTCCATTTTTGCTTGAGCCAAATAGCTTTTTTTAACCAATTAAATCCAATAAAATCCATTGGGAAAAAAGGTCTATAGCGGCAATCATCAAGCTGGGTAAAATCCTATTTGTTGTTCGGTCTGAATTCTACCAATGTGTGGTATCCCGCCCTTTCAAGATCCTACCAACCTACCTCTCTCGATCTACCTATTCTGTGGTCCCTCCCACTAATTAACATATCGCTCAGGGCTGCGCCACAACGCACAGGAAATGAATTGATATACGTGACTACTTTTACTATATAAAAAGGCTGGAACCGGGTCAACTTTATCTCGAGCTGTTCACTCTGGATCTGCGACTGAAGGATCCGGAACTGGCTCCTATTAAGCTGGTAAGATTCTCTAAAACGAGCGATGCTCGCTTTGGAACTGTGACTATACTGAAACTGTTACTGTTGCCAAGGGAGTGGGATTGCATATCGATCTGCTGGTGTTGAATGTGCTTCCGGCATTGGAACTTAAACCGGATCTGTTCCCCAACCCCTACATTATCCCTCATATACAAAACTTCGTGATGAAAAACTTTGAGGCAAAGAAATCTCGTGTTGCCAAGCTTTGCGTGTCACACCATCAATAGGCGAGGAGCTATTCACACATGCCGTGTCCATCATGCTACCGGAGCCCAAGCACTATGATGCAATCAATCTATAATGAGCATCTCCTATAATAACTCACCTTATGCAGCGATACATACAGGTGAATCAGCTAGCACTAAAGCGTTAGGCCAAAGCAAGGGCAGGAAATGCGGTTTTTAAAGGCGCAGCACCACATAAGCTATGGGACTGGGAGATCACTAGAGCAGAGGGCAGGTGGGACAGGGGGGCCTCAAGTTCAATATGGTAAGGTGGGGCATACATAGGCAGGATCGGTTTTTTAGTAAGGCATAGGCAGTGTCAAATGGGTGAAACTAAATGCTAATAAGGGTTGGTAGGCTGCGGTAGGGAATTCAAAATGGTGTAACGTATATAAGTTCGGTTGGGTGTGTGGTTGGGTCGGTGGTTTCTCCAAGGAAGCCACTTCATTCCTGGCTAGGGGAAGGCTACACGTATTGAAAGCCTCCCCCAACCTTGATCATTTTCACTCGGTATCCCAACCAGAGGCACCCTACCTACCAGCCAGGCATACCTGGCTAGGCACGCAATGCATGCCTACCCAAAAGAATTACTTACGAGATGGAATCAAATTGGGGAGAGAATTGGTATATTCCAATTATTATACGATGCATCTTAATTTATTTCAATTGTTCCTAACCATTAATCCTTTTCGAGTAGCCGGGGGAGCTAAGCTAAGCTGCTAAGGAGCAAAGGCAAGTAAGCCACCCNGATGCATCTTAATTTATTTCAATTGTTCCTAACCATTAATCCTTTTCGAGTAGCCGGGGGAGCTAAGCTAAGCTGCTAAGGAGCAAAGGCAAGTAAGCCCCCCGCCAAAGAAAGGAAAATAACCCAATACAATAAGGTACCTGCCAAAGTGAAAGCTTACCATTTTAAGCATTGTCCAATAAGTAATATTGAGGTAAATTGCTTAGTGGGAGCTTTTAAACCAGATCTACTACTAAGCTCTAGTAGATATACTCAGTCAGCTACAGACTACTGCTTGTCGATAGAGCTATTACCATAGTTTCACTATCTACTGCATCATAATACTAAGGCTAATTCAAATGAGCACTTATCCACGTCTCCGTCTTCGTTTTCGTCTTCCTTATGCACTGCCAGCCCAAAATTGGGCCATCCAGGAAGCACGTAAGTAAGTTAATCCCGCCTAATTTTTTATCTCTGCTAGCCCGCTCAGTTTGAATCGACCAGGATCCTCCTCCGTGTCCGTGTTCTAAAAAAAGCCCGCCATCAATCGAGATCTCTCCAGCCAGGCAAGCATGGATAATAATATGACTGCTATCCGGCTATGTGGCTATGCTCGGCCTATTACCACCTATCATCTGGCTATGATAAAAGGCGGCTATGACTTGGCTTACTATTTAATTTAACCATTAGGAGAGAGCCCTATCGCTTAGATCATACGCAACTCCCGATCGCTTACCCCATGATATGGTAGGAGCCCTCCCTAGCGCTTCATATACATCCGTACAAGGAAAGAATAAACAGGGCTACTTCTCCTTTTGACCTGGCAGATAGAGAGCGTGTACAGTTAGGGACGATACGGGACGCGACGCAACAGTTCAGGACGCAACGCAACGCAACGGGAGTCAATAGAAAGGGCAATCAATGGCTTTGGAACCTTCCCATTTTAAATTATGGAGGCCCAACAACGCAAGTAAGATATTGGAATTCAACAGCCCCGGTTAAAAAGAAGGATAACTAAGGGAAATCCGTTCAACACCAACGCTTCCCTGGGTGGGCAGCAGATCATTAAGATAGAGCCGGTTATGCCGCTCGACACATGGGGACTTCGTCGGAGGTCTTCTGGCATCAAGGTCTCGATTAGCATTCAGTCAGGGGTAAAGGTCTAAGCTGTAAGTCAGCAAGGTCTAGAGAAGGCAGGTATCAAGATCAAAGATCTAAGGGAGATAGAAGATTTAATCAGGTAGGTATCTATTGGTTTTAAACCCTGCAAAACATTTTCTTTCATCTTTCGTTCGATGGACACACCCCCATCCACCCGCACAGAAACATCTAGCCATGACGTGAGATAAGCTAATCGGTCATAAGCCATCAGATTTAGCCATTCATTCACGTTTTATCTTCTCGCCTAACAGGTTCAACCAGGCGTTTTGACCAGCTCTCGGCCCAGCTTCATCAGGTGATTTCGTCACGCCTAAAGCCATCAAGATAAAGCAAGAGAGAAACGGACTGTGTACTTGAGTTTTTTATGCCTAGGTATTAACGTAAGTAAGCAAGAGCCCTACCTTCTTCGGCAAGGAGCGTTAAGCTCTTGCCCGACCAAAGAAGGGCAAGGAGCAAGTTCAATCAGGAGGCAGTGCGAAAAAAGTAGTGTCGACCCCGTAGCATACGGTTTTGTGTAGGGGGATGGCCTCGCTAGGATTGCTAGGATTAATGAGTGATGACTGGTTAAATATAAAGCTAGCTGTTGGGCTTACTAACTGGGATGGGTTCTTGCGTTGGAAAGTGAATAATTAAAAAGGAATAACTTTGACTATGGGTTTTTACATTTGAGAGCGATAAGGTGTGACTCCCTACCCTCGCAAGGAGAATCTACCATCGATCTTGAAACGCTCCCTCCCTGTTTGGGTTCCTTCTTCTCTAGGCTCTGTGTATCCAACATGTGTGACATATCGCGGAGAGCCCTTGTGTAGCCTGCATCGGTTCACGAGACACAGAAAGGGCAATTCTCGTATAATAAAATAAGTCTCAGTATATGAATGGGTAAGGTCAGCAAAGAAGTAAAGGCAGTGTGAAACCCCTCGAAAAAGCAATGTGTATGGTCGGTAAAGCATTGTGTGGTGGGCCCGCCGGGATTCCCCACCCGCATTTTATAGCAGCGTCAACGTCCTTGTCTGTCGCGATCGGCATCCGTCCCTCCCCCTCCTATCTCATCTGTGTTCCCCGTCCGGGGGAACCCCAATTTACCAAAAAGATTTTTCTCTAAATAATAAAACTATTCGGTTTCTATCTTACTCGCCTAGCTACTCGTAGCTTTCTTTTATTCACTCTGCCCTTGACTCCACCCTTATTTTTTGCTTGCTAGCCTACCTCACCCGTACTGTACCGTGTTAGGTGGATGTGTTCCGTTGTGAAGGTGACTCGAGTATTATTGTGGCCTTCTCCTTCGTCATAGAAACGTTATAAAAAAGCATAGTTAAGTAATAATAAAATTGCTTTTATTGTCCCGATGAGCTATTCCTCGTACCCCTCAAAATGAGGTTGTGACTAAGGCAAAACATCCAATATAATATTAAAAATAATTATGTTGGACGAACGACTGCCAACAGATAGACGTGGGAGGAGGTTGTAGTGAACCGAAAGCACATCAGGAGAAACTACTTGCTTTTTCTCAATTGCTGCTTGCCCGTTGAGATAGATCTTGCTACCAGAGCACGCACCTACACAAGTCCAACTCAACACGGGACGCTTATGTCATTTATATGCACCCTAGTCAAGCGAGCGAGGTGGGAAATGATTGATCGATTGATTGAAACCAATACTTAGAACTAATACCGTCTCTCTCTTCCTGCCCGTCTCATCTCGATACCCGTCGCTTGATACCCGTCGATCTCGATTCGCCACCTGCGCCTCTTTGTTAACTAATGTTTCTCAGATCTACGTTGCTGTAAAAAATAGGGTTTGAACGCGAAGTTCCTCGCCCTCCCTATAGAGGGAAAGATAGATCTTATATATCAATTTGATCCAGTCCAGTTAAATGGAGAAAGGTCAATTCATACCAAACAGCCCCTACACGCCCTCCTTATGTCAGGCTTCGCTGTTCCTTGCTCGTTGTTCCTCTCTCATTGGTCGAGTCACTTAACCTCGCTCCTTGTCAAAGTGGTAAATTTACTAATAAAAGGTGGCGTCTCAGATCATAGAGAGTGCAACGAAACAGGTGTTTCCATATATAACGAGCTTTATTTGTAACTTGCTCTTTGGCGTGAAATCGCTATAACTCATTTAATTAACAGGATAATTCGTTCTCGTATCGTGTGCCGTACCGGGTTCATATTGTCGTCAACCTCGCTCTTTTCAGAGGTATGGAAGTTATCCTCTTGGCAATTAAAGAACTTATTCTCTCTAGTATGTTAGCAACTTTTAATGATTGTAGTAAGGAGCTACTATGGGAATGATGGGTGCACCTAAAACTGGCACAACCTGACCAACGTGAAAGAAACAATTTGAACTGTCTGAATGGCTCAACTCGACCTGCATGAAAGAAACTATCAGACCAGCAGGAATTAAAACTGAAAAAACTCCCTTACCAGCGTGAATGGACTGTGTGTCTGTCGATGATGCTCAGGTGCATCATAAGTAATGATTGCGATGTCATCCATCCATCCATTCTCCGTTCGATGTATGAACTGTTGTTTCGTAGGCGTAAGTGAAAGATTGAGGGTCGAGTAGGATTCCTCTTAAGATTAGACCTTGTATTGGGACGTGAGATAAATTTGAGTAGAAAGCTAATTTAGTATCTTTGAATGTAAACTATGTGTACGTGAGCTGTTTCTTCGTTTTATTATTCTCCCTCGGGTATGACTATGACTGGCTATGTGGTGTGAAGAGGAAAAGGGTCGATGGCTGTTATTCGTCCGTCCGCTGGGCCACCCCTCTCGGTAGATTTGGGCTTTAAAAAGTCGTCCGTTGTACAAACCCATCTAAAATACCTAGTATGTTGGACCATCCATATTTAATACGTTGTCCCCACCCCTCTCGACTCCCCGGAAAGTATATGAAAGCAAGCAATCACTTGTCTTTGCACTATCAACTGGGCCTTAAACTTGTTGAGACCTCCTGGACGGGGTATTGCAACCGGTGTTCACGTACACAATTTACTGGCTTAGTAGCTCTATGTGCTCTACGTTGTACTCAATGAATAACCTCCTCCACTAACTCCTCTACGTGTCATCAGCTACATGTGTCATCATTGTGTCGGGCACCGCTATCATCGTAAGACTAAGTCGAGTATTCCTCCAGCGGAGTAGCCAAGCCAAATAGCGGCACAGCAGTCAACAACCTAAGCGGTCGAATCGATCAAAGCAGCCAAGCGAGCTGAGTAGCTTATTATCCCAGTCCATCAATTAATAGCGACTATTAGTTATAGGCAATGAATCCCGCCCGGAAATGAAAACTATCGACCGACTTCATTCATTAAACGACTTGAGCGATCGACTCTTGTATCAACTGGATTGAAACTGGCATGTAGTAGCGGAATCAGTTTGCATTATAGACGACGTTATTATCCAACAATGTGCTTAGCCACATCTTATTCTAATTATTCATAAGCAGCTCCTATAATTGCGTATCAACATAAGTAACGCATCTTCATTCCCATTGTTCTGAACTGTCGTTCAGCCAATCCGAGCAACCAAGCCTTTTATAAAAAGCCGTAGCCATGCCCAGTCCCTCTTTTCCAGCTCCTGATCCAAACAGAGTATTCCAGAGTGGCCGCTCCAACCCTGGCTGTGAATATCTATCACTCACTTGTATCAGCACCGGTTCCTCGGTCCTTATAGCTTCCTGGGAAGCCGCCAGTCGGCCATCACTACTACAGCAAGCTAGCTGCCCTTTCACTCTCGCAATCTAGCGCGAGGTTTAGATGTAATCTAAAAGCAAATGATTCCCATTTCGCATTGTGGTCTTATTCCGCGCATAGTGGTATTACCCAGTGAGGTGAGTAAGGCCGAGAGTGGTCTTAGTGGTCTTATCCGCATGAACCCCTACCCAGAGCCCGGGATGGTGGTATTGGGTCTTAATCTCCGTGTACTGGCCTCACTCAAGTAGTTCCAGGCCTAAATAACCAATCCAATTATACTAATCAATGTCCGTTCTCCCCATAGCAGTGGTGGACTGATTGGAGCCATATCTGATTGAGCCATGTCGTCGTCGATTGAGAGGCTCGACCAAACGAAAGCTTATCTCCATTTCCCGGTAATAATATAGGCCTAAGTAGTAAGTGTGTAAGGCTTGTCTTGCTTGATTGTGGTCATTGTCCTCCCCCTTCCTCAAGTCCCGATGAGAGTGGTGCATAACAGACCTTCTTTATCGCCAATAAAGAAATCTTAGTTAATGATGGAACCTGCCGCCCGGGATGGTATGATCCTTAATCTCTGGTTGTGTATTAGATTGGCCTAAAGGTGTATGACTAGCCCTTGACTATGCTGCTCTACATCATATAGTAAGTCCGCAATAAGGTGTATTACTGCTGCTGCCATGCCCGTCTTCTCTCTGTAGCCAATCAGATCCTAGTCATAGCAGCATGAATAAGACTTTTTATCTACTTGCCATGAGTACAATTGATTCTGCCGTCATATAAGATAGGTAAGAGGGAACAACGGAGTAGCCCCGGTCGAGGTTGTAGGTAGATAGAACATCTTTTTCATAATTCCTATTAATTATTTATATACTTAAAAGCTTTCAAAAATCCCGGTAAACCATAAATCGAACCCTTCCAGTCAAATCAACATCAATAGAATAAAGAGCTGCCCGAGCATAAAAACTAGCATAACCAGGGTCATTTCCATCACCAGTTTAACCAGTATTTGCATCATCAGTTTAAGTAGCATCATTCTCATTCCCAGATCAGGCAGAAATGTAATTTTTTCAATCAGTGGAAGAAGCCGTTGTAGGAGCATTCTTCCCAGCTTCCTCAGTTACCAGAACAACATTCCCAGGGTCAAACAAATAAGAAGCATCAGTTGAAGGGGCCTCGGCCAGCATTTCCAGGGTCATCAGTTCTAGGATCATTCCAATCAGCCCTAGTTGTTGAAACAGGATTCCCAGCCTCAGTTCCCGGGCGGGGCATCAACCAACCTCATTAAAAGTAGTAGAATAAGCATCCCCATAAGCAGTTTAACGAGCAGTTAGAGCTGCACTATTACAAGCAGTCCTAGCATAAGCAATAGAACCGACTTTATTCCCCAAGTAGTTGAATCAGCTTTATTCACGACATCATTCCTAGGAGCACCACAGCTAGCAGTTCCATTATAAGTTTCAAGAGCATTCAAAGCTGCATCACGACTAGCAAAAGGATTTTCAGCACCAGCTTAACTGGCTTACTCTCCCGGGTTTGCAATATAGGGTAATAAATGGCATTATTTCAATAAGCGGTTGGAGCGGCACAACCAGAAGCCGTTGAAGGGGCATAATTCCTAGCATTTGAATAAACAGAACCGGGCTAAGCGGGAAAAGCAGCAAAAGGATTATTTCCAGTTGAACTATTTTACGTTGGAGTTACGAAAGCAGTCCCCGTAGTAATCCCAACTTCTTTAGTAGTCCCAGCCTCATCAGAAGCAATAGTTTTAGCTGCACCCCCAGCCTCACCAGTTTAATTGGCCCTCCCTTATTCCTACAGTAGAACCAGCTTCTTCATTCCTAGCAGTTTCAGCAGTTGTTGAAGCGGAAAACCCCGGATTCCTAGCCCCCCTTGGAAGTTCTAGTTTTAGCGACACCTGTTGAAGGAGCAAAATTCCCAGCCTCATCATTCCGAAGAGCAGTTTCACTAGCATTACGAGGATCCGTTAAAGAAGCAATTGAACCAACAGAATTCTTATCATTCCCGATAGCAGCATTATAGGTATTATTTCCAATAGTAGAGGGAGCAATAGAACCATTGTAATTCTCAGTAATTGAACCAGCAAAAGCAACTGAATGAACAACATAACAAGTCAAATAAGTCTTATTCCCAGCTTGAGTATCACCGGTGGAACGAGCATCAATTGACTAAGGAGTTGCTCGAGCAGCAGCATTAGTCCCAGCATTAGTAGTTCTAGCAGCATTAGTTCTAGCAGTAGGGGCAGGGGAATAGGCAGAAGCATAATAAGCAGCATAAGCACCAGTTTCACCAGGATCATCCCCAGAAGCACTAATTGAACCAACATCATTAGTTGAAGGACCATCATTTCCAACAGTACCGGCCTGCTGGTATTTTATCTAGACACATCTTCATTCCCAACCTCCCTTTAGTACGTATAACTTTCACTATAAAACAAGAGATTCAGCTTTAAACTACACAATCCTAGGTCCTGAGCCTATACACTATTTTGGAAAGTAAAAATTCGTGCGTGGAACCAACTTGCCTTGTAATCACAGGATCTCTCGTATGATCTGTTAATGTGGCTCTGCTATATACATTTTACAGATACATAACAAAACAAGGGCATTCCATCCAGCGTAAGCATCTGGATAATCTGGAATGCAACGTGGATACTCTTCTAAATGCATGGGAAAGTAGTTATAAGATATGAAAACGAATGGGACCCCAAAATTGAATCAAAATTAAGATGACCTCTCTGCTCTCCTTCTTACGAACCCTTTCCCTTCTAAAGGGAACTAGCTCTCCATCTATGCTAGTTCGGGATATAAAAGCAGCCAACCTAGTACGTCTCTCACAATTATTGTTCAGCCCTCTGGCTGTTGTAAGTTCCTTCAGAAGTAAGATGAGTTGACTTTGTACCATTCCATTCTGGTTGGATTATGCTCATCAATAGGGAACTTGGTAACTTTGGTTGAATAAGGTTGTTATCCTTATCTGTTTTATTATTTATCTACCAAACTCTTGAATACCGGTTTTCCTTCGTTGTCGATAAGATATGAATGATACCGCAAATGATTAAGGCACCTCTGGCTGTCATCCAAATTAAGAGGACTTCTATTTTTATCCTAAAAGAGCGTAGCGAAGGGGCCTTATCTTTCATTATTCCCCTACCTAACTTCTGAATACCAGCGGGTTTCCCATCCTTTCTTTATAGATACCAACATAGATCCAACCAATAACATAATGAAGCGTTAGTGATCAATAACCACCACAAAACCACCAAGGAGGCAAAAGTGGAAACCTGGCAAGTAGCTAAAGAACCCGACAAGCAGATACCTGTTTTCAAGCGGTATTGCTCCAAGCGATCTAATTAAGTGCTCAACCACTGCACAACCAAGGATGCGAGCACCCGGTGCAGCTAAATAAAAAGCGTATAGAGCCCTTTTCTTTCTGGGTTGACCTAAAATACACGGGG
Source organism: Pseudotsuga menziesii (assembly GCA_001517045.1). NCBI lineage: Eukaryota > Viridiplantae > Streptophyta > Pinopsida > Pinales > Pinaceae > Pseudotsuga > Pseudotsuga menziesii. Next base: position 160,127 of record LPNX010890448.1, on the reverse strand, counting down.
GGTGGTGTTTATCCACTCATCCCGCTACTCTATGACAAGAATAGATGCCAGGTGTCATGGATTTATTTGATTGATGCACCACATTCTATGATAGAGGGGGTGTACAATGGACAGACAAAGCCAGGAGTAGTCTTTGCTAGAAGCTATACTCAGTGCTGTCAAAGTCATTGCCAGTATGTTATTTATAACGGGTCATCCAATAGTCGATCCAGGTGTCGCATTTTTGGCACTCGCCGGTAGGTCCTGCTAGGTTTAAATGCCGGGGTTTTATCCTGGATTATTTGCTGATAGCCACTAGTTTTGATGCCAGGAGTTATAGTTATTCAGGTCGTCTTTGCCAGGAGTCTTTTCCTTTTTTTTTTTAGCCTTAAGCCTGTCACTATTATTTAACCAACTAGCGCTCCAAACACTCCACATAGCAGATATCACATATTTATTTAAAGCATCTTTTTACTTACGATATACAACGAAAGGAGCAAAGTCCAATTGATGCTAAGTAGCTGGATGATTTGGATTTACCCAGAAGAACACCTATTGATACCACGGATGCCGTGAGTAACCACCAAGAGTATTTCACCGGAAGGAAGCCAGGAAACCGGAAGGAACCATAGAAATAAGATAGGCCTCACCTACGGATATACTTACTTATGTTGATATACAATTCGAGCAGCAGAGCATTTTTTTTAGGTGCCACACTGCCTCGATTGATTGATTTATCTTATTGATTTGATCCAACTCGATGAGGAGGCGGAGCAGGATGAGGAACTATACCAGAGCCAGTATTCATAGAGTGGGTGTCCAGAGGACGAAGCTCACCTATAGAAGACCGAGGGTGGGCTACTCCACTTGGTACTCTATAATAGGTTACTCTGTGGGATACTACTGGTTATATAAAACAGCCTAATAATTCGCCATTCTTGGCTAATCAAATCTATTTTTGAGGGTCCTAGAAGGAATCATCTCGGGAAATGAAATGGATTTCTTTATTACTGGAATATACCCTCTCTCGATTGGGAGATCGGTTCGTTGCCTCACTCCCTTTTACAACGTTTCACACAGCTAGGGGAGATGGACTCACTAGGATTGCTGGCTTGGTCTGGCTGGTGAAAGTTGGTCGAGCTTGCAAAGGTGTCGGGACTGCTTACGAGAACAACGACACTGAGGCTGGCACCCTTCACTCCCAAACCCTGGTTCTTGCTTGCTGGTGGGCTTATAATAAACTTGAATTATTTATTCTTTTCACATTTGAATTCAATAGGTAGGTATTGACCAGGCCTTTTCTTAAGGAATTAACCCACTTTGATAAGGCCAGGGTTGAACTATTTTTCATTCATTTCCCAGTCGCTCACGTAAGACTAGCCATCGAACCAGGCCAGCGCCATACACCCACCAGCCCATTCAGCCTGTCTAGTAACTCCATCCAGCAAGCAATCCCATCTACCCCAGCAAGGGGAAAGACCGAACATTCGATCCAGAAGTACCTCCCCCCATAAACCCATCTTTGTAAATAAAACTTCGTTCTATGACATGGCAATAGGACACAGAATAGATTATTCATCGGCAGGCCACCAAGTTACGTTCATTTGAATTAGACAGGCATTTTAGGGTGTTTTCACAAAGCTAGGCGGGATGGACTCACCCATTGCCAGACCAAATTAATCTGCCCAGCGATAGGAGAATATTACGAAATAAGACAAACCCGCGGGGACGTTGGCGCTGGAACAAAGAAAGAATTACAAGGCAGGGCAGAAAGCGTACAGGCGGGAACGAAGGAAGGAGGGAGAGGACAAATGCTCATTAGAAAAGTTTGCAGATTTATTCTTACTAGACTTATAAGGAGGACATGGCTGCAGGGGACTGAGCAAAATCATCCACAATACTATATTAATGAGTGGCCCGTGTATGTGGGTTATTAGTAGTGCGACGAAAAAGTGGCCTTGGTATTGGGTAGGGTCAACATTAGGTCATGGGATCTGTAAAGTACCACTTGAGTAGGGTGGAACATCATTGCTTTCAATAGGTAGTAGTTTTGGAGGCATTCCACACTTTTTACTGTGAGTCTAAAGATGTACCTTAGTGAAGTTCATGTCAATGTTTTGAAAAGAGGGATCTGCAAGTGTGTTAGAGCTAGAACTTCAATTAGGGGGCATAGCTGCCTGAGGAGTAGCCACTAACCCTTGTGTTGGGAAGGGTTTCTATAAAACTGTCCGTTGATAAGTAGGAGGGGGAATCAACTACATGCCCCAATGAAGACGCCTTAGCCTTTGAGATTGTTTTCACCGTAAAAAGGGGATTTTGTGGCCTCTCCTTCCTAGTAAACTTGGCCATGGTGTGGAGGGTTCCTTGTTAATCTCATGGAAAACCTTGCCCGATGCGGACAAGTGACTACGTTCCTCGCCCTTCTTAGGTCTAAGAGTACTCCGTTTCTCTACATACCTCACCCAAGGTGGGTAAGTCGTTTAACGTACCTTACTTTTTGCTTTTCTGAAAGTTATTGTGGGCCACCCCTTCACTATCGAAATTACCAGCTACTCAATCTAAGGGGGTCAGGTTATCCCAGCACTTTCTTCCCCTCAAAGAACTAGCTTTCAGGTAAGGGCCTTAAAGGTCAACCCAGTAACGTCCTTATAAACCACCCTTCGAACGCTACGTAAACCCTATATGATCCTTATAAACCCGTCTCATTTGAACCTGGTATCCTAACCAGGCATAGGCACCCCATCCACCTACCAGCCGGGCATACCAGGCTAGGCACTACTGCCATGCATGCCTACCCTAGCATATTACTTACGGGTATGCAATCCTCTGGGCGCGGCGCACTCATGCCTACCTACCTTCATGCATGCCTATTTTCCTCATTAATGGAAATACAATAATTCTCATCCTCTTTTTGAGAGAATTAATTGAGATGTGTGCCCAAGATGAGGATGTGGATACCCATCCTGCTCCAAAGCAACGTGATAAAGCTGCTATTTACGTAGCTTGGGAAGCATCGATTTACCGCATCGATCAGGAAGACCGCATCGTGGGTGGGCCAAGTGGAACTCTCTCTCCAATCTGCCCCAGATATATCCCCCTCTCTGCACAGGAAGGAAACTGAATCTCTGAATCGATACGTTTCAAGCAGAGCCACCATTCATATCCATAGGCACGTGGTTCATTTAAATCGGAGGCACTTGACCAATTGACCATTTGCTAATTCTATACTTGTTATTGGAAGGAAAGAGTATGAAATTTGATTTTAGAGAACGACCGGCTATAGAAAGAGGAGAGGGTCGGCGGCGTGATGGCGTCAGAGATAGGGGCCCAAACCCAACCGACGGGGGCTACCCAGCATCATAGGAGGGGGGCTCCACATAAGGAGAGGATGGGATCTCCAATTGGTAGAGCCTTTTTCTTACTATAAGGTGGTCTTATTGGCGCATACACAGTGGGGTCTTCCACTGGGGGGGTGAAGTCGTTCGTAATAAGGTAGCTTACGTGGAACCTGCGGCTGGATCGAATCCTTTGAAAGTTTCATGTCAGGCACATAATGGGGCTCATCGAAGCAACAACTCCAAGTCGTTTTTGCATATGGAATCTGGGTAGGGCCCTAGCGTCCTAGGAATAGAGTTCGACCGGATTCCCAGCTACTCATGCGAGGAAGCGTTAAGCACGCTCGTATCAAAAAGGGCTCGGGATTTCTCGCTTGCCCGAGGTAGGAAGGCAAGGCCATGCATGCCACCCTTTTCCACTGTGCATTTCCCCCACTTTGACAAGTGTTTTCACTTGAACAATTGACTAGGTACCCGTCCTCTATTTTATTGGGTGGGCCCAGATTGGGCAGAAATAGAAAAATAGTAGTTTCATAGAGCAAGCTCGTATCCTCGCCCTCTTACCTCGGGCGAGATACTTTACGTAACCTCGCTTCGTGGTACGACTGGTATGACTCTGGATGGGCAACGCCACCTTGAAGTAGTCAATTTCCCATCTCGATGGACCAGGTTCACGTAAGAGAACTCGATAGGCCACGTTCGCATGAACTACTTAATTTCCCATCTGAATAGGCCACGTTCATTCGCACTCTATATCATCTTTATACGCCCACTTTCTGTACGGAATTTACCATCTCGATGTTATAAGGGAAAAATAGAGTACAATGAGGTTAGTTTATTATAGTGGGGGGCTCCCACCCTTTCAGTATTTCAATTACCACTTTGCCTTAGAAATAAAAAAACTCGCCTTCGAAGATTCATCTGTCCTCCGTGCCCTCGGATTAGACTTGTTTCCTTCACCTTCATGAAACTTGGGCCGACTCGGAACAACCATTGACTGTTGACTTAGATAGCCTTGATGGCTTTTATTCCCATGGCAAGGAAAAGCAATAAGCGTTGCACATACAAAGTGTCTCTATATCCATGCCTTGGTTTTATCATTCCCTTGAGAGAATCCTCTGTCTTCTTTTCAACCCGAATTGTCCCCCAGCCCTCGAAGCGGACTCGGCTTGTTATCTCATTTATTACCTACTACGCTAACCGGTACTCGCCCGATATATCTTTCGGTATGCCCCTGTTCGATATCTTGGTTCGATCTATTTATAAAGAAAGGAATGAGTTTAACTTGGTATGCCACTGTATCAGTTAATATACCTCCTGGCTTTCTATGCTTTATATTAAAAACCATGCCCTTATTTACCTTATTGACAAATTGATACAAAAAAGTAGGCACATAAACAGGTTATTTGATATTAATTCAAATAGAAGTATAAGTAAGTAGAAGCATACATAAAGACAGGCACTTACGCCCTTGGCCTAGCTTGCCTCGCCTTTGACTTCCGATGTACTCGAATAGGATGAAAACAGATCGAAATAACGAGCGATTGAAATCTATGATCCCAGACAAGCGTATGATGTACTGACCGAACGAAAGACCCCTGACCGAGCGCCTTCGACAACCCTTGTCTATTTTCCTTTTAATAGGACGCACAACAAGGACTTCCTGTCCTTACCCCGGTCCAGCAGACTCATCAAAGCAAGCGCTCGTCGGTTCAGAAGATGTCATTGGTACCGGTCGGGTCTAAGAAGGATAATCAACCCTGGCCTCCGAAAGAGATGGATCTCCTGCTGGCTCGGAAGAAAGATTAGTACCCAGCTCTGTCTCCTTTGATGAGTTGAGTTCCCGATCCGGTTACTGACTTTCCCCTTAGTTAGAGTGAAACATCCGGGAACCTTTAACAATTATCTCTCGGTTAAACATGTTGATCATGGGAGAGGTACCGTACCCCGGCTCAAAACATATTCTATCGGTTGTTCATATTACTAAGAAGAGAGATGAGGGTCTTTTGACTTAGGGTTTTAATTAAGGAAGGGAAATGATAAACCTGGGTTCGGAAGGAACGAATGTTGGTACGGGCACTGACTCAAGACAATTAGCGCGGGGTAGGTCAGAAGGACGAGAAGAACGAGATAGTCCTGCCGCTCGCCCTGCTTCAAAGTCTCATGTAGGTTCTGTTAGTGTTCTTGGTACCTGATCAGATAAAAGCCCGGGATAGCGGGGCTAAACATGAATATCGACACTGGCCGGCTAAGAAAGATCGAATCATAGTAACGAATAGGATGATGATTTAGCTTAGAACCACCATGTTAGACTACTTATTCTTTCTTATTCAATAACTTATGCCCAACAATTCCACAACCCATGCACATTATAAATATCTAGGTGGGGGTGGGGAACTAACTAGGTCCTTGGTAAATGCCTTCTTTCCTGGCCCTGCCTCGCTCGTGTCTCCCCTTCGTCTGTTGTGGGCCTCGGAACGTATCAGGAAGTTTTTCCGGGGTACCTGCCACCTGTATGATACCTTTGTCATGTCGGGTCTCATGGAGCATCGTGTCGGGCTCGTCTTGCTTGGGTGGATCATCGGGTCTATCGCATCGGGCGGGAAACTATGATCATGAGCTTGGTTTGAGTCTGGTGTGCACCAAATGAACAGAGAGAGGAGAACTTGATAGGCCACGTTCGCATTATCTATCATCTGGATACATCACCTTTGCTGACTAAATTTCCCACTTAAATCAAGGCCAGGTTAACAGAGGAGAACTTGATAGGCCACCCTTTCAGCAGTTCAATTACCAGGTCCCAAGGCGTAGAGCCTATAGATCCAGCGCGAGTTATTGACCTAGCACTAGTACTAGCACCAGTAGCAGAAGCAGAAGCAGAAGATCCAGACCCACTATCAGCAGCAAAGCCAGTAGTATAAAATCCTGTTGACCAAGAAGCAGGATTCGAACGCTGTACGTATTCCCTGGCCGCTCCTTACTTAGAATATCTTACGCCCTTGGCTCGGCTGGGTGGGATTGATCGTTGGGCTCATGGGCGGGCCTTCACGGTGGTTGGGCTTACCTGGGATCCTAGGGTACTTAGCTTTTTCCCCCACTACTCGGCTTGCCATGGCTGAACGGTTCAGAACACGAAGAATATCATTACTTATTATGCACCTCAGGATACTCGACAGACGCATGGGTTCATTCGCACAAGTCTGGTAGTGGATTCACGCAGGTCAGGGAGAAGAGCCTTTCAGTCAGGACAGGTTGGTTCTTTCACGCTTGTAAGGTAGGTAGTTACAGTTAGGGAAGTGGGTTGGGCTTGGATAGTGATTGCTTGATTGATCCACCTGAGAAGAGACTCTTACCTTCGAGAGATTAAGGGGATTTCAGAATCCCTAGGATCCAGGTCAGAAAATGAAGGGAGGATACCATTGGCAGAGGAAGATCCCATTTATAAAGCCCTTAAGTGCCGAAGACTAGGTTATGAGTTAAGGAAGCGGAAGGCTCCCACCTTCAATGGAATTCTAAGAAGAGGGAATGAGGCATGTAGGGGTTGGTAAACTTCAATATACATCTCCTTGCCCTCAAAAGGACAAGCCCTCCTGACCTTTTATTCTATTGGATTTTTTTACCAAGTTCAGTAAAGTAAGAGGTTTCTTTTGCGAGTGAAACTAAGGAGATGAATGGATTGAAGTGGAATATGTCATGGGTTCACATGGTTCTATTGCTAAGGAATGTGTTGAGTATTTACATTTTAGACTCTAAAGAATACCAATATCATGTAAAGCATCCATGTAAAGCATCATGGAGTCCACCAACCTTGAATAGTGCACTAAGCTAGGCATCATTGTATAAATTATGGTCTTCCGTTGGTTCTCAATTTTTGAGCAAGGTGCGGAGCTCTTTCCCGACAAAGGAGGGGAAGGGTTGAATCGCAAAGTTTTGTGAATTCCCATTGCATATTCTGATTTCAAATGGCCTATAACCCGAACTGCTCTACTTATGTTTTATTACCCTCATTCAATAATCCTTTGATGTCTTGATAGAGAAAGGTACCCTATCACCTAGATTGCACCTGGAGTCATAAGGAGTGCTCTGTGCAGAAGTGGATGATATGGGAAATCTTGGGTATTGGTGATTTTATTTGTGAAGTGTTCATTTTTCCAATAATTTTGTCATGGCTCATTACTATGGTTGCAGAGCAATATAGTGATGGTTATTGGTTCATTTGGTTCGCAATTGGTTCTTTTTTTTAACTAATAAGGGCATTCTTTATAAGGAGAATGGCTCCTAGACACACATGTGTATGAGTCTTATTATACAACACTACAATAAATCCTGTGCATGGCAACAATCTCTTTTTCATGTTGTTCAAGTAGGTGCAAATACTTACATTGCGAATCAACTTGGGTTATAAAAACACATAGAACATGTACGGAACGAAGCACTGAGCAATCGGCATGTTACACTTATTACTTAACAAAGGTGGTTGACATGATTTATGGTATATTGGTTGGATGTATTGTGGGTAGTGCATGTGGTATATAGCTCAATAAACATGGCCACCCGCGCATTATAGTGGACATTCACTGCATGGATGTGGTATGATTATGGTACTGTGCATTGGGATTTGGCAGCCGAAAAATGGCTCTACACCTGGCATCTTTTCGTACTCCCTTTGCCTGATGCATTTCAATAGGGATGTGGCATTAAATCCTCCCGCATTTTGCTTTTTTTTATTTGCATCTAATGGCCCACGCTTGATTCCTCCTTTCGATGACCTAGCTTGCCACGCATTCGAGCCCTTGGTCATTGAAACCTCCTGGCTACTATGTGCTTTTGCTTTGGTGATATTCTGCTAAGTCCGCCATCAGGCATCCTGGTAACTGTTTGAGCCTATATTTTCAGCCACCTTGCCCTCTGATAAAGTCACACGGGGAGCCTGCTTCGTGCTATTGTTTGGAACTGTTTGGGTCAAAATTGGCAAGGTTTCAAGCTCGGTTAGCTCTGCACGCGACATTGGCACGGGTAACTCGTTGAGATGCATTTTTCGGTTGTTGCTTGTCTGCTTATAGTGTATTCAATTCTGTTGTTTTGGTGAGTGTGAAGTTTGTAGCTGGCTTTTCATCTGCGTTGTTTCCCTTGACCTCACCCAGGTCATTACACCTGTAGCTTTTCTTCTTTATTACTTTTCATAAATGCATGGGCATGCTCTTTCGCCCTAGCCCTTAAATACTCGTCGAGCTACACTGAATATATACGATACCCTGCTCAATTTTGTTCTTGCATATTTGGGTTCGACCTTAATTTGGCAGAAGCATGGCTTGACCTCAACATATCCCGTGTCTTGATGAACTCTATACGACTCCTGGAGTCTTGCTTGCCCACCAGGAAATAAAGAGCCCATACGCAGCCCTCATGCGAGCTCCAGTTTGAATAGTCATTTGAATAGTCAGTGGAGGAAGGGTGTTAACAGTAAATAATTAATTGCGAAAGCGCTTGTGTGCTTAGCAGGTATTTTGGGGTTGTTACGGAAGACTTCAACAGCCTGGTCAACCTAAGTGTGGATCCAGCCTCAGCTATGAGTAATAAGGATGAGTCATGAAGATAGGGTCGGCTTTGAGACTCGCCTTTGAAGGATCTAGCCCCCCATCTGGCATTTATTGGGCTTCGCTCATCAGCTTTGAACACTGCTATTATCCAGTAATGGGGAATCTGTAGGGTTTTAGCTTGATGAGTTCTCTGGGCACCGGAAATACTTCCAGAATGCTAAGTTATTTGGGCTATGATTTGCCCAACTTCAGTGACAAAGGAAATAATTGCATAAAACATTTGAACCACCTTTCGAATGTACTCTGTTCCGGCAGCTACTCGGTCTCGATCTCTAACGGGATATGAAAGAGGACCTAGAACCACTGCTATTGGATTCGCTGCCTGTACCTCTGCTCTACCTGGCTTTGTTGCCTCCGCCTATAGAGAATTTGCTTCGTGGTAAATTGCGGTGTTACGTATGTGTATATACCTCTGCTTCTGCCTCTGCTCGCTATTATAGCTCCAGAGACCTTTGTCTTTTATGCTGCTGGTGGGTCCCCATATATAAGTAATATGGCACTGAGCGTATGGAAGTGATATGGAACCTTAGAAGAAGAGAAGTTGGGACAGAAAGGATGATTGGAAAAGGCTTGTTGTAGAGGTTCTTTCCTGAACTGCACGAATAGGCCGGTCTTTCCTGAATTGCACGATACAAATAGGGTCTTTCCTAAACTGGTAGAATAGGTAAAATAGTACGATAGCACTGCCAGCCAGCCAAGCAATAGAAATAGTAAGCCAGCCAGATGATATGAATGGATTGAACAACGTGATGGAAGGCTTGATTGAAGGAAGGATTGATGATGAAGCCAGCCTTAATCGGATGATATGAACTGAGACCATTGGGGCAGAACCAGCTAGATTAAACAGAATTGATTGATGGATTGAGTAAGCCTAGCCAAAATGTGATTGATTGAGCAGCGATTGATCCAGCAACAGCCTATTGATGAAGAAGCGATTGAGTCAGAACCAGCCAGCCTTATGGATCTACTACTGGCGGGTTTCTAACGGATGGGGATGCTGATCACGGATCCATACTGGGTTAAATAACTCGTGTTATCTTTAGTAACTCCCTAATAAGTGTGTTTTCTACCCCAAGACAATATGTCTGCGCTTTCCCAGGTCTCCTTCCTCTCGACACGTTTGTTCAGCACTTCCTGCCTGCTGCCTTGCTTTGGCATATCCCCCAAAAATATCCAATCCAATAGGGGGTCCCCACAACCCAATGGTTCCTTCGAAGTGATTGACCCTCCCTTGCCTGGTCCGATTGAGCAATAATTGCCTTACCCGTTGTCTAGCTTCAATCCATAAGAATCCCTTAACTAGCCATGCCCTAAAGCAATAAGTAAGACGCGCATCCTCCATGCCATCCAGCAGCAATTGGTAGGAGCAAGGGCTATCTATGGTTCGATAAAGCAATAAGTGCCCTAACAATCCGTCCAGCTTCATGGGATAATCCCTGCTGCCTGGCATGCCATCTCCCCACCCACATAAGGGTAAGGGACCCAGTCCCTCCCAAATGTGTAATTTGAAGCGATTGACCCTCGTCAAAATGGCTTGCCCTCGATACTCGGATCAATCTATGTTGACCCTCCTAGTGCGATAAAGCAATAGACGACCATTCATACCATGCCCTAAAGAGAATAAGTACGACCAGGCATGCCATGCAGTAATTTATCATGGAGAGGGTAGTGAGGGGCTATCTTCGAATGGATCCTGCAATAGTTCATGGATTGCTCAGAATAAGAAAAGAGTTCACATGCTGAGAAGAACAGCAGTAGGTCATGAAATCAAAGACAATTGGTGCTTACAAACTATATGACCTGCCGTAGGGAGACAGGGTCTTAACCAACCTGCCCTGCCAACCAACCTTTCTTTACTGCTTGCCTGTGGCGAATGATGATGCTTACATACGTTGATTCACGGTCAGACACAATGAGTATTCAGGGAGGGGCTTCAGCAAGGGGCCAGGAGGTTGTGCCATTCACGCAGGTCAGGTAGTGGCATTCGCGTAGGTCGGGTAGTGCCAGTCACGGAGGTGTGTGATGTAGTCCCAGTGCGTTGGGTGTACCCATTAACCTAACTCCTCCCTACACCCATTCCAAGTTGACAACAGACAATGAGAAAAGACACCGTTCAAACATACCCGCCTGTTCTTTAGACCCAAAAGAAAAGAGTTCATATCCCTCAACAAACTGAACGGGACGACACACAGACACGTTCCTACCTCGATGGGATGAAAGGAGGAATGACGATGCGTTACATATGATGATTCACTAGTCGAATAAGATCCTACGCCATACAGAGACAAAAACACCAGTCATAGCTAGTCATAGCTGCGCCAATAAAAGTCGATCATAGCCAGGAAGGAAGGAGGCCTAGCCAGAAGTACTAGCCAGGATTCATTGCCGATCAGAGCAAAGAGGCCTAGCCAGGAGGTCATTGCCAGATGGTAAGAGCCATACAAGTCAGGGAGGACGCAGTAGGCCCTAGCCCCTCCCTGCACGCACGTCTGCTGGCCGATCATTCCATTGGCATCTCGCATTCACAATACCCGTTTCACTGCCGCTTGAGGATGTGGTTGTAGATACGTCGGTGGCTCCATATCTCCTTGCCATATTCTATGTGTCACTTGGTACTATCGTCTCTTCCTCGCTGCGAGTCTCTGCAGCACCTACCTCCGGAAGAAACAGAGGACTTCATTATGGAGAAAGCATCTTTCAATCCCGATTCACTCTGCGTAGATTGACTGAACGCAGAAACCCTCTCCCTTATGGTCGAGCGTGCTTCGCTTCCAAATGATAAGGTTTTGAAATATGCCCCATCCCGAGGAGGTTTTTCGAATTCACCGGAACAACCCAACCTGGATGCTTATTTCATGAATGTTTTGAATCATTCTTCTCAACAATTTCTAGGTGAATATGGACAGAGTGAGCTGGTTGCATATTTTAATGGGAGTTTGAATAGTATCTTTACTGGGCACTGCTGTCAACCTGGGAAGAGCATTCTCAAATATCTTATTATATACATTTTCAGAGTGTAATTTAAAGCTGTCGTCCCATGGGCAGGGAAGACCATGGGTGATCATACTACTAATGTCTCTGAGAAAAGGCTGTATGAGCTTTTCTTATTATATAGCCCTTCCCCTAGTAATCTGGCAGCTGTTGAACTTCTTTATACAGGCCTAAATATCCATATATGTCGAGGTCTTGTCTCTAACTCCCAGTAGTTAGAAGTTTTTAGTAGAGATTTAGTTTATTAGCCACTTTAGCTAATTTGTACCTCCTATCTATTTCCCCCTCACGATTGTCGCGGTACTTAATTAATTTAAAAAAAAATATAAAAATCAAAAGATATAAAACTCCAAATGGAATTGGAGTTGATTCATAATGACAAGGAGATCCTCGACAACATTGTTCCATACAATGCTTTTTATTTGAGTCATAGTCTTGGTCATTCTTTCCTCAGCTAAGGCCTCCTCATGTCTAACTTTCCATGTCTCAATCTCATCTCTAAGACCTGCAGCTTCTCTTTTATATTCATGTGCCTTTTTGTCTGTTGCATCTAACTTTTGACCTTGTTGTCTAATCTTCTCTTTCCACTTGTCTGCCAATTATTCAGCTGTTATTGCCTGCATTGCACTATTACCAGCTTGGGTCCTCCATTCTGAAAGCTCCCTGGTAAATTGAGAAATCCTCTATTCTAATAGGGACGCAGATTCTGCAGATGGTGAAGGTTGGCTGCCTGAGGCTGTCAGGGTCTTCTATTTTTGGGCTTCCACTACTTGGTTTTTAAAAGAGCTAATTTGGGCATTAGCCTCTTCCAATTGCAAGGCTATGTTTCCAGCTTCACTTTGTTTGGCCTCAAGCTCAGCGATCCTTTATTCCAATACTTTATTTTATGCTGAAAGGAAAGAGTTTTCCTCTCTAAAAAAGTATGCTTCGTCTGCTAGCTTTTGCTGCTCACCAAGCATTTGCTGGGTGACAGGGATGGCCTGAGCCATCTGGGACCTTTCCAGATATTTTCTTTTAACATCCTTTTATTTGAACAAGGTGAAAATCTCCACTGTCCCTTGCTTGCTCTTTCCCATTGAGAAAAGGTTTTGTAACTTATCCTTTTCAGCTTCTAATGCCTTAACTTTGGAGTGAAATAACTGGTTTTTTTTACATTTATCATCTCCAATTGCTTATTATAGCTGTCACTGGAGGAGGCAACCTTCATGTATTTGTGGTAGACGATGCTACTAGAACCTTGGGCCATAGAAACATCATCTTCGGGGGGAATCTCTGCTGTGTCGAGTGTAACCTGAAGAGCCCTCCGGTGTTGGGGCTGCATTTATTTAGAAGTTTTCTGGGCCAGGGGCTTCTGCTCTTCCTTTAATATATCGAGAGGGTCACAGGTCTCTACGGGTTGAATTAGTTTTGCCCATGAGACCTGGAGCCCTGCTTCCTGTGATGAGGTAGCAGTGGGCGTGCTTGTAGCACCTTCAAAACCTGTGGTAGAAAATAGGTTAGACAATCTAAAAGGAGCGGATGAAGGCACTTCCTGTCGGGACGAATCTCCCTCCTGTTGAATGTTGCTCAGTTCTGGTACTTTATCCTCTGCTTGCGGCAGTAACACCAAGAGGAAGAAGCACGATAAGAACCTTTTTCTCTCTACGTATAGCGGAATTCAGTAAACGAATTGGGTAGCACTTTCTTCTTTGGCCCTTGTGATCCAATATTCATAGGGGGCAGGGCAAGGCTGAAAGAATTTATCTAGCCAACGAAAGCAAATCAAAATAGCGTAATATCGTTATAATAAGGGTACGCCTTATATAGGGATCCTCTGTCTCTTTATAAGGGAAGGGAGGTCCGACGGAAGGAGGTATCAACTAAAAGGAGAGGAATAATCCTCTAAGAAGAGTGATATGAGGAGTGATACGAAGATTTCTCTGTCGAAAGTTTCATTTCTCTCTATGGTAGGGAGAGTCTTACTACTTGACTTAGCCTTTATAAGTGCAGAATCCAATCCATGCACGCTATCTTTAATGATCTTCGGAGGTACGAGGAGCCCTCTTGGTTATAGAGTCTATTAAAAAGAAGCACTTTCCTATGCCTTATGACCTTAGTATATCGACGAAGCGAAATATAACGACCTATAATCTGGCCCCGTCGGCTATTTGCAATTGTTCATAAAAGAAATAGATAGATCTTTCTATTTCTACGGATAGCTGGGGCGGAATAAACTTATTGTCTTCAAGCGGTGGTGTCTGGTGAATGCCAACATAATGAGGCCCTATAAATGGCAGCACCTCTCCACATCAATAGCAATGACCTACCTACATCATTACTTCACCAAAGACTTATCCATTTGGCTGGCGGATCCGTCCAACCAATGCTATCCACGCAGTAAAAGGCCCACCATATAAATTGGAGTACCTCGTCGCCCATTAGCCCTATCTTCAGGTGCAGCCCTATCGGTCGTTAGCCCTATCGTCAGTCAGGTGCCGACCCTCAGGTGCCGAAGCTCTCGGTTGAGCGAGTGGAGTTCCTATAGCTCTCTCTCCCTTTCGGTGCCTACCTAAAGACATGCCCCAAGTAAAATAAGCCCAGATGCCCAGAATAATAAGGATAACCTTGTAAAGCCAAGCCAAGGCCAAATAAAGACGTTTTATCAGTAATAAGAAGGATAAGGAAGTAGCCTCTGATTTAACAAAGGATCTCTATAACATAGGTAATTGGTAATAATTGTTTCTATAATGTAAGAAAACGTATGACTTCGGTAACTAGAGATATAATAAATAAGAATAACTCCATAGAATGTAAGAATAAGAGACTATTTAAAGCAAATGGGAAACCATATTGTCAACAAGTTTCACAACCCAGTAAGCAAAATAGGTCTCAGAATAATATTACAGTAAGATAGCGAGATAGGTCTCGGGATAATATAAAAGATAGTAGGGACGGAGTCGCTCGACCATAAGGGAGAGGGTTTATATAGCACATATTTGGATCCTTACCTTAGTGATAGAGATCTATAACACCGATGACTTCAAAGGCTCGTAAATAACTCTAGTTAGCTATATAGGTTTTTATCTCCAATCAAGGTCCGCCCTTCATCTGCTAGTCAATAGGAGGTCTCGACTAAAAGGAGAGGAATATCTCATCGGAAACAAGCCTTGCCCGATGCGGACAAGCGACTTCGAACCTTAAGAGACTATCTTTTTCCATGCACTTTGTTGGTGGAGTCTTAAGCTGTAGAGACATAACTACTCTATGACAAGTCTCGGAGAGGAAGATCTAATCGTAGAGGAGAGGAAGAGCTCTTCGGAAAGGAAGATTCAAATTCAAGCTTATCGGAGATAAAGATTCAAATGAACTATCATCGGAGTTATATGACCAATGAAACAAAATCTTTTATACCTGGACTGACTAGCCTTATTAGCAAATGTTGTTGGAGCTTCATACAAATAAGTTACCCCACTAATTAATTGTGTCAGATGCTGTTGGAGCTTCAGAGAGTAAGATTCAAATGAATTCTTATCCGCGATAGGTCTCTTGACACGCCACCTTTCTTTCCTCAATTTACCATCTTGCATAGGTGGTCCTTAAGGTATTGCTTTGGTCCAGAGAAACAAGCCGCCTTCAGATACTAGCTTAGTCCAAGCATTTAGTCTTAGGCAAAGTATCACGTAGATATGCTAGTATTATATGTATAGATCTGTGATGTATAGAATGCCGGGTTTGAGCAAATATCACACTTTCTGGGGTCCTTTCTCTGGGGAAAATAGATTGCTGTTCAAATTACGGGGATTCTTCAAATTTCCAAATAGCAGGGGATAGATTCAAGGGAGTTCTAAATTCTCCTATGCGAGCAGGGCGAAAGCTGGTACTTCGGTAGCACAGGTACGGGGGAATACTACTTTTTAAGCTGCCATATTCTATTTTCAAATTATCGCTACATTAGAACATAATATGGTAATTTATACTTCATTAAGCTGGCATATGGGTTGTTTATGCGTAGTACCTATTCCAGTTGAACCTAGTCCAGATAGTGGTTTATTGGCTTAGATGCTGTTAGTTTCATGCCTGTAGAGCGATGATGGCTTTTATATGCGCTCGTGAGGTCAATTTGCTTATCCCAGTTGCATATCCAGTAGATCCAACAACAACAGTAGTACCAGTAGAATAAGCACACCGGTAGCGGTTCAAGTAGCAAAGTCACCTGAAGCAGTACCTGTTTCGGGGTTTGATTCAATTTCTCTTGATCCAGCCTTCCCCTCCTTTGTCGGGAAAGGCAAGAGCACAGCCAGGATCAGAGGCAAAGATCCCATTATTATAGCCAGGTCGAGAGCCATATGTCATATGATAGTCATATGTCATACGAAAGTCATGTATGTTCAGCTTAACGCCAAAGAGGCTATCCTCGAAGTGCTGAAGGGGTTGAGGTTCGGGGTTGGCTCGCTCAGAGCTCAATGTCATACCGCCCTTTTGACCTTAAACTCATTCGCTGGCTGCTAGATTGGGTTATAAGTGGTTCTCTCTATCGGTTCAAAGCATGTCTCCATATATTCGTGGTGTTACATTATGGATAGCCCGGTCTATGGGCAGCTCACTATTGCTAAACATAATCTCGTTCAGTTTATCCCCATTTGCTGGCTAGCTAATCAATCGAGTTCAAACCGGTATAAGTCCAATTCGGTCTCAGGTCAGTCGGTTCAAGCTTATATTGCTCAATTCACTAAGCTCCAGGTACAGTTATCTATCACAGATCCAGAACCTATTCTCTGTATCAAGTTTCTTACTGGTCTGTTTCGTTCTTAACGCATCGAGGTTTCAATGTTTTACAGTGATAATCTCAATAAATCCTTTAACCGAGCGCTTACAACAGAGCGCAAGTTGGGGAAGCGCCCTTTGTTATCTCCTAGCTATTTCTTTACTTCTCTCCGTTCACCTAAACAAATGGACTCTTGACTTCGATCCAGAAATTGATGTAGCTATTTCTTTACTTCTCTCTGTTCACCTAAACAAATGGACTCTCGACTTCGATCCAGAAATTGATGTCCCCTCAGCAGTGTCGGTTTGGGTCAGACTACCACATCTTCCTCTCCACTGTTGGAATGATGACTCTTTGCGTACAATAGGGAACGCATTGAGCAAGTACATAGTTAGATCTGAGCCAAAATCTGATATGTTTGGCATGGTCCAAAATATGCATGAAAGTTTACCTAGATAAAGGGCTCCCATAAGCCATAAAAAGAAATCTAGACAACTAGAGCCACATCCAAAAGCTAGACTATGAGAAACTCCCATTAAAATGCAAGCAATGCCATGAGTATGACCATTTTGCAAAAGACTGCAAAAATGCAACCCCTTCTTTAGCCCCGATAGATAAGCAGCAACAATGGCAAGTGGTCAAAAAGAAAACGGGGTCCAACCCATCATCTTCCCAGTCGCATAAACCCTGAAACGAAAATCCCTCCTCTAGTGACAGATTCAATATCCTCACCCAGGATGAAGATATTATTCCCTCAGTGGCCATTCCCCCTGATAATCTGGTCCCATCCCAAATCTATTCAGATCCTCTTCAAATTGATCCTTCAAAATCCATCCCCAATATTCCCCCCTCACCAATCCTAGGGATGAAGCTGAGAACCCCTCCCCCATTTTAAGTCACAAGATGATGATGCATGTCCCTCCTTCACCGTAGATCTAAGAGACTGCTCCCCGCATCACACAGCGATCCAAGGTTATCAAGAAGTTTTTGAATCATTTGGAGTCTTAACTTGTGAAGAAGAATTAAGGAAGAGCGCCCAATCTCAAGAGGACGAGGATCCAGAGGAAGATAAACTTCCAAAAAAACTAGGCCGAAAGACGTCCAAAGCTAAGAGAAAGGGAGCCAAATTCTTCTGTTCAAGATTGAGAACCAACAGTAGCAAAGCCAGCTAGTCAGCCAAAGCTATCTAAGCCAGCCATCATCTAACAAGACAGTCAGTCAAAGCCAGTCGACGCTATTGATTCTTCAGTCGATTAAGCAGAAGTTGATCCAGTGGTTTCTGGCTTTCGTGAGCGAGATTCAGTGCCCGGTTCTTCGTAGCTTGATTATTGCGGCTTATCTAGTGCTTATTTATGGAGTGATAAATGTAGAGCCGACGGCATCCTTTCAAATTCCGTAGCCATACATACGACGACCTTACCTTCTATTACTAAGTCCATATTACTAATTCAGTCCATTAGGGTTGGATGGTGTGTAGTGGTTCTCGTCCTAGAGAGCGTTAGGGAGCGATATCTATTTTTTAGTAATCGGTATGAAGAACCTTGCCCGATGCGGACAAGCACCTATGGATTTATTTTTACAATGGAAAAGTTACACGTAGAGATGCAATGTAATATATATTATTGATCTCCTTCCTGTTAACGTTGAACTGTGCAACTTGGGCCTATGGGGAGGGTCTCGGCAACAGGTAAAGAGTCTCTGGTATGGCTATGACTGGCTAGACCCTTTATGGCTGCCTATTTTACGGCAGCTATGATCTACTTTGATCAGCACAACAGAGACACTGTAGTTCGTAGTGTAGGTTACTAGAAAAGAGTCAGGTATTTCTTCTTAAGCTTAAGTAGTAAAGCCCATGCTCGCTATACTTAAGCCTTAGAGTTCAAGCCACGAGTGAAAGTCTCCATTATTTTCATAATTACTACACTGAAATACAAGAGGTAAGGTGCACTAAAGAGATAGAGTCTGAACCCGGCCTTTCAATTTGGACAAAGAAAAAGGCTTAGACCGCTTTGTTTGGACCACTTATGTTGAGAGGCTCTATTTTATATGATAGAATGCACGCGCTAAGGGCCTGGTCATCCCAATACCGGCGATAACAAAGCTAGGAAAGGGTTCACATACTCCCGGATGGATGAAAGCCCCACAACTCGATGCCCCAAGTTTAAAGTGAGGAACAACACCCAGCCAAGCGTAAGAAGGGTTTAGGATAAGGAGGCCAACAACCAGGCAGGAGAAACTAAAATAAAGGCGTAGGCTCCCAATAAAAACCCCTTCCCCACGGCAGTATGGGTTAGCGCAAAGATACAATCCGTCGGTTCGCTTAGCCAGTCAAAGGTAAGGTCCGAAGCATCCATCGTCAAATTGTTATTTTATAATATGGTATAGGCAATCCCCTAGGAAATGAAGAGGAAAGATGCTGACAGAACTGGTAAAATGAAGCCTTTTTATACCCCTTAAATCTTTCTCAAGCGATCACCTAAAATAAGGGAAGGGAAGAAAGACCTATTTTAAGACAACGCGACCTGAAAACATCTAATTAGAAATGGGTACATGGTGACTCAACCAATGGGAGAGGAAGGAGAATGCCCTTCTTCTTTATGACTGGAACAAGGATGAGATGAAGTATACCAAATTCCCTTTACTTTGGCCAATGATCTCAGGGAGAGATGATCCTTCCACCGGTATGGTTGGTATTCATTCACGCCCACCCCCCGTTAATATTTCTAGTTGGGGGAGTGGATGCTATCACAATCGTTGTTAAGCCATTACCATAACCATTTGACTTATAATTGGCTAGAGGAGGCATTGTGTCTCACCTTTGTTACGATACCTCAAGGAGTGGGTCAACCACACATGTAGATTGCTGTTGGCACGATGCCGGAACAACACTTGGTCAAATGGGTGCTGAGCCCAAACCCAGGGTTTCTCTTAAGATCTCATTTCACAGTGATCGATGCAATTGAAACTAACTAAACTAAGCTAAGGTCGGATAGTTGATTGATCACTCACTAGGTGGAAATGACAAAGCCCAAACATGAAAGCTGTGAGCGGCGCCTTCAAACATGAAGGTTGTAGCACCAGATGAATCAGCACCTCGGGACTCCATTTCTGAGCAGTGAGCCTTGTTGCGACCCTACCTTTCCGAGCTGCAGTAGGTAATTTGATCTTCGCCTTCCTGGGCAAGCAACAGATTTGAGTTCCTTTTATCCCGGGGTAGGTGGGAATATAGAGTTGATTTATTAGCGCCACCCAGTCTTGACTGCAGTGTTAATTCGTCTTGCGACAAACTTGGTTCGGTTATAGATCTATCTATCTCTCAACGAAGCCTCACACCGGATGCCCGCTTATTTTGCGAAAGTAGTTCACCGGGAGGATCGCCCTCCGGGCAAGCAGCGGCTTCTAAGGCAGGGTGATACCTTTTACCTCTATATTAGACCCTCCCGGAATTCTTAATTTCATCACTCTTGCGAACCAACCCAACGGCCTGTTTTGAATGTGCGCGAAGCAGGCAGGTTCCTTTCCTAGTTATTCCAGGTTCCCCTTCCCCATTAGTGCCAGTGTAGAGAATTGGCTAATGAGGACTACTACATAACGACTAGGGGCTTCTTCGGTACGTAGCCTAGCCGGTTATGAGATCTTTCTGTTTACATCTCTCTGTTTACATGTCCCTAAGAGGGAACTATAACCCTGGACCAACCCAATTCATTTTTTCAAGCATATCCAAGCTCGAAAGGAAGGGTGCGTTGTTTAGCGTAAGCGAAAGGTGGTTGTTCCTCTCGACCCAGTGGTTCTTACTATGACTGGCTTATTCTGTTTTAGACATTGAAACACTACGATTGGCCGCCTCAGATGGACCCGGTTATTTTGTTCGGGAACAGGGGACCTTTTCTTTTCTTACTAACATAGTTGGGCGGCCTACTTAGCTGGTTCTAGTTTCGAGGCTGTCTGGATCATATGCTTAATCTACAGGATCTACAGGATCTAATGCTACTGGCTAGTTAATTGGCCTGGCTTTGCCTTGCTTCTTTCTGGGTAGGTAAACCATGGATGCCTGCCCTAGCCGCCTCTGCTTCTTACTCTGGTGCTACCTTCGCTACTGGTGCTTTTCTCACCTTGGTTGCCACTTATACTGCTACCTCCGCTGCTTGATCATTCACTAGCTCTGGATCATTTACTGAGACACGGCCAATTAAATAAAATTAAGCTGATGCTCGATCAATTGGTTATTCAGCTGAAACCACCGGAGCTCCCGGCTCTGCCACCTATTTATATGCTTCTTTATGCTGAAATTCCACTGAGGTGATGTTTATTATTTGATAGCTCGTATAGGCGTCATTCTAAAAAGTCAGGCCTTTATGGTTTCTGGTAGCGGGCAGAGTAGCCTTTCCTTTTCCCTCCACATGCAGCCGGCTTTTATAGACGTCACTCGCTTGGAAGTGAAGTATTGATACGCCGCTTGAGGATGGGGTGTGCTATTGACTTTATGTTCTTTTCATTGCTATGGGTCCTCCTGCTTTCCTAGCAAAGGATAAGATTGGATCATACGGTATGAGGTCGGAGTAGAGGTGACTATTAGTGAGTGCTTATCGTCGGTAGATAGCTATTACTTCGTTAGCCGGAAGAAGGATTTCCAGTGCGTATGTACACACCTCATTTTATGGAAAATAAATAGCTGTGAGCAATAAATAGTGAAGGCATACGACTGCTCCTCCTATAACATATAGGTACGGACCGGCACACGACGATTCTTGCGTATGGCGGGAGCTCGCTTGTTGCATCATGTCAAGCGGGGCGGCTAAGCCTGGTCCTATTATAGGTGGTTAAGGCTGCTCGTCGTCGAGCTGTAATGTCTGCAGTCTTGCGTGGGAATGATTGACATACTGCTGCTGTTTGATGAGCTAGTATGGTTTTTGCTGCTGGTTTAGCAGGTATCGGTTGAACCTGCTGCTGTTCATTCCGTTAGGGTCGGGTCCTGCTAAGGCTGGCTAAGGTGGATCCTGTTTGTTGATGCGAGGGACAGAAGTTTTGATTCTGCCAATAGGGAAAGGGAATTTAGTGGGTCTTTGTAAGATTTAGGGGTGCATGTTGGCTTGAGATCTCCAGGTCCTAGTCGGCATATTGTTATGCTTTTAATGGTCCGCCCGGTGCAGTGTCCATCGCACTTTTGGCTTTCCGAGAGAGGTGGCGATCTTGGCTCTACGGTAAGCGGTGTGCTTTTGCTCGACCGTGGACACGCGTTCTTTGAACTAACTGTGTGCGCATTGATAGGAGTGGAATGACGGACAAATAACAGGTTGCTAAATTGGTGGGTAAAGACAGAAGCGAAGGTGAAAGCGTAAGATCCCGTGCCGGTTTACCGCCTCATTGGAAGCACTTGAAACACCCGTGAAAGATCCTTTCACCACAGATGCATATCCCGTTGGTGGCCAAGTTTAAGCAACGCCAAAAAGCAAGCAGTTGTAGAGTCAATTCTGGCATCTGTTGAAGCAGCATTGGTGTATATAAAATCTTCACTAATTCACTTTTATCAAACTAAGTATGTGAACGACCTATTAAAAAGCTTCAAAATATAGGATAGCAAGTTTATGAATACACCTTGTGAAGTGAACGTCAAATTAGGTAGGTATGATGATTCAAAGGCTATGGAAGTTGTATTATAGAAGAGTATTATTATAAGCCTCATCTACTTTACTTCCACAAGATGGGACATTAACTACACCATTGGCTTAGTTTTTCTATTTATGCATAAACCACCCTTAAGAGGTTCATCATAGAGTTAGAAAGAGGAGACTAAGGTATATCAAAGGCACCTTAGTTCGGGTCATCCTCGTGGTAGAGCTAGCTTTTCTGAGCTTTATTTGGCAATGTCGAAGTGTCTACTAGTGGGGGATGCTGGGCTGTGGTTATCCAGTTTGTGTAGCCGCTTCCTGATTCCTTTGAGTGAATCTTCTTTTTTAATACTAACCTAGGATGGTTTTTCCATCAGGTTGGTTCCTTTGCCTCTTCGGTTTATTGGATTGGTCTCTTTTCGTTCAGGTCACAGTGGAATTCTGCAGCTTAGGTTGATTCAATAGAGCCATTCTAAAGCCAAAGTATTATAATAACAATAATCAACCGGTTCACAACAGTGAGCAGTGGAACCTAAAGTTCCGGATGCGGTGCTTTAATTATTTTTACATAAATGCCTTATATATTTTGCTACAGAAGAGTATGTGCTTCTTTTATTTTAGTTATTGAAACAGATAATGAATCAATATAGAACGAATCAAATCACCTCACGAGCCGTCCCCATTGAGCCCATCGTTCCACAGTTCACCCGTCATTGCATGCCCTAGGGGGGGACCGCAGAAGGACTATTGGAAACACAACCCCAGCCAAACACTCAACGGGTGGCCCTCCTGGCTTGACGAAATAACCCGCCCGACGAAGAAGCTTGGCGAAAGGGGGAATAGGATTGGGTTCACAGAGATGGATTTTTGCAGGAGTGAAGTGAGCCCAAAGTATGTAGATCAGGGGACCTTAAATGGGACCGATGAACATAGCTTGCATAGATAGCCTGCCCTCCTGGCACGCATGAGCAGCAGGAGTGGGAGGTGCCACATAGAAAACCCCATTATTATATCAGGCATAAAACCAATATGCTCTTCCATTTTCCGAGCCCCATCATCCATCCTTATCTGAGTCATGAATGACTGGAGCGGAGATGCTTCTTTGTAGACTGATCCGGGCGTTTTATAGGTATTATCTTGAGGGGCAAAGTTCTTATTTATCTCATCCTATGCCCTCCATTAACTAAGAGGCTGGGGAGGCACCCAGAGATGGACCAGAAATGGGTCCTCGGAGATACGAAGCAGTCCCCAGGGTTAGACCAGCACAGACTGCCCAACCTAATGCGGTGGTGATGGATGACTCTTATTATTAAGAAACATGGCCATTAGCTCATGGAGAATCTCATGAACAACAACCCCAGGATAAAGGAACTGCGAGAATGTGCATATTTTCTTTTCGTTATTTATA
Source organism: Pseudotsuga menziesii (assembly GCA_001517045.1). Classification (NCBI taxonomy): domain Eukaryota; kingdom Viridiplantae; phylum Streptophyta; class Pinopsida; order Pinales; family Pinaceae; genus Pseudotsuga; species Pseudotsuga menziesii. The sequence continues at coordinate 136,461 of LPNX010890448.1, read as the reverse complement.
TAAGAAGGGAGTACCGAGGCGCAACTGAATAAGTTGGGGCAATTGAGGAACCGAGGAGAGAAAGCCGGCCGGTGGTTGAAAGAGCGTGGAGTAGTGGTGAAGGTGAGTCCCGAGAGTGATAAGGATAAAGGTGGGACGGACAGCAAGGGACATATTTATGTCACCGTCAGTACTTGACGCTCAGGCAAGAGGTTTTATACCTGGCTGGACAATCAATGGTGGCTGCTTATAGCAGCTAATGTCCCGTACTACATAGTAATAAGTAAGATCCCTCTTCTCACCGAGAATACCGGGGATGCATATTTGAAGAACTAAAGAAAGGTTTCCTGGTCGATCGATCTACCTACCATTTTCTTTTCTTCTGTCTGGGGCGGGGGAAAGAAGGAGCAGGCGCACCCTGCATAAACCTCGCTTTTGCTCAATTATAAAAAGTACTTATTTCCTTGGCCTTACCTGAGCAGAGCGAAAAAGAAGGTTAGTAGTCACAAAGCCGCATCGGGCGAGGTCCTTTCAGGACCTTTGATGAGGATTTGTAGCATCATTCGGGTAAATACAAATTGAGATTGTAGAAACATGAGCTTGTGATATAGCAACACCTAATTCCGAACCGGTCGGTGCAAAAATGAAGCCCATTTATTTGAGATCTCACTATAGTAATTCCAATAGAAATTGAAAATGGGAGACCCGAAGTAATGATAGAATGACTTGTAACTGTGGAGCTATATGGTATCATACCCTGGGGATTACGAAATAACGAAGAAGTAAAAATGACCGAGATGCGAGGGGAAGACTTTTGCTTAACATTTTCGGAAAGACCACCTATTTGTTCGTTCACCAGGTTCGGCGCGAAATCATGAATAAGCTCTACCGAGGATTGCCAAGCATTTGGTACTGAGTTTCCCCCTCCGTTCTTAGTAACGAAATGAACCAAGAGCAAGACTGAACTGATAGTTAGCGGCATGGACAAAGATAGATTTGTGAATGGGAAATACAAGTTTCCTATATTCATAGGAATCAATGGGATAATGGCGAATTGCTTAAGTGGGCTGTTTGGCGTAATAAAGACTTTTATTTCATCTCCTTCTTGTACTTCTTGTTCTCGAGCGAGATAGATCGAAAGACTTTTCTTTGCTCGCTCCTTTTTATTTCATAGCTAGCAATAATGGCGAAAATGGGAGTGAAAAAGCATGGGAGTCAGCGATCGATAGGTAAGGTCAAAAAAACGGCCTTCCCCTCCTTTCCCCCTTAAATATATACCCTTTAAAAGAGCTACGCACCTTGATGTAATATAGAAAGATTTTCGTATCCTATCCTATCCTATCCTATTAGTATTGCGGGATCATAATAGTTAGACAAGCTCATGAGAGCTTGCGTAACGAATTCGCGCTCGCTTCTCGGGGCAATTTGACCCCCGACCATGAGTTGCTCAACGCTTCTGAGCAAAGCGGCTTCATTCCGTTCCGCTTGCTCGGAATGGGCTTCGCTCCTCGAGTCTACTATTTTTCACCCCGCGGATGGCGGTATCACTACCAAATACCATGATACCGTAATTATCATTCTCAAGATTCAACGCTATTACTTTCCCTAAGAAGTCCAAGACCTCCAGACCTTGAACACCACCGAAAAATTCGACCATTGACCCAACTTGAATCTCGTTCAATCCATAGACACGTGCAATCCCATCTCCAACTGATATCACTCGACTGATCTCATCAACTTGTGGATTGGTGCAATACCAGTCATTCCTCATTGGACGGGTAGGTAATTCTCCTTTCTAATAGAGTCGTGAGAGGAGCAGCTCAAGGATCGAATTTCATACTTCAGGACGAATGGATAGGGATAAATATACTTGACAAGATGAGAAAGAAAAGAGAATGGGGCCTGGAAAAGCTTTCCTGTCACGAAGTACCCCGCCCAGACGGATGGATGGGGAAGCAAGCCACGTTCGACTTGCATGTGTTAAGCATATAGCGCTAGTTCGATCTGAACCAGGATCAAACTCTTGCTTTTTAGTATGATGCTTCGTTAGAGATATTGACTATATTTTCTTTGAGTTTCAGATATCAGAGCGGGCTTTTACGATGTCTCCCGAACAATCTCAGTACATACGGCATAAGATGATTTCACGTATCGAGGTCAGTATGGGATCGGGTGTTCTTCCCGTCTTACAATGATGCCCGCTCGGGTGACATTGAAGATCGGAGTGCGGAGGCTGTTCATTCTTTATATATGTCATTACGCTTTTCATAATTGAGAAAATAGGAGATTGCTTCTGAGCATTATTGAGGCGAGCCTAACCAAAGAGAGAGCGAGGTAGAATTTAACCAAAATGAGAAGTGTTACTCTCGGCTATACCCAGGGCCCCGAGGGTCACCAAAGAACGCACATATAGTGCCTGGGATGCTGGTTTCACACGACTAACTTTGGTTATGATTTCCTCTCCCTTACGGTCGGCTCCGCGCCTCATTTTTCATTGACTTTTTCTTGATTTCCATTCATTCTTTATATATGTAATAACGCTAGATTTGGTGTGAAATTATGCTAGATTTAGTATGGGGAGTGAAGCAGCCTATTAGTTACTCCCGCTAGAGACCCACTTCACGTAGAAGTATTTGGGGCAGCGGTTTCTCTTAGACGGGTACTTCATAATCCTTAGCGATCTTCCAATGATTATTTATATATGTAATTATGCCTTGCACAATTTGACTATTAACTGAGAGCAATTACCATTCACTACTAGATCTGTCTCTTAACTGAGAGTCATTCTTTATATATGTAATTAAGCGAGGGTCATTACTTATATATGTAATTATGCCTTGCACAATTTGACTATTAACTGAGAGCAATTACTTTATATATGTAATTACGCTGTAGCATCATATGGGATCGTAACTCGAATCATCGATCGTACCTTTATATCTCGTTTGGCGTAATACGATTTCACATCTCGAGGTCGGAATGGGATCGGGTGCTTTCATGTCTCAAATTAGTAACCGGGTTTCTTTTTGGCCTACGATTCTAATCAGCCGGGGTCGCTATTGACTCCAGCGACGCTCCTATGTATTATTAAAACTTCCAAAAGAAGGTTAGGATAAAAGCTTAACATTCTGGGTGCTTTGAACACCTCAGTCCGGCCGAGTCGCCCCGAACCAATTTAGCCCCTGCCTACCCTCCAAGGCAGAGCGCATGCTCCGATCAACTTGTTTAAACTAAGCTAATAAGATATCACGTGTGGAGGCGGCTGGAACCCTCCTGGAGGCCGCCATACAGAGGGTTACGACCGCCCAGGGGTGCCGAGAGAAATTAAACACCGTTATACCTGGTGGGCTGCCCAACATAATTGTCTTTCTTCTCCTTGTTTCATTCGACTTACCTCGACGATGGCCACGCGACCGACCCAATTGGAAAGATTTGAGTCAGATGCTTCAACCGGAAGGCGAAGAAAAGAAGAAGAGAATCCATACTGCGGGCCCGAAAATATGCCTCCCCTGGGCTCTGAACACCAACCCTATAGTGGGGGAGATGCCCTTTTACCAATGGACAAATATTCAGCCCTCAGCTCAGAATCAAAACTGTAAGGCTATAGAGAAAGCATGTAATTTATCTTGATCCAATAGTGGGGGTACTACTACATACTTGCCTTGTGTGTTTGTTGAGCCTAGAACGACATGATTCGAGGGAACAGATCTCTATTCATGCCTTTCCTGACATTGCGGAATTTATCTAGTTAATTAGCCTTGTGTTAAGTAAATGAATGGCGAACTAACTGAAATTCCTGACCGGGTTTTCGTTTTGGCTGTCCTTCTTGGGCTTCATACAAGAAGGAGGGCATTAACATTCTGAAGGAGCAGATCAAACCCCATCCTGGCGTCGCATCTTTTCCATTCCGGAGGGAAGGCGCTTGTAAGTTCACTATTTTGGTATGTAAATACCACCACATCTGTCACGTCGGGGGAAGAGCCCTACGTTGAACGCGGCTAAAAACCTACGTTTGTTTATTATATATTTATTTTATTTGTTAAAAACAATCGCTGTGCGCCAAATAAAAAAGTTTTACTCGCATTCTCCGGAAGGAGTCAGTCAGAAGCGATAGCTGCTCTCGCTGCTCTCGAATCAAGTTCCCCCGAGCTCACTTCTTTGAATTTACTTCGATTGATCACAGGTCTGAAATAAAGGACAGGAAGAGGAAGGATTTACATAACCTCTCCGTTTTCCTATAGGAGGGAAGTCTCTATTCAGAACCGCATCAAAGAACTAATGGAACTGGAAGAAAACTGGTTCCTAGCATAGTACCATCAGACAATTGCGAATTTGTGAAAAAAGGCATGGCATGATTTCCACATTAGAAGAAAGACTTTGGACAAAGGCGATCCCGACTTCATGGTGACCAGTTCTATTTCTTATATAGTTTCTCAAGGTAAGGACATTAACTAATCTTTGGCTAGTAAGGTAGGGGACTTCTACTCTAAACTTGAGCAAACCTCTCTCCAAACTTGAGCAGACCGATGAATGAGACCTTCCGTCTATTGCTTGTATGTTTATACCTTCCTTCTATTGCTTGTATGTGCCAGGCTTTCCTCCCTTTTCCACTCACGAAGTGATCTCTTCGTTCATTGACTAGGACTTTTATTCTATAGAACAATGCCATGAGTAGTAACCCCCCATCACCGGCCCTAACTCTACTCTAGGTCAACAATAACGGAGAAACCCTTATTATTCCCACTCTTCCTGCTTTTTATAGTTGGTGTTCCACAATGTTCTGAGAGGTGGTCTTGCTTCTATGATATGATCGACTCCTTTATAAACAAGGAACTTGTGCAATAAGTTTAGCAATTGGCATAATAAACTGTAATGTGTTTATGTTAATAATCACGTAATCCAGGGATGTACGCTCCTCAATTGCTTGGTTTTTTGTTTGTAGAATTCGTCTGTAATTTTATCACACCATTCTCGTACAAGTTCATTCTATTTACATTAATAAGCTTCGACAAGAACTTCTCATCTTCTTCTATGGTCATGTGTTGTTCCTATCAATAAATTTTTTGATCTCCAAGGGTACTTAATCCAATCACTTCTCATGGAATTCTGTCAAAAACTATGCTCTAGCCTGCGCAAGGGTTAGTCCGTTCCTTCTTGCTTAGTTCTTAAAATCATTTTGAAACTTCCTTTACCACTAATTGCTTATATCCTTCTCACTCAGCATCTACGTATGCATCTACTATACAATGCATGTCATCGATTGGTACTACCAGCGAAAGAGCCAATGTTGTAATCTAAAATATTAGAATGCAATATAGTTACTAGTAGTGCGACAATATACCATACTATACCATACTATACCATCTAGATTTTTTAGCACGTAGATGGAGGATAAAGCGATAGAAGTAACTATAGAGCTATCAATAATTAGTCTTTATGGATCCTTTATAATACTCTCTTCTAGTTACAATGACAGATGCTTATATATTTATACTGTTACATAGAGGGGAGGTAGTTCTAACTGTTGTAACTACGGACTACTAGAAGGGTGAACCTCGTTAACCTATATCCGGTTAAAACTAAAAGGGTTAACCTGTAAGGGTAACCCTATATTCGGGAACTATTTTTTATGCTCCACGTAATAGCTAGCCAAAAACAAGCAGCCGCTTAAGATGTGCTCACATAGATAAGGAAAGGAAATGCCAACAGCAGACCGACTCTACGCACCGAACGGACCTACACTCCCATCCTTTCGCGCTTTGAAGGGCAACCCTAGCCCAATATTTTTAGGGGCCACAGCCAAGCCAAGAATAACTTTAGCATAGTAAGGCAATCCGACCTTTCAGGGAGGACTTTTGTTGTCCATCTATCTACTATAAAGAAAGTCAATATAGTAAAATGGGATATTTATATATGCATATATAATGAATTACATGAAGTCCCTGATATCTAAGAGAGAGGTATCTTATATAGAATAAATACTTGCTGATTCCATAATCCTACCTTTTAACTATTTTAGTGTATAAAATATATAAAGAAAGTATATCTATCTATGTAGGGGGGACTCATAACAGCCCTAGAGGTGGATCAAAGCCCCCAAGGAGTTAGGAGTAACCAGTATTGTCCAAGCACAAAAACCATAGATAGGATACGTGTGAAGGGAGCTGTTTACCAAGTAAGGGAGACATAGCCAAAGCGTCTGAAAGGGCATTATTTCAGAATGCACGCGAGGGTGGGGTATGAGCCAAAACAGAAGAAGGGGTGTGGGCTCCTACCAAGCACCGCTTTACCACGGCAGTACGGGTCAGTGCCAAGAGATATAAAATGGCCCGTTGGTTCGCTCAGTCAGGAAGGTCAGTTCCGAACCATTGTAAAATGGGATGGTTGTATTAATAATATAGTATAGTAAATCCCCTATGGAATTACACGGACCCTACTTCCTTTCTATTCTTTACTTATTATCCCCCAAAGGGAAGCATCAGTAGCCAGGCCAGGAAAAGAGCAAGCAAGCTGAGTCCTCGATACCCATCAGTCGAAGCATGCTTTGGACCACCCCTTATATCACTTGTGTGATAGACAGCAAGGGGGTAAAGGGGTAGGCGAAATCGCTACCGAGCAAATCCCATTGCTATTATGGGGTAGGGCATCAAAATATATATCACTTCGCCTCATAGGCCATTTCCGGGCTTGCCACGGAACCACCTTACCCCCCCCTCTTGAAGATATCGCGGGTAGGTTAGAACCAATGTCCCCAGGCCTTACGTTAAAGTCCTATTAATATAAATCTTGGCAGGGTCGGAGAGAACAGAAGGTCAAGGTCTCGTTTGTTTCCTTAAAGGGTAAGAGATAAAGCTATATTTACGGTAAGAGATACTAGGGCCTGTTTCTTATTATATGGTAAAGGCTGTCATGCCATAAAGTAAATACTATATATCTGTATCTTTCCTCGGCCGAGATAGCTGGAGTAAAGAGACCGTTCCAACCTGGGCAAGCCAAGAGCAATATACCCTATAATAGAGGGGGGAAATCAAATGGCTAATGGCATTCAATCTTAGAGGGTTTCGGAGAGAAGTCTTTTTTTGGTATCTATCTAAGTAAAAGTCAAATGACTTAAATAATAGAATAAGCTTATTATGCCATAAATAATATATTACGACTGCTCTGTTATTGCGTCTGTATTGCTTGATCAAGATCTTATTACGCATATCTATAGAGACTAGTCTTTTATCTGTTTTCATCTCTTATGTGTGCGATCCTCTGTCTCGAGGCGAGGTGTATTCGTGGATGACTGCGCTCTCTCAAGCTTTGGTATTGTCTGATGCAAGCCCTCAACCTTCGTAATGGGATGGCTAACTTCGGTATGCCATAATCTTTTTTTCCTTCCCTTCACTTTGTTCAGTGATGAGTCAATGCATGTCTTTTAGCTGGCCTTATACCATTGTCTTTGTAGGTAGGCTCCCTCTGTGCGATCCCCTCTAGCGATGGGTATGCCAATCAATATTCCTTTCCATTTATTCCCTTCGCATCCTGTGTAGTGAGTTCCTTACCTTCCTTTCGTGCGTGTTCAGTAAGTGGGTAATGCAGCCTTCCATTCATGCCAGCCAGAGAAGAATATATAGAAGGTAAAGAATCCACAGCAGGAGCTAATTTAAATCGATATTGAACCCCGCCTAAATGACACGAGATGTATACTCATTTATAAGCCAGGCATTCTGTCTTTCGTGATATATGTGATTACGCTTTCTCATTTGGTATCCGGGGGCGTAGCGCCAGTTCAAGTATATTGTTTCCATCAAAATGCTAGACGAAGCATCTACTCATTAAAGGGGAACATTAGATACCTTACTTAGTTCCTTACCTAGACCGCTGAATATAAATGTTGTTTAATCGGTGGGCGGAGAAATGAAATGTCCGGTCAGCAGAGATTACAGATCTCCACTTAGACCTAAATTCAGAGGGTCCTTAGATACTTTCCTTCACGCAGAGAAGGTAAGGGTCGACAGAGACTTTACTTAACTTGTGAAGGGAAGGATAAATATGCGTCTGTCTCTATATACAATACATTCTTCGCACTTCAATATTGATTCGTTTCGATTGTTCTCATCGATTCAGAGTGGAAATGTGCACTCGCTGTTATATATAGCATGTACAAAATTGATCGATCGATGCTGCTTACGATTCGTCAGATAACCCTCACTCACTAGAACTGGAATAACTCGAACTACACTTACTTATATCTTAGAATCAACTTCACTCTTATAACTAAACCTGGCTATAACTCTTACTCTCCTAAGCAGCTAGGAATCGAATCTCGACAACCAGGAACAAATCAGCAACTATCCCTATCACAAACAACAAAATTACCTCACGCACGGACACCTCATAACTCATTGAAACAAGCATTGTCACGGCGTACTCGTATCAATCAAATAATACTTCCCTATACATTGTTGATACATCAATACTCTTGACTGTGTGTATCATCTTATCCTTAGCTTACTCTCCTAACACTAACTGATCAACTAGAACTATCACTAGACGATGCTCCTATAACAAACCTAAGCCCATAACTAGACTCACTCTTTTAAGCAGATGGAAATAAGCTCTAACTCTTCCTATATAAAGCTAATAAAAACCACTCTTACTATAGCAACTATATTCATAAGTATTCAATATTGACTCACAATGAAACGAGAAACCCAGCTATATTACCTTACCGTTCATTCAACCAGCAACAGGCCCTATTACCCGGGTTTATACTAACAAACTGACCTTGACTTTACTTTAACTTGACTTATACTTTCACATGTGCCACCTAAATACACTTCATACTCCTCACTAGAGAACTCACTCTATCATAACATTGATAGTAACATTGGAATCAAACTAACTGCATATCACATGCTGAAACAAAGACTTACCTGCACTTCACTAAGCCATACTCACTATTAAAACAACTATATACACTACTTCTCTTCATCTCACTCTTCATCCTATGAACTTCACTTACTATAGATTATTTAGCAGAAAAACAACAAGCTCCTACAAAGCTCAGACATATCATTTATACTCCCATCATAGCTAACATTGATTCAGAAAGCAATGAATGGGCAAATACACAGATAATAAGTCTATCTTTTGTGCGTGCACGATTTCTCATGACCCTAACTAAAACTTCCCTCACCCAGATATAAGTTCATCGTTCCCACCAGAAGTCTTTACACCAGGAAGGAAGGATGGAAGGAGCTTGTAACCTATCACCTCGCCTTAGGCCTTCATCACCAGAATCAACAACCCCAACTTCCTCACCAAGTACAACAGAAGGAAGCAGCTTGTGTAACCTTCTCCTTTTTCCAAGTATAACTTCAGCCTAAACAAGTCGTCCAACAGAAAGGAATCGTTAAAAAAGGAACCCTCAGATGTTATGTAAGCCTGATAATAATCGTGATAAACCATGAGCTAAAGCGATTAACTGGATGGAATAAGCTCTATGTTAAACCCTGCCAGATATAATTTCCACTGGCTCTATTCCAATTATATAGCAACGTCCTCCCTGGGGACACAACTTACCTTATTGTTAACTAGTCTTGTTGTTATTGCCATGTAGCAGACTTCATAGCAACCGGACCTACTACAACCATTTCATATAAGATATCAGCATAGAGAAGTTTGCACCTTGTCTATGAGCAGCATCCCCGTTTAATCCATATAACCTGGGTTTAACCGATCTCCGGGGGGCCTAGTTTTCACATATGGATGGTGCCATCGAGACGTTTCACCTGTCCTTGGCTAAGACCTAGCTGGGAAACCAGGCCTGCAGAAGACCTCGTCATCATATATAGTGTGCACATGCGTTAATATAGAATCTCACCATATCTAACATTGAACTCGCATGGATACTTAATCTTTAGATTGGCATGGACATGTTGAACTTGTACCCAGAGAAAACCTAGCAGGTAAAGTTGAATTAGCTTACCTCATTGCAACCATCTCTACATGTTTCATATACAATGTAACATATGCTATGTTTACACCCGGATTCACATATCTGCTAGTGCTAGTATATGATGTTGCTGTTCTAACTGGCTTTGATGTTGTTGTAACCCTCCACCGGAGCTCTCCATGCATGGTCGTGTTACTATATATGATCTCACCATATCTCTATGTTCTTATGGCAAGTAGTGCAGCAGGTCTAGAAGTAGTCCCACGGTTAAGCCCTCCCGAGAAGGTTTGGGAGGTTATGCATTTAGGGGACATGAGAATTATCAAGTAAGTCAATTCCATAACATCTATGATACCAGCATCTCCATGTTGACGCATTACTAGATGATGTTTACATGGACAAGTCCTGGCCTATGTTGTTGCACACAGCGGGGCAGCAAGAATCCCAACTGCCTAGATCTATTCTTTTACTGACTTGGAAGGGAAGGGCAGTAACCTCTTCCTTTACCCATGTCCTTCCCTGGGGGTCGGAGGCCCCAAGACGATTTCCTCGGCAAACCCCAACGAATCGATCTATCCAGGGACTGCTGTTGCGTACCACCCCGGCTACCAAGGCTATCTACTCAGGCTATTTACCCTGGCTATTTACCCTGGCTATCTACCCTGGCTATCCATTTAGTCAATCTATCTTTCCCAGCTCGCGTATTCCAGCTTGCGTATTCTAGCTCGCTCTCTTCTTTCCCAGCCCCAGAAAGAAAATACATCTAGGTTAGCGGTACGGGTGCTTGCGGGTGCCGGCCAGCCCTAGAAAGAAAATACATCATTGGTGTAAGGGGAGCAGGAGAGCTGGTTACCTGTAGAGTAAAATAAGTAAGTTGGCTTCTCATTCTTATCTAAGTAAGTGGGGCCTTTCCTTTGGAGATAAGCCAATAAGAGAAATGTAACGTATTAGAACTTCGTATAGGGAGGGAAGAAAGCTAGGAAGCTAGGTCGGGAAGCACGGGTGTAGGGCAGCTTTTTCTGGAGGGTAGGGCACTTTCCCTGGGGCAGTGCAGGGCAGATCAGAGAGTAGGGCAGTGTAAGGCAGATAAGAGATAAGCCAACCTTTCTTGAAGCTAAGCTCGAAGCCTGTACTTGCTTGAGCCAAATACTTATCCAAGGTGAACTTTGACTTAACCGATTCATAATCTATCGATTCTTTCTAGGCCAGGAGAAACAAATGAAAATGACTGACACTAAGGGTTGGGTTACACTGTATTTTAGTTCTTTCATTAGAGCCCCTCCGAGGGGCGAGCCCCGCAGGGCAACAAGAAGTCCTGTTCCTTTACCAACTATAACCCGAAGCCTGAGCCCGAAGGCTGTACTTAATACTTAAGCCCGAGTCAGTCCTTTACTTAAGCCTGAGCCAGAGCCCGCCCGAAGCCAGACCTGCCGGCAACCTTCGATTCATACTATAGAACATCAAGGATAACTGCTGTCGGGAAAGAGCTACGCACCTTTTATTGAGTAAGGCTATAGGGTCCAGGCAAGAGGGTAAGGCAATAAGGTACTATCTCATTCGTTAGTTGGATCACTGGTACCATCTCATTCATCTGTTGGATCAATGGGACTAGATATCTGTGCCATTGTCCGTCCGTCGGACCATCCCACACACCCTTGGATGAACACCCATCATATCACAGTTCACCCGTCACCAGTACTGCTTATGGGAGTGTAAACTGCCCCTTTTGACTGAGGCTAGGAATGTATCGGCTAGCTTTGGAAGGGAATTATACCGAGGATGACAAAGGTTCAAATGCTGATGGAACTGCTGCTACTAGTACTGCTATTTTCACTGCTCCGGGAACTGGTTATGCCACTTCAATTGCCCGTTCAACTGCTTATGGAAATTATCCTGGTAATGCGGATGGAACTAGGAATTGCTCTTTCAACTGATGATAGAAATTACGCTTAAACTAGTGCTTCTTACGCTGCTTGTCCTAGGCTTGGGCTACTGGGAATGAGGCTGATTAAACTGGTGTTGATGGGTACGCTGGGAATTATTATGCTTTTGCTGGTCTTGTTCGGGAACTGTTGGTCGTAATGCTGCTCCAACTGCTGATGGAAAAGATCCTGCAATGCTCTTGAAAATGCTGCTTTTGCTGGGACTCCTTGTGTTCCTGGGAATGAGAAGGCCGGTTCAACTGGTGCTAGGAATGCTTCAGCTGGGAATTCTTATGCTGATCGGACTACTACTCTTATTACTACTCTTACTACTTCTATTACTTCTACTTCTACTGCTTATGGTGATGCTGCTCCAACTGAAATGATGGAACTGATCTTAGGGTTGCTGCTTTGAATTATGCTCGTTCGAGTGGTTCAACTGGGGATGCTTTGGCTGCCCTTTGCTGAGACTCCTTGTGCTTCAGGAACTGCTAGTTCAAATGCTTCTGCCGGTTCTGCTTTCCTAACTCCTACAAATACTGTTTCAACTGGTGAGGTTGGGAAGACTGGATCTACTGCTTAACTAATTGCTTAATAAACGGGATCAACCACTACAACTATTGGTGCTTCACTTTGCATAATTACATATATAAAGAATGGAAGACAACTCACACCGCTAGTGTTATTCCAGTTTTCTTCCATACCGAATCTAGTGTTATTACATATATAAAAAATGAATCGAATCTCATTCCATTCCTATCGAAGTTAGTGGTTATTATGCTCATGAAAAGTGCTTGCATAATTACATATATAAAGAATGAATGGACACACCGAATATAGCGTTATTACATATATAAAGAATGAATGGAAGTCAAGAAAAAGTCGCTGAAAAACGAGGTGCGGAGCCGACCGTAAGGGAGAGGAAATCATAACCAAAGTTAGTCGTGTGAAACAAGCATCCTAGGCACTATATGTGCGTTCTTCGGTTACCCTCGGGGCCCTGGGCATAGCCGGGAGTCACACTTCTCATTTTGGTGAAATTAGACCTCGCTCTCTCTTTGGTTAGGCGAGTCTGCGGGCTCAGATGCAATCTCCTATTTTCTCAATTATGAAAAGCGTAATGACATATATAACTCAAATGCTGATTGATTGTCGCAGGACGCCCTTTGTTTGGCAGGCAATAACCTAGACTAGCAGTTGTAAAGCCTCCTTGACTGCGCCCAAGGCCAAGTATCTAAGTAAGTGAGTCTTGAGTGTAGGGAACAAGGAAATAAGTGTAAGGCATAGCAGACTGATAACGGGGAATAAAGTAACGTATTGAAAGCCTTGCCCGATGCGGACAAGCCACTTCGTTCCTTTCTTTTTAAGGACTTTCCAGGAACTACCTGTCTTAGTGCCGTAACACGCTAACTCACCTATGCCTACTTTAGTTCGTGCAATAAGGTAATACTCTCTTACAAGAAGCGCTACTGCTGCTGACTGCGGCTTGCTATTGTGGGGTTGAAGGGTGCTCCCCTTGATCCATTGCTCTAGTCTCTTGTGCTCTTACCAGAGAGAGTCGACTCTGATTCTACTCCAGAATAGAAAAAGGCTTTTTAGGCACTCTCCTCAATTGGATACGCCTTCACTTGGCCGCGAACTCGTATCCTTTATGCAGGTAACTAGAGATAAAATAAAGAATATAGAGCGCGCTCACTCAGTGTTTACCTTTCATTTCAGAACCTTGTATATCTCTGTTCCCAATCAATCACTGTGGAGACGTATTCCACCTCACCCAGGGGGTATAATCATGAAATGAAAAGCAGCTATTTTGTTTTTTCTTTCTTACTTCCCCCACTTCTATTCTTTTCTTTCTTACTTATGATCCATCCCACCCATCCCAATCATTTCGAAGACCAGATGTATTTTAAATGTGACGTTGAATTTAATCCTTAAATAATTATAATATAATTATCTATAATATATATATATATATTGCATTTCCCTGTTTCCTAAATTTTGGGGGGTCACGTTTCCAAGGCGTCCCCATTTCCCCGTTTCGTGCAACTTAGGTCTTGTTGCTTACAGTTTGGAATAAGGCTAGCCTTTGGATGCATATACTGCTGCAAATAATAACTACACAAACCATACAACTCCTTTACTCATGGATATCTTGGCAGCATTCCGAGTAACTCCTCAACCTGGGGTGCCACCCGAGGAAGCGGGAGCAGCAGTAGCTGCTGAATCTTCCATCGGTACATGGACCACTGTTTGGACCGATGGACTTACTAGTCTTGATCGTTACAAGGGACGATGCTATGACATCGAGGCCGTTCCTGGAGAGGAGAGTCAATTTATTGCCTCTATAGCTTACCCCTTAGACCTTTTCGCAGAAGGTTCTGTTACTAACTTGTTCACTTCCATTGTAGGTAATGTATTTGGATTCAAGGCCCTACGGGCTCTACGTTTGGAAGATTTGCGGATCCCCCCTGCTTATTCCAAAACTTTTCAAGGTCCACCTCATGGTATCCAAGTTGAAAGGGATAAATTGAACAAATATGGCCGTCCTTTATTGGGATGTACTATCAAACCAAAATTGGGTCTATCGGCTAAGAACTATGGTAGAGCAGTTTACGAATGTCTCCGTGGTGGACTTGATTTTACCAAGGATGATGAGAACGTAAATTCCCAACCATTCATGCGCTGGAGAGATCGTTTTGTCTTTTGTGTGGAAGCAATTTATCATTCTATTATATGTAATAACGCTTTTCTTTTTTCCCAATTAAACTTGCATGTGTGAAATGATAACTCTGTGTGAACATTTGTAATTGCTAGCTCTACTTTATTGGTGTGTGGGCTCGTGTATGAGAATATGCTACGAAGTTTGAGCAAGAGTTTTCTCTTCTCTCAATTGATTCCACCATAGGAAGTTCATCCTTTGAGAATGTTTGGGTTGTTGACAGTGGTGCAATCAGACATATGACTGGAATATATAACTCTTTTCAGATGATCACAATGTTGGGGTCGAGACACTTCATTCGGACAGATGTTGATAGCCCCAAATTGATATACGAGGAGTTGGAATTGTTAGATTCTAACTAGATCTCGGAGAGTTCCTGGATATACATGGAGTATTGTTTGTACCTAGGATGAGACTCAGCAAACTCTCAATTTCATCCTTTGAGGAAGAAGGCTATGGGGTGGTGATCAAGTCTGGCCAAGTCTATCTGTATCAAAGAGATGAGCCAATGAGGACCATCTTCTTAGGAGATCGCAGGGACAGACTTCATGTCTTAAGAGCGTATATTGTACGACCAAGAGCAAGAGCAGGAGGGTGGCTATCAGAGTTAGATGATGAGGATAATGTTGCATTTGATAGATATGGACTTGAAGAGGAGAGTGACTCTCTCCAGAGCACTGGCAAGAGGCTCATCCAGTCAAGTGATGGTGCATATGAGCAGGTTGATGAGACTCAAGTCAAGTCTCAGGCTTCACAGTTTCAGTTCAAGGTAGAGCATCTGTTTCCGAGGATGATTCCAAAGCAGACGGAAGCTGTTGTAGGGGTCAAAGATGTAGATAGTGTCGCGGACCTTCCTCATTAAGAGGGAATGTTGAAAAGTTAACTCTGAAGGTCATCTTTATAGTTTTGGGTGTTGTGTGATAAAGAGGACATGTGATTTGTCCCTTGTGTATTTTTGTGTAAAAGATGAGTTATATATAAATAAAGTGATGTTTTGTACTTTATAGTTTGGATCTCACTTAAGTTAGTATTTAATAATTAAAGTGAATTATTATTAAATAAAAGTGTATTAAGTGAGAACCCTTGATGTTGTAAGAATCATCTCAACCATAGGATTAAGTTGGTTAGAGAAGTAGTTACATCATTTAAAGTATAAAACTAGGGTTGAGGACAAATTAGAGACACTACCATTGACGAGGAGAGAGAGAGAAGATTGAAACCAAAGGAGAGAAAGAGAAAACCCTTGGCACAATTCCCAATGCATGCAACAGAAGGTACAACCACATTATTTACATCATGAGCAGTCCATACAGCCACGTGTGGGCACAAATCCCAAGGCAGAAAGTACAACAACAGTTTGACATGCCATACAACATTTATTGGAGGCTGGCGTAAATCCCAAGTAAACATAAAAGTACAGTCGTACAGTCCACACGTGTGGCAAAAGAGAAAACCCTTGGCACAATTCCCAATGCATGCAACAGAAGGCACAACCACATTAATTACAGCCTAAGCAATCCATACAGCCATGTGTGGGCACAAATCCCGAGGCCGAAAGTACAACAACAGTCTGACAGGCCATACAACATTTATTGCAGGCTGGCGTAAAGCCCAAGGAAACAAAAAAGTACAGTCGTACAGTCCACACATGTGGCAAAAACCGTACATTCTGTACTCGCACATGTGAAGGTACAGTACGGTTGGCATTCACAAACTCCTTGTTATTTGTGAATTGTCTCATCAAGCAAAATGTGGTTATATATAAATTTTGTTATGCTCCTAATTGATTGAACAATATCCTTGACATAAGCAATTTCCCCCAAACCAAATCAATGCAATGTGCCACAAAAGGAGTCCAAAGACAAGGTCAAATACCTCAGCATAAGTATTCTGCCAATAGCAACATAATTGAGCAGTGTTATCCATTATGAGTTGAGCAACATTCTCCATACATATTTCTTAAATAAACCCGTCCAACAACTCGTAAACATTGGATGCATCGAGAGATGTAATAAACATTGTCCCGATCAATTAACCAAGTAATTAAGAAGTGTGATGTCCTTCTAATCAATGCAACAATCTAACATCTCACAAACTCCTTGTTATTTGTGAATTGTCTCATCAAGCAAAATGTGGTTATATATAAATTTTGTTATGCTCCTAATTGATTGAACAATATCCTTGACATAAGCAATTTACCCCAAACCAAATCAGTGCAATGTGCCACAAAAGGAGTCCAAAGACAAGGTCAAATACCTCAGCATAAGTATTCTGCCAATAGCAACATAATTGAGCAGTGTTATCCATTATGAGTTTAGCAACATTCTCCATACATATCTCTTAAATAAACCTGTCCAACAACTCGTAAACATTGGATGCATCGAGAGATGTAATAAACATTGCCCCCCTCGAACAATTAACCAAGTAATTAAGAAGTGTGATGTCCTTCTAATGAATGCAACAATCTAACATCTCATTGCATCTAATGATTTCCCATATAGGCTCTCTCAACTCATCATAAGTAGGGGTTGTGTGCCGCGAAACAACATTAGCAACAACATCAAACATAAATTGGTAGAATAAGTTGTTCTTGGCAATGTTGAAAGGAATGTGACACCATGAGATACACCTACCCACAAGTTTGTCTACTTCTTGCTTCTTTATTTTTAACCACTAACCTAATAAAAGGTTGTGCACCAACTTTGGATCTTGGAATAATGAAAGGTAAGGTCATTGAGGGCATCATGGAAGGTCGGGCCTTGGTAAAGCTCCCACTTCTCAAAGCTACCCTCACATATATATATTTATACATGTTATCACTCAAAATGACAACCTCGAACAAAGTCACCCTTCTCTTCGCATTTTTATCAAAATTCTATTGTACATATATTATAAAAATCTAAAAAGTATAATATTAGAAAAACCCTAAAACTTATAAAAATTCATATCTCAAAAAATATTTACAATTTGGAATTTTTGTTTGAACAAAAAAGTGCACCCTAGGCAATTTGATGGTGAATCTCAACGACGTTTCTTTTTGTGGTTGGATTGTGTGGTTTTTCGTGACCTATGTGTGTTAAGGTTTTGTTTTGCAGATCTGTTGTAGAGGTTTTTTTTGCAGATCTGTTATAGCAGGTACAACAGGTATATTGATCATTTCATACAAGTTTAAAGGCCTACACATTAGAGGCTTCTTATCCACTATTGGACATGCTTCTTATCCTATTTTCCAGGAGGAGTATGAAGATGAGCCCGAGTATGATGAATATTAGTCTTTGGGCTTTAGCTCATGTTTGCTTTTATATGTTCATTGTTCATGTTGATGCACTTGTAGCCTCGTATATAAAGGCTGATTTTAGATATACATATTAGCAGCTTAGTCTCATTTATGAAGGCTTTTTTTTGGCTATTTCCACTTGCATTATGGAATCGTTAATGGGTAAAATCATTGTGTTGTTTTTGGATATTACTACTTAGTACTTGCATTATGGAATCACTAATGAAATTATCAGTAAAGCTGTTAAAAGTTAAAACTTAAAGTACAGTCGATTAATATTTCACACACAGATAGCACACAGATGTAGGTGGACGATGCATGAAGTACAGTCGATTAATATTTCACATGCTAACATGAGTGAATGAAGTTGTTCTTCGCAATGATATCTGCAATTAGATCAATTGAATCTTGTTTGTCATTCTTGCAGCAAAATATGGGATGCATTGACAGGAGATGAGTTGCACTGTTTTGTACACAAACACATTGTTCGAGCATGTGCTTTTTCTGAGGTAAACTAAGCTTCTGAAACAATGGAAGTAGTTGTACAATGCTTAACTGGACATACCATTTTTCTACCGAACATATCATTAAGGATTCTCTGAAATGTTATACTATGGGAAAAAACAGAGTGGAAGTGTTGTGACTATTTCACAAGGCGGCGAATTAATAGATTTTAGTGCAGCAGTTATGATCGTTTAGTCATGAATTTTTGAGGCAACTTGGTTACCGAAGACTCCTTGGATTGTAAATGAACTTATTTTACAATTCAGATATGCATGGTTACTTGTTTTCTAAGTTGGCATTTTGATATTTTATTGATGTATCAGTAACATTGTGACAGAGCACAAGCCTTTTACTCACTGGAGGACATGAGAAAATACTTCGTATTTTTGATTTGAATCGTCCTGATGCGCCCCCAAAAGAAGTTGACAGTTCTCCTGGTTCAATCAGGACGGTAGCATGGCTTCACAGTGACCAGACTATATTGAGTTCTAATTCTGATGCTGGAGGTGTGAGGTATGGAATTTATTGCCATTGTTTACCTTTTGTCTTGCTTATTATGTATGCCTGGGGTCACTGTTAACCAATTTCTGAGATGTTAACAAATCAATCACTGTTAACCAATGCCTGAGATGTTAACAAAAGCTCAAACTCCCTACTTTTTAGCAAAACATTGCCTGCTGTAGGAAAGTACATAAATGATTAACAGCTCAACATTAATTGTCCCAGGGGGGAACGTTTATGAAGTTTGATAATGCATTGCCCATTTCAAATATGCCACATTGTCATGTGAGTTGTAGGAATTCATCCAAGATATAGGTGTGCAGGATGTCATGTAAGAAGATGCCGTTCATTGTGTGGCAGCTGGAAGAATGATAATGAAGAGACACCCCGCATTGTTTTGGACCCATGCGTTGCCCATTGCATCGATTTGATGGTGCAGGACAATAGATATAAGCAAAATTGGTCAAAGAGTGATCAAATCGGCTCTATTATTACTGTGTTTCGCGATTTCCCTTAGCTTGTCAAGAAAAGAGCACATTTTGCAACTATATTTATCCATCCTTTTGAGCACACCTATATCTTGGATGAATTGCTACAACTCACATGACAATGTTGCATATTTGAAATGGGCAATGCATTAACAAACTTCATAAATGTTCCCCCCTGGGACAATTAATGTTGGGCTGTTATACATTTATGTACTTTTCTACAGCGGGCAATGTTTTCCTAAAAAGGAGGGAGTTTGAGCTTTTGAAAAACTTGACAAACTGGTGAGTTTTTTTCAGCAAGAACTTGACATGCTTGAAAAACTCGTGATTTCCCTTGGCTTGTCAAGAAAACAGCACATTTTGCAACTATATGTATCCATCCTTTTGAGCTTTCCTGATGGCCAAACGCCAATGGATTTACAAGTCAGTGCTCTCTTTGTGAGTGCTTCTTTTTACCTGAAGTTTGAACAAGATTAATTTACGAGGAAATTTTTGGAATTGTTTTGATTTTTCTGATTACATTCACCAACATTTTTACAAGAGGTTTCTTGGTTCCCTTTCTTTATAGAAGGCAAAGACTCCCTCATCTGTAATCACAACCTTTTATCCAAATTCCAAGCTCTGCTTTTGCATGCCCCGCATAAAGGAATTGGGTCGGGAGGGGAGGATCCACACCCGTTGTTGATTCCCATGGTTCAAGAAAATCTATCCTCGGAGCATTCCTTCCAAAGTGCTCTTGAGGTCTTGTTTGCTACATGAATATTAATATCTTGAGATATCTCCTGCAATTTTAACATAAGTGTAGCTTATTTGAAGATTATGATTCTGTTTTAAATTTTAATGCTATTTTGATAATATTTTCTTACTACATTATTCATAGAGGTTTGAAGCTGGTGTTTGTGGTGCTATTATGTTTGTCTATATTTTGCTGTATGCTGTCTTTTTTTTTCTGTTTTGTTCCCACTTGAAAATACACATTTTTTTTTAAATGTTGCCACCTTTCACACACCTGGGGGAGAACTTGGCAGAAATCTTCAAGCCACTCGGTGTGTCCTTGGGGGCAAGTCTCGAGTCAAGGCTGTCACCTTGTTCTTGACTCCTCCGTTTAGGCCAACTCCTAATCGAAGCCAAGGGGGTAAACCCTATTAAAATATAAGGCTGTTAAGTCTTTAGTGTGTTTGTGAATGAGTGAAAATATTTAGGAGTTTGAAAAAGGTAACAAGATACTTGCAAATAGTTTCTGAGATAATGCTTGAAATAAAGAGCACAACAGCATATGAGACTAAAATCTTGGTAACACAATTGTTTAATTTACACCGGAATTCAGGTTACTTAGTAGAGATACAAAAAATAGACCAGTGCCTTAAATGGAGTCACCAATGAAATATGAGTGCTGAAAGTGCTAAAGGATATGTTTTGCAAGTGTGAAAGAGCCTCTTGGTAATTTTATTTTAAGACACTTGGATATGTTGTGAAAGTGCTAAAGAGCCTCTTGGTAATTTTATTTTAAGATGTGAAAATGCCTGAATTAGATTAGGATTTTGGACAAGTGTGAAAGCATACATTTGTTTCGATTTAGAACTTAGATAGGATTTGTTCTGACTTCCCATCATTTGACAGGCTGTGGGATTTGAGGACAGAAAAGATTGCTCGTATACTGGAGACAAACTCACCAGTCACAAGCGCCGAAGTGAGTCAAGATGGACGGTACATTACAACTGCTGATGGCAATAGTGTAAAATTCTGGGATGCTAATCAGTAAGTACCTCAACGAGTGGTATTAGGCTCATGAATGTTTCATCATCGCCATTGTTTACTTTCTATTATTTTATTTGGTTTGTATTAACTATATCTAGTATATTTTTCAATAATACAAATATCTCTGGGTGTCAAATTGAGGCATTTTGCTTATCGGTTAGGTATCATGGTTATACTCAGGAATGTAATTTTAATCTGTGATCAGCTTTGGAATGGTGAAAAGCTACACAATGTCATGCATGGTGGAGTCTGCTTCATTAGAACCGACTATGGGCAACAAGTTTGTGGCTGGTGGGGAAGATATGTGGGTTCGTCTTTTTGATTTTCATACTGGAGAAGAAATCGGTGAGTAAGACATGTTTGTCTTTAGGCATCTACAGTCTAGTGGAATTTGATGTTTAGGCTAAATCTGACGTTCTTCCTTCAACTTGCAAAATCATGGTTTTTATTAGGTAATCAGTGATGTGTTGTCATGCAGCTTGTAACAAGGGACATCATGGCCCAGTTCATTGTGTGCGTTTTGCTCCTGGTGGTGAATCATATTCCTCTGGATCTGAAGATGGAACAATAAGAATATGGCAGACTTTGAATATGAATCCTGAAGAGAATGATAATTATGGTGTAAATGGATTGAGCAGCAAAGTCAGAGTGGGTGTTGACGATGTGGTGCAGAAGGTTGAGGGATTCCATATTTCATCAGATGGCCACTTGAATGAGAAGCCAGAGAAGCCCAACGCATAATAACGTAGTAGTGTCGATTGCTAGGAAGCCAATGATCTGTTTGTTGAAGTTTCCTTGTATGAGATGTACAAGTTATTGTTTCTGATCATGTTGCGAATCAAACTGCACACAGGATCCTGCTTACTGTACATAGTAGATTATCAGGTCATATCATGTGGTTATTTTACATCTGCAGGTGGTGCCCCTTTTTTTCAAGCTCCTGGAGATTGGTACGGTTGGAAGCCTGAAGAGTGGCAGTAAGGGTCCAGTAGAGTTTAGATTACCATACACTTAATAATTCAGTTATTTATGCTATCATTGTCTTGATTTTTTAGACTAGATGTTTAACTAGGAAGTTCGTAAGGTATAAACTAAAATTAATGTTGTAAAAGAAGATTAAGCTTGGCCCAGATTTGGATTATCTTATGTGTCAGTTGAAAGTTGAAACACAAGCAGGTGAGAATAAAATAAATGTAATTGATATACTTTATTTTTGGTTTATGATTTTGTACCAAGAAATGCTACAAATATCAGATGAGCGTCACTTGTATAGTGATATGGAACAATCCATTCATTTACATCATATTAAAGCCATGATTTCTACAGGTATCCATAAAGAGTGACAATCCCCCTTGCTGAAAGTACCGAACATGCAACTGAGAATTAATGTGTCAATCAAGCAGAATTCAAATTGTCATATGTGATTTGTGCCTGTTTTAGTAGGTTTTCATTTTGCATTCTGCTTAATCCGTTACTATTTAGAATACATCTCCTGTTTTGGATAAGTTAGTTGTCTGTGTTTGATCAGACTACCTGCTTTTGATGTTCGGGGTGGCTACTTTCTTAGCCACTAGCTTTATTGGCAAGCTATCGTGTTTACTTGTTTGGTTAGTTTTAGTATGGCTTATCATATCTAGACTGCAGCGTGCATTTTTCTTTTTGACCATTCTTTCGCTATTTCTTGACATGAATGTTTTTTCTCCTTCAGATTACATTGCATATCCATTGACAAACTTGCATCTCATTTGGAAGTTTTGATGCCCTCACTCTTTGCACGATATCCTTTGGAGGGTGTTACGGTAGAAATTCTTGATAATTATTAGCTGTCGTATCGGTATCTGTTAATTTCTACCATTTCTGTGATGTTCTCATGTTTGCCTATTTTTTTGGACTATCCTTTCAAGCCAGCGAGTATTCTCCAGCATTTCGTGTTCTGGTTTATCAACTGGAACGCAGGCAGCTATCCATTTTTGGGCACGGGAATCTGTCTGATTCCATTCCTGCCGCTTCTATCTGTAAATGCTGCTACTTAGATATTCTCATCAAGGAACATCCTTCTGTCTTCTGTGGCTTTGAAGTGAATATTTTATGTTATGATTCGACAATTGTATGGCGAGTGGACAATCTATTTGTTGACTTGTATGAAGTCCCTAAGCTAGGGGATTTTCTCATACAGACCAATCTTCTCTAAATCGTGCTGTTAAACTGCATTTAAGCATCATTAGTCTGACATTACCCACATGATAATTTACTTTAATAGTTGTACAAAACCCTTGCATTGTTCTTGGACTCACAAGTCTCATTTCATGTACCCTCTAGAATAGCTAATCGATTCCTTCTTTGCTTGTGCTTCTAGCTCATTCTAACCACTATTCTGTAAGCAGGTGTGTTCTTACAAGTGCTATCCTGTTTTATATGCAGTATACTTGGAATACAATTTTGCTCTAACGTTTGGTCTTGCTTCAGTCATACCTCACCTGTTTTATATGCAGTATGCTTGGAATACAATTTTGCTCTAAAGTTTGGTCTTGCTTCAGTTATTCCCCACCCCGAAGCATGTTTTTATGTTCGAAAACGGCTGCTTGAGTTTTTCCATGCAATGGTATTTCGTGGGATTTTTAATGCTTTCTCTAGTTAATTTATCAAGGGAGTTTAGATGCCATTTATGTGCAGAAATAATTCAACTGGGATTTCTTATGTTTACTCTAGTTGATTTATGAAGGGAGTTTATATGCCATTTATGCACAGAAAGATTCCAACTGGGATTATTTATGCTTGCTCTTGTTAATTTATCAAGGGAGTTTAGATCTCATATTTGTGCTGAAAGAATTCAGCTATAGATGTATATATCTTATTGGAACAAAAACAAGGAAGAATTTGCATCTCCGGTGGATAGATACTGACATCACCTGAACACCCTGTCAAAGTACTTATTTTTGTTCGTTCTCATAAACAAAACTTGGGTAGTAATTTGTTGTCAAGAAAAGACAATTAAATGTATAAATAAGCGCTCTATCTCGGATTAACCATGGCCTTGTTAGCATTGAGCTCTCTAGTTCAAACCTTTCTGTTTGTGCTCCGAGTTTAGTTTGTTTCCTATGTGAGCATGAGCCTATCAATCCATGTGTATTTTTGTTCGACATTAATTACATGTATTTTATATTTGGAATATTTTGTTGGTTTGTTCTTTTACTCTTGTATGCTGTATTTGTTATGACCTGGGCATAAGTTGGGGTTACATGTTCTGAGATATGTTTGCAATCTTTGGGTGTATTTGTCATGACCTGGGCATAAGCTGGGGTTAAATGTTCTAAGATATGTATGCAATCTTTGGGTTGTTGGGGTGAAATGTATCTGTGCCTCCTTGGGTTCATCTTTTACTCTTGTATGCTGTATTTGTTATGACCTGGGCATAAGTTGGGGTTACATGTTCTGAGATATGTTTGCAATCTTTGGGTGTATTTGTCATGACCTGGGCATAAGCTGGGGTTAAATGTTCTAAGATATGTATGCAATCTTTGGGTTGTTGGGGTGAAATGTATCTGTGCCTCCTTGGGTTCATTGCATTGAGAGCAGCTAGGCGCTGGACATCCCAGTATGCGGGAGGTGTCATGCAACTAGCGTTATGTTACCAAAAATGAAAAAGTAATTAAAAAGTTTGTGTTCCATAAAAATTAAAAGATTAACACCAAATGAAAAGTAGTTAAAAAATGTCAGCTAATAAAATAAAAAATTAAAATCAACATACCAGATCTATTAAGCACCTTGCAGGATCAAAATTTTGTAGGTGTAATTTTTTTGAATGTGTATTTTTTTTGTATCAAAATTGAATCCTTTTTAGTGCTTGATAGATTTGGGTTTAATATGATCTATGCCGGTCTCAGTATTGGACAGTGATAGGATGGAGGTTCTAAAATCTTTTGGTATACGAAAACTAAAATTAACAAGAGGAGCAACAAAATCTGGTCATTGCAGTGGCTTGTTTGTGTAAGGTTACAACATCAATAACAAGGAAGCCTTTTAAGTAAGGCAAAATTTTCCATGACGAGAAGTAAGCCTTTTAATTAAGACAACAAAACAAACCTCAACAGGTCAAGCTTGATTATTTATATTATATTATGTATGATTGAATGTATATTGTTTGAAGTTCTAATATTAAATTATCTAGATCAGATGCAATCTATTTCAACGTGGTTTAATTAATTTTTTTTTCTATTTAACACATGTTTCTGTCTTTTCTTCATAATATCACTACGAGTATAGTGGGAAGAGCTCAAACATTTTATGTCACATACATTTTCATCTAATTTGTATTATTTATGAAATTTTATTTTTGACCTTAGTATAAGACAATTTTGATCCTTCAATGTTATGTCTGGAGCATTCAAGCACCTTCATGTCACATACAATTTCTTCCAATTTGTATAATTTATGAAATTTTATTTTGACCTTAGTGCTAGGCAATTTTTATCCGTCAACATAATGTCTTGTGTAACATATATCTATGCTTGTCAAACATCTTCCTTCTCACTATGGCTTTGGAGGACTGCACCAACTATGTACACCTTTTCAATCATGGTCCTATTGGAGTGAGGGTGGTTCCAAAATGATGATCCTCTAGGAGGTCTGCACCAATCATGCACCAATCATGTACGCCGTTTCAATCATAGTGCCTCCAATGAATTCAGGTAGAATGAAAAATAATGACCCCCAAAAAGATTCAACGAAGTTCTCTTGGATAAGATTGGTGGACATTAAAAACCATGGCAAGGCTTGTTCCTTACGAGTATAATATACACCCATGAAGCTGTTTTGACTTTGACTGGGATGTATCCCTGCATGTCTTAAGCTACATCAAATGTATTTCAACTACATTAGTTCTACTTATACCTTTGGGAATTCCATTGTTTCATTTTTGTACAATTAATGAGAAATTTCACTATTTGTAATTTCTTAGTGTTTGGCTATGGACGGGCCTTTAAAATTCAGAAGTACTTAGCTCAATTTTGAGCTTTTATTGAAATAGTTTCATTGTTGGCAAGGTGGATTGTATATAAGGAGTCAATTTTATTGAGAAGTGTAGCATTTGTAACCACAGTATTTGAACGTGGGTACCTTATTTTTGAGCTCTACATTTGTATAACGTAACGTAATGTTTCCATTTCTGCTCATAACTTATAAAAAAATATAAAGCACTCAAAAAATTCAGGTCAGCTCATAAAATAAAAAATAAAACCAGCATAGATCCATCTTGAACATGATTATATTAAGAATTAAGAGAGGTCCAATTTCTTAAGGTGTAAATTTTTTCTCGATGTGTGAAAAACTTAAAATAATAAATATCTACACTTCAAGAAATTAGATTTCTCTTGGTGTTTAATAGATCTCGAGTTTAGGATGGATCTATGATGGTCAAAATAGTTATATTTTTACAAGGTGACATCCTTAAGAAATGAGTAGCTCATTTTTGGGCCCTTATTAAAATAATTCAAATTTTATTAAAGACAAGCCAATGGACTTGCATGTTACTAGCCTTTCCTATTTGATTTGGAAAAGGTTTATAGCCATGTTGGTGTCTCTTCAATTGCAATATTTAGCTTAATCTGTAAGATCTTTTTGTTTCCAATCCTTGCACAATGATGAGTTGTCTCATAGATATGCATATGAAAAATTATTACAACAATAACACGAGAACAATATAGAGTGATGCGAGGTAGGCTATGAATTCATTATGAAAGAGTATAATAAACAAAATCCAAAAGTTGTGTGACTGTGCACTTAATTTTAAATATGTAAACACATTTTAACAATTAAATTTTGTATTAAAAAGGTGTTGCAAATAGAATACTAAATATAATAAACAAAACCCAAAAGTTGTGGGATTGGCCAAATACCTAATTCAAGGCATTTAATTTTAACAATATGGACATTGTAACAATTAAATTTTGTATTAAATTGTGTTGCAAATATAATACAAAAATAGGTCTTTCCAAAATGTAATTGTTCATAAAATGTCTAAAATTCTAGAGAATTCATTATAGATTGGATTGTTTTATCCTTCACAAGTAATATAAAAATCTGTAGGTATGTATCGTAGAGAAATAGCTTAATATTGAAAGTATAATACAATACATTAGCTTAATAAAATCATGCCCGGTATGAGTATCATGATTGTTCTAAGTATGGTGTTTGGAAATACAGAGAATTAATGATAGATTGGGCTCTATCTTCTACAAGTAACATAAGAAATTGTTAGTATATATCCTAGAGAAACAATATAATATAAAATTTATATCGCAAAACATAACTAAAACTTAGAGTCAAACCAAGGCATGGTTGCTATGAGCTCCATGCTTGTTGTTTGGAGGGGGCTTGAATGTTTGAAAAATGCATTCCATCTCCATATTGCCAGGTGTTTGTTGCATTGATTCTTCTTTTGCAACTTCAAGGATGGGACTAACTGTCTTTTTGCGAGGAACCTTCTGCAATAAACAATGAAAATGCACGATATCATGGAAATATCATAGCAGAAAAGAGATTTTATTGATTGCAAGCCACTTTGAGGGGGCAACCTCTTTTGAGCAAGCTCAATACAAAATAACTCATGGATCAGGACTTTTATATTCGGATAACATGCATCTCCATCTATGCTAGAATTCATCACTCTCTCTTTCGAGGGGCCCCGATCTGGATCACATACTGGAGCTTCATTGCTCCTCTCTGTATCATACAAAAATACAATTCATATCAATCAAATCAGATAGTAGCTTTCAAAAACATACTACCTCACAACTAGTCGAGCAAGAGGCAACATATTTTGTGTCGACTGTACTTTCCGCCATGCAGGACTGCATCCTGCCAAACCAATAGATCATACCGGATCTTAAACAGAGGAAGCAACCCAAGGTGTTATTTCTCTCGATGGAACTGCCTGCCCAATCTGAATCAACATAACTGTGCATGTCAGTCTTTTAATTTGTATCATACTTGAGCCCACAATCCATTGTACCCTTCAGGTACTTCAATACATGCTTTACAACTATCACGTGAACATGTCTCGGATTTGTCAGGAATTGGCTGAAGGTGTTCACCGCAAAGCATATGTCAGGTCTTGTATTCATTAGATACATCAAGGAGCCAATCATCTAACGATGCATTGTGGCATTAACCGAATAAGATGAAGCATCACACAAAAGCTTCAAGTTTGATGCCGCATGTGTGGCTATTTCCTTGCTGTCCAACATTATGAATCTCTTTAGAATCTCCACTGTATACTTTCCATGACTAAAGAAAATCCTATCTTCACTCTACCACACATCCATGCCTAAGAAGTAGTGCATCATCCCTAGGCATTTCATTTCGAACTCGGTGGCAAGTCTCCTCCTTGCATCTTCAATAAGTTCATCCTCCCCTGTCAGGAACATGCCATTGACATATAACACGAGCATCACTGGTATTCCATCTTGAACCCTGAAGTAAAGTTTGGAATCCACTTTACTCTTAGTAAATCCTAGGCCCGTCAGTCAGTTGTCCATCCTGCCGTACTATGTCAAGATTATTGAACTCGAAGATTTTCTGCAGTTACTCCCTTTGAGGCAAACCATCATTCTTCCTCTGTATTTTGTACTGCAACATTCTCTACTAGAGTGAAAAGTATTTTCCTGTGATATTGATCTTCTATGTATCCATAGATCCTCTATCTTGAACTTTGTTTAAAAGTTCCTCTTGCACCCATCTGTGAGCTTGTCGTCCTCTATAGGCTTTCATCTTCAACCTTGTAGCAAATGTTAAGATTGTTGATGTATTTGTAACTTCAGAATGTATTCACTTGTATATCCTATATTGTATTTCATTGTACCCTGATGTTCTTATCGGGAGAATCATTAATATAATAAAGTTATGTAAAGTCATAGAGGTTAACCCTCCGTTGTAAGTCAGTGCAATAATCCCCACAATTGAGGGGTACTAGGGTTATTAGACTCTCCTATTGAAGTCGACCTTGGTAAGTAATTGTTAAGTGGAAAACTAGTATAAATAGAGAGAGTCTCTCTATTTGAAATACACACTCGCTCAACTATAGCGCATGAGTGAGAGAAAAGGAGCTCGCACAAGTGAGAGAGAGAACAATTGTCAGAGATTATCTTTATGTTTTTGGGTTTTACTTTTGCTATTGGTGCTCACTCTGTCTCTAAGGAAATTGCGGGGTTTTCTCCTTGATGGTTTCCCCAAGGAAAACTCTGTGTCTCTTGTCTCTTGTGATTATTGCTGTGTATGTTATTCTCTCAGATAAGATCCTAGATCATATTGATTAAAAGATAAAAATCTAACATGGTATCAGAGCTAACTTGAGAATAAGACACTATGCAACTGCAGAAGCTAGGGCTTCTTACTTTTTGGGTCTCCCTCCACATATCATCAGCAAAAGGAGGCTAGGCTAACTCTTCATTGAAGGGCGCATCTTTTTGTAGAAGCAGAATTTGATTTCAGGCATTTTTAGTTTTTGACCTATCACTATTACGGGAAATTAGGGCTTTTCATAAAAGATGAATTTTTGAGTGAGCCCAACATATGATTTCTCTCCTCCTAAAAATCAAAATTTAGAGACCAAGATCAAAATTTTTGGTTTGGTAAAAATCCAGGAAAGTCAAACCCTAATTTGACCCCGCACCAGAAAACCCTAAAAGACTAAAACTAGTCATTTTGGTGCATTCGCTATATCTCAATATTAGAGAAGGCTCAGGAGCCGAAAATTTTACAGGCCAAAGATTAATTCTTGATGTACCTTGTGTAAAATTTTTAGCCTCAGATTCGCTATATTGCGGAAGATATTATTCCTCCAAATCAGGGTTCTAGCCTCTCCCAAGATTCATCCCTAAACATGACACCTTGGGAGAATTGCTATACCTCCATATACGAAGGTCCAAATGAAATTTCGCAAGTTGTTCCAGATAGGGAACAGACTGTACTTTCTATGGTAAATGTTTAAGACCCCTAAAGTGAAACAGTAACACGTGGTAATCTGTACAAGTTCTCTATGCTGAACAGTCTTGAAATAAGTCACCTTGGGAAAACTCTCATAAGTCCCAATTGATGAAACCAATTCTGCTGAAACCTACGGTGTTGGAAAGATGATAGATGAGGATATTTTTAGACATAGAGGAGAAGTACTTTTGGATATATTGCAGAAACAATACAGGAAATTCTGCAGAAGAAATTGAAGAAAATTAGGGCATTAGATATTTTGCAGTTTTGATCACAGTTTTGGGAAAATGAGTATGCTGCTCAACTCGACTTGAGGAGGTGCATCTTTCTATCTAATCAGATCTGAAAGATTCCAAGTTTTAAAAATTAGGGTTTCTTTGACAAATCCTAGATCAACCAGATCCGGAACCAAGACGGACACCTCAAATTGGTAAGATCTAATCTTTTGCTATTTAAATTTGAGGTTCTCATTTCAAAATGACCTATCACACCAGCTTGATGACAAGCTTGGTGAAGCTTACAATTTTCAAGTATGGAAGTATAGGACCTCCATGATCCTTGAAGAAATTGACTTGGATTAGTTCTAAGAGCCAGAGGGAGATGTGGCTAAGGGTAGAGCCAAGAGAATCATTGTAGATTCTATTAAAGATCATATCTCATGTGTCATCCCTGAAGACACCAAAAGAAAGTGTTCGATGCTATGATGAAGCAATCAAAGAAGAATAAGATACAGTTATAACCACCTTGAATGGCCTCCCAGGATCATGGGATTCATTCATTCGAGGAATGTGTCCCAGAAGGTAGTGATTACTTTCAACAAACTCTGGGAAGAGTGCACACAAGAAGAAGCTCGGCTCATAATAAGAGAAGAGAAGATGGGAGCAACCGAAGATTAAATACTCACAATTCAAAGAAGATCCCTCAAGCGATGAGGAATATGAAGAACTCAATTCTTGAAGAACCTTTTATCCATATTGGCATTTGGATAAGAAATGATGATGTTATGAATGAAGAAGATGATGAAGATGAAGGCTCAAGGAGTCTACCCACGAAAAAAATAAAGATAAGTGTTAAATTGTCATTTCATGATATTGTTTGGTTATGCATTTGTTTATATTCAGTTGATGTGTTATGCTTGATATAATGGTTGCATTAATAACAATATACTACTAATATGCATGTGATGGGTAAGTAACTCATGGTGCTATACAACTCTCCATTGCTACTTATCTAGAATGAAACCTCTTTGCTGACATATTGGATTAGTGCACAATCTCAATGATGTCACGGTAGAGATGGAAGGCATCTAGAAAATTGCCATGAGATATGGATGAATGTTGTATTGGCTAAAATAGTTGCATGATTATATCTTTATGCATAAGAATTTACCATTATGAATATGCTTTATGAAATGTCCTAACCATACAACTGATGCATTTGACTTGTAGGAAAGATCGTGTACAATCGCCTACAAGAAAAGAAGGATGAGACTTGTTCCGAAGAACAAGTGACGACAGTTCAAGAAATAATCCAAAATGAAGAATAGTATGACTAGACTTCAAGAGGCCTCAGACACACTCTATTTAAGTGACAGTATTGAGGGACACCATTGATGCAGAGCCTTCCAGCTTGTTGCAGCTGCAACATTTTCCCCAAATTTTTTTTATTTTTAGGGTCCCCCCTTTATCTTTTCAGTCTTTAGAAGGCTTAAGGTCTAATGAATTCACCAATTTTTTTTTCCCATGACTTGAAAATTTGAAAAAATTGAAGGTTTGTTTGCTTACATCAGATGCACAGTTGACTATTTTGCCGATGTATTGGGTGCGCAGTTGACTAGCTAGTCGATATTCCCATCGAGAGCATGTCGAGGTTTTTCTCCGATGCATCTGATATCGTTTCATCTATCGCATTAGGAGTTGGTTTGCCGATCCATCAGAAGCTTAGTCCAGAACAGTTCCGATGATCTGGGTCCCCATTCGTCTGTCGTTTTCCGATATCCGATTAAGCTTCGTAAATTGTTTTTCACTGTATCAGCTGTGTCTTTTGGAATGAGGCGAGAGCCTAGTTGTTTCACTAGCCGACGTTGTGGAGGCATAGTGTGATGTTAATTCGACGCCTTCCCTTATTCATCTCCGATACCAATGCTCGTTAGTTGATAGACTCTTTGATGTTGTTTTAAGCACTTCAGTGTTTTCCATTCGATATCTCGGGTACGTTCTGCCGAAGTCATCCAACGCTTCACGTCTGCTCACGAGTTCTTTCCTGATGTTGACTTAACATTTTTTTCTTTCCCGCCCATTAACCTATCCCTCTCACGGTCGAGCTTATAAATCCACAGGGGTCGTATTTTCGGTTATTATTCATCCATGTTTGTTGCCCATTGAAGATGCGTAGCTATCGTTGTCTGAACGAATTGTTTGCCAGTGGAGGTCGTTGTCCTTCCAGGTCATATGCAAGGTTTCTCCAGGTAGGATTTGCCTCAAATCTTATTGCTCAGCACCGTTTTTTTTTCGTTTTTTACCCGCATATTTAAACAGGGTTAGGTTATTGGTTATCTCGCGGGGGTTTTATTGTAAAGTGCGGTGGTCATTGTTTTTTTTAGGGTTCGCATGTTGGTTTTATGAACGCCGTCTCACCAGCCCTCCCATTTTTTCTTGTTTATTCTCGCCGCGGTTCTTGATTGATTTTATCTAGCCGTGGTTTACTCCTTGATAGTTGTTGAAAGAGCAAGGGCAGGGTGTAGACGAGCGTTTCACCGTCTGCACCGCTCCCTTTACCCTGCACCATTTTAAACCACAGGCTGCGCAACCATTGTTTGAGCAAAGGTAGGTTTTCATGGGATGCCGTAGGAGTTTTTGTTTGTAAGAGAGGGTTTTGGGAGTTAACAATCTGCGGTTTTAAGATTTCCCCACTGTCAGAGTTACTACCCGTGGATGTAAGGGCGTAGTGAATATTTAGGGTTTTCCGGAGCAGAAGTTTTTTTGCAGATTTGGGTCCGATAGGCTCTTGCAAGTTTCAGAGTTTTTTAAAGTTTTACATACAAAAGGCTCATTTGTTTTGATACAAGAAAAGTTATTCAACATGCATCTTGATGAGATGGTAATGTTCTTGTTATTTTTGTTGTTGCTTTCAATATATAGTTTTCTATGGGTAAGTGGACTAAAGCTATTTTGCATAATCAATACAGGCTCATCATCAACACAACAATATGCCATGAAAGCAAAAAAAGAAGGCCCAAGCAATAGAGGAGGAACCAGAAGTGGAACTGATAACCTGAGTTGAGGTTATTTATGAAGACACCAAAGCCATCACTGGGATTGAGGCTGAATATAAATGGGGAGAGATATACATAATGATCTCAAATTAGAGTGTTCCAGAGGCTAGATTCGAGGACTTTCCTTTTTATGCCAATATTGAAAGATCAGGCATTATGAAGGTGTCTACTAGACCTGAACTTTTCCCCTGTTCAGAGGTGATAGGATGGATTCTGCCAAGGGCAGATGTAACAAGGATGATACTGGCTAACACTGAGGGGTAGGGTTATGCTGCCTATAGCCCAGCCTATGTATCCATGGCTTATAAGTTGCCGACACCGCAAAGTTATTTGACCGAGAGTTGGTTGAAAGACCTTAACTTAGATGTGGTGGAAACAATAAAAAGAATGATGATCCCAGGTAAGAACTTCCCTACGAGGCCTTTAGGGGAGTATGAGACAACGAGCCTACGCACTCCTTATAGGTTAATTGCCTTAATGTTAAACATGTTTTTCGGGAGGGCTAATGGGAAGAACTTTAAAATAGGTTGGGTACTGATCCATAGGACCTCAACTTTAGTGCATTAAAAGTTTGTTGTAAAAGAATGCGTACAACATGTTAATTAAAGGAACAACATTAACAGAAATTAAATGCTTAGAACATGAATGAAAAACAAGACTGATAAATAGATGCCAAGCAGAAAACACAGAACCAGAGTCACAAACAGAAGTTGATAACGGAGTTCACCCCCTCCACTGGGCTACGTCTTCGAGTCCTTCTCCAATAGGAACCGATCCAATTAATGGTTTTAGAATGGTACAAATGGTTCTGGACTAATCACAGAAATTGGACATTACAATAAAGTCTTCAAGACCTCTTCTCTGAAAGTTACAACACTGGACTTCAACAGTCAAAGAAGCCAAGTTATAACTGAGAATAGTCGACTTCAAAAAGGAAAAGCAAAATGCTCTTTGAAGCTTCTCATCACAGAGAAAACGCTGCACTGTGCTCCTAACAAACTGAGTCCACTGCGTCTAATCGTTCCCCTTCAAATGGTCGCCAGCTTCCTTATTTAAGTCTCTCATTTTTGCCGTTACAAATGAGCCGAAGTGTCAAAGAGAATGCGACTGTTCACATCCCCTGCCAAGTGCCAACAGGCTGTTCATTTCCTTAACTGAACCAAAGAAAATGTTACCAACGCATCGGTTCCCTTCCCTGGAACGTTGCATCCAAACCAAACTGCAAAACCCATGATGGAAATTCCCGCGTGAACGCATTGCTGAGTATTTGAATCGGAAGATTTAGTTATCTGAGTTTCCACCGTTGCGGAAGAGGATAAGCAACGGGCTCTGATATTTTACTTTGATGAACTCAGTCTCAATCGGCTATCGGCTGGTTTTCAAGTCGGAAGCTTTGTTACTTTGGTTTCCGCCGTTGCGGACGGTCAAACGGTAAAGTTTCCCGATTTGACTTTTCAACCCGTAAGTCTTGAGCTTCCACCGTTGCAGCTGCCGAATCGCTTTGGCTTCCGATCCTTTAAGCTTCCGCCATTGCGGCTGCCGAAAGGCTTTCGAGCCCCGCCGTTGCGGAAGGAAGAAGGGTTCTGGCTTCCGATCTGTTTAAGCCTCCGCCGATGCGGCTGTCGGAAGCGTTTCGACTTTCGATTTGTTTAAGCCTCCGCCGTTGCGGCTGCCGGAAGCGTTCCGTCTTCCGATTTGTTTAAGCCTCCGCCGTTGCGGCTACCGGAAGCGTTCTGTCTTCCGATTTGTTTAAGCCTCCACCATTGCGGCTGCCGAAAATGTTCCGTCTTCCGATTCTTTATATATCTGCCGTTGCGGAAGAGGAAATGCTTTCAACTTCCGATCAAGTTTGTGCCTGTCGTTGCGGAAGGAAGAAGGCTTCCGAGCTCCGCCGTTGCGGAAGAGAAAAGGATTTCGAGCCCACCGTTTCGAAAAGGAAAAGCTTTCGATCTGCGTATTTTTGCCGTCCGATTATCTTCAACCAACGTTTCTGAACCATGTACCATATTGGATATTTTAAGAGGAATAATCCGCCGGATCAATCCTCCCCATTGGAGAGATTTTGGACCACCAAAAGTCTAGATCACCCTGCAGGTAAGTGAGGGTACCACTTCCTCACCATCTCAATCTCCATACATCCTGCCTTGCTTAGAATTTGCATATTAGTCTCCTTGTCTATGAGCAAGGGAGGTTCATACCATTTAAAATTCTTCACATATACAACTGTATTCATTGGAGATAAGCTCAAACAGAAAGACTGTTTACAGTTCTTTTTAAATATCTCAAAATGATCATAAACAAATTGAGCTTTTTACCTTTCAATCTTCCCTTGGTGATCTGCAACCAAATTTGCTTTCCAGCTTCAAAAGGATGATGGCTTTCATGTCTGGCTTTGCAAATTACTCGACTCTTCTCCTGCTGTTCTTGTGCTATCTGCTGCACTTTTTTCTTTGCATCATGATGTCCACCTCTTACATCTTTTGTGCCGAAAGAAAAGTCCACATGTGACTTCAACAGATAACAAAAACAAGTCTCGAAAGGAGATTTAATGCACTGCATGTGCTGCAACTGTTCACCCCAAGCCTTACAATAATCATGAACAGTCTTTTGAATAACCATCTGATTCATGCCAAGATTTGGCAGAGGCATGCTTTGCTGCAACTGCACTTCATGTTGTACATCTCTATCAAGTGATTTACCACTTTCCAATGATTCACATTAAACTGCCATTAATGCAAACTTCCTACTAGCATTCACTATCATTTTCATTTGACTTGTAGTGACTAATGCTAGATTTGTTTTCATACGATGTGCACGAACAATGTATTCCACACCACCTTTAAAGAGATGATATTTGTTCTGCTCTCTATAAAAGACTACTCTCTGGTCATACAAATATGGACTCCCAAGTACAATTCCACAAATGTCCAGTGGTACTACATCTAGTTCTACCTCATCCATAAACTTTTCAGTGATTGCAAATTTCAAAACACATTTCTTTGTAACTTGCAATTGTGTATCATTAGTAACCCAACCAAGAGGATAGGGTTTTTCATGAGGCATAGTAACTAAATGCAATTTCTTAACCACTTCTTCTGATATCAGATTCACTTGAGAACCACTATCAAACAATGTATCAACCTTTGTATGATTTGTAATGACACGAGCATGAAACAGTTCACTTCTTATTTTATCACCATGCATAGAAGTAGATAGCAGATTTGTATTTGTACTTGCACATGAATTAGAACTTGAACTTGCATCAATGTAAAGAGATATACCTTCATCTTTACCTCGGATCCCTATTGCTGTGATCTTAGTCTCATCACCTGAATCAGATCCCAAGTCTTGAATTATTGCTGCAGTAGCTGCTTGATTATCCTTATCTTTGTTTTTATTTCTTCCCATCCACTTTGGCTTTAATTCTGGATGAAGTTTCCAGCACTTTGAAACATCATGCCCTTTCTGACAATGTGAGCATGTGGCTCTCTCACCCTCTTTCGTGATGGTAGCTGTTTCCTTTCCCTTATCTTTGCTTTTATCTTTGTTGTCAAATTTAGATGACTTCTTCATAAATGAATCATCATCATGCTTACCCCTAGCTTCTAAATGTGTATCTTGAACACATACATCATCCAAATTACTGGGGTTAAACATCAACAAAGTATGTCGCAAATAAGAATGCATGCCACCAATATACTTAAGAAGAGTTTCTTGCGTATCTAATGCAACATTCAATGCAATAGCCTTCTTTCTGAATTCATGAGTATAATCTTGAATGCTTTGTTCTTTAGCTTGTCTAAACATTTGCCAATTCATGGTTAATTGCTGCATGTGACCTAAAGGATAAAATTGCTTTCTTAATACTTCAATGAATTCATTCCAAACTGAGATAATTTTACCATTCTTTCGAAGATCTTGCTTAATCTTGCTCTCCCACCAAGTAAGAGCCATTCCACTCATCCTCAAAGTGGCCAATTGAATCCTGGAAGGGTCATCATTAATGCCCTGCACCCTGCAATATAATTCAAGTTGCTTGATCCAATTGTCTAATTTTTCAGCATCTACATCTCCATTATAAATAGGTAATTCAAATTTTACATCCAATTTGAAATAAGGCATATTAGGACTTGCATTATTTGAATGAGAAGTATGAGAAGAAGAAAAAGTCTGTTTAGTATCAGGAGGATCACCATCACCTCCTACTCCTTTACCCTTTTCTTCCGACTTCACTTCTGCATCTCTGGATGAAGATCCTTCTTCTTTCTTCTTCCTTTCTGCTCGCTCATTGAGTAGAATTTCCATCATGGCTTTCATGCTCATAAAAGCCTCCAGAAACTCGGTTTCAGAAATGACAGGTTTTTCCCGTTCGGTATGTCCTTCTTCTTCCCCTCGTGGAGAAGACATGGTTCTTGAGAATGTTCTCCTGGAGCCAATCTCAGGATCTCCTTCACCAACCTTTAACCTGGACCTGGTAAGCATTCACAAACTTGCACAACAGTCAACCAGCTCTGATACC
The DNA here is from genome assembly GCA_001517045.1 of Pseudotsuga menziesii. Lineage (NCBI taxonomy): Eukaryota > Viridiplantae > Streptophyta > Pinopsida > Pinales > Pinaceae > Pseudotsuga > Pseudotsuga menziesii. Next base: position 98,595 of record LPNX010890448.1, on the reverse strand, counting down.
ATAATATGATCCGTAGGATCTCAACTTTAGTGCATTAAAAGTTTGTTGTAAAAGAATGCGTGTAACAGGTTAATTAATGGACAGCATTAGCAGAAATTTAAATTCTCCGAACAGGAATGAAAAACCACAACACTGATCGACAGATACAAGGAAGAAAACACAGTAAAAGAGTCACAAACAGAAGTTGATAACGGAGTTCACCCCCTCCACTGGGCTACGTCTCCGGGTCCCTCTCCAATATGAACCGATCCAATTAATGGTTTTAGAATGGTACAAATGGTTCTGGACTAATCACAGAAACTGGACATTACAGTAAAGTCTTCAAGACCTCTTCTCTGAAAGTTACAAAACTGGACTTCAACAGTCAAAGAAGCCAAGTTATAACTGAGAATAGTCGACTTCAAAAAGGAACAGCAAAATGCTCTCTGAAGCTTCTCATCACATAGAAAACGCTGCACTATGCTCCCAATGAACTGAGTCCACTGCGTCTAATCGTTCCCCTTCAAATGGTCGCCAGCTTCCTTATTTAAGTCTCTCATTTTTGCCGTTACAAATGAGTCGAAGCGTCAAAGAGAATGCGACTGTTCACATCCCCTGCCAAGTGCCAACAGGCTGTTCATTTCCTTAACTGAACCAAAGAAAATGTTACCAACGCATCGGTTCCCTTCCCTGAAACGTTGCATCCAAACCAAACTGCAAAACCCATGCTGGATAATTCCCGCGCGAACGCATTGCAGAGTATTTGAATCGGAAGGTTTAGTTATCCGAGTTTCCGCCGTTCCGGCTTCCGATTTGTTTAAGCCTCCATCATTGCGGCTGCCGGAAGCGTTCCGTCTTCCGATTTTTTTAAGCCTCTGCCGTTGTGGCTGCCGGAAGCGTTCCGTCTTCCGATTTGTTTAAGCCTCTGCCGTTGCAGCTGCCGGAAATGTTCCGTCTTCCGATTCTTTATATATCCGCCGTTGCGGAAGAGGAAATGCTTCCGACTTCCGATCAAGTTTCTTCCCGTCGTTGCGGAAGGAAGAAGGCTTCTGAGCCCCGCCGTTGCGGAAGAGAAAATGCTTTCGAGCCCGCCTTTTCGAAAGGGAAAAGCTTCCGATCTGCGTATTTTTGCCGTCCGATTATCTTCAACCACCGTTTCTGAACCATGTACCATATTGGATTTTTTAAGAGGAATAATCCACCGGATCAGGTACCAGTGATCTGTTTTGTAGCCACCTAGGGTACAATTTTCAAGTGGGCCAACATAGTGTCCAACAACTTGTCAACCTGCATAAGTGTAGCATTGGGAGGAGTTTCCCAGAAGAAAACATAATTTTATATGAGTTCAATCCTTATTGATTGTATTTTATGTACTCAGCCTTTCCCAGCATTGAAATGCCAATGGGATAAAGACCGATCCCTTGTATATGCTGTCTACCAATTATTCTGGGCTCACAAGTATTATAGTCACTACAAGACTATTTGTGAGGATTTTACTATGCCATTGTACACATTGATTTTTCTGGTTGAGTGTAATTGTATGTCAGAGGAAGCTATGAAGTTCGTGCATGACAATGGGAACTATTACTTGACTCGAGAAGGCACTGTGGAGTCTCAAATGCTTGCCATAGACTGGTTGAATGTGAACTATTTATGTTTCAGCTGTTTCTATGAACCGTGAGATCATTCTAACTCACGAATTATTTCATGTTATGAATGCTTTCCCGTTATTTCTGTGAAACTTCCACAGCATATCTGAGTAATGACTGTTTTAATTGGCAATGAGCTATCTCTTTGTTTATATTTCTGCTTATAACCATGTATTCTGAAATATAACAACTATCTGTAATTTTCTAAATGCATGTGTTTCAGTACATTACTCACAATTAGTTATAGTACTGCTCCCTAGGGATAGGTTAAATAGAATTAGTTAGCATAAATATAGTTTTCTTTTTGTTTATGATTTAAAAGCGAACGAGGTAAGACGAGAGGTAAGAACCTACACATCTGTTGATGAAATTGTCATTGATGCCAACATGAACTTGATGTCATTAATACCTCCTGCCTGATGAAGAAGCCCTATTGGTGTAATGGAAAGTTGTGAGCTTGACAAAGATTAGCAAATATATATGATATGCTGGAGGTTACTGACTTAAAACATATATCCTAGACCATGTTTAGAAAGGTCATCAGATCAGGATGCTGTTGAAGTTGAAACCATAAAGCAGAACCGTGATACAAAGGAAATTATTCATGAAGCATTTGTTGTGCACATGCACCCCACCAGAAGACTGGAGCTTGGCATCTATTTCAAGCATGAGAAGGGTAGATCATCACAACATATATCAAAGTGGTAGGTCTGTTGCAACAGTATTGGAGTTAATGGATCGATCTGAGAAGACATTTGAATCTTCATGAGTTCTACAGATCTGCTCCAAATAGCAGTTTTATTAATGCACAGTACAGATCTGAAAGTGCATTCACAGCAAATCTAAAGGCATCTTCAAAGTTCAAGGAACTTTACAATGCATATAATTGCATCCTTACCTGATGGTTATCCTGTTAATAATGGACCAGTTCATTAAACCTTCAGATCTGATGGAGAAGGTATGTATTGGAAGTAAATCGCTCCACCTTGAGAGTATCCTGTAGCAGCTCCACCTTGAGAGTATCCTGTAGCATGACATGGAATTTTTAGAAGCAATGGCTAAGCCTGAAAACAAGCCTGCTGCTGAGAATGGTTAGGCATCTGCAAAACCTATGCCAGGGAATGATGTTGATAAGAAAGACTTGAAGACATGAAGACAGCTAGAGCGCTGAGCATTCATGATCAGCTTCTTGTTGATTTTATTGATTTTCTTGTAGAAGCAACAATTGGATTTGGAAGACAACGAGCAGCACCACCTAGCATCACCAGTTTGACTTCCCCTCCTAAGGAATCTATCCTAGCAGTGACAAGGATGTAAAAACAAAGCTAGTGGTGAATGGTCAAAGGCTTGACCATTTGTATTAAAATAAGAATTAAAAAATTAGAAGTCGGCCCAATAAAAAAAAAAATTCATCAAGTCGGCTCACACAAATGTTTTTGAAGACAGCCTTGAATAAAACTTATACAAGTCAGCCCATAAAAAAATGCATAAAATTTATATTTGAATACATGTCGCCCCCCAAAAGATGGTTAAAAAATTCTTATAAATAGAGCCTCGTGCTCTCATTTGTAAGGTGAATTGTGTGGAGTATTCTCTGAGGCAGCCGCAGATTAGAAAGGAGCAATTCGTGGCAGCAGAGAAGGATCATTTTTTTTTCAGTCCCAGCTTGATTGAGATGCAAATTTTTTTTGGCAGCAGAAGAAAGGAACAGGCCTGAATTTTCTTTTTGAAAAGGATCCAAGTTTCAGTGATCTTCTTGGCTGAGTTTTTATGGTAGACTAAGACTCTCTCTCATTAGTCTAACAGCAGCAGTTGACCCATTTTTTCTTGGTAGACAGTCTGAAGTTTTGCACATTTGTTGGGTTTTAATTGACTGAAGTTCGTGAGGTTAACTTGCAGCAGTGGCATAACAACTCTCTTTTCAAGGTTGTTACAGTCCGAGTTTTGTGTGGACTGAGGCATCCGAATTTTCAACAACATATCCTTTTGGGACTTAAAACAATGTTTGGTTTGGTGCTGAGAGAACCGAGAATTACAAGAGCCATCTAATGTAAGGGCCTCTATCATAATTGGTGAAGAAGGTATGTGAAAGAATTTTAGAGTCTTTTCTTTTAAATTTGAGTGTATATTTTCTCTATGGAAGATATGTATTTTGGGTGAATAAATTCAAGATCATGGAGAGTATAAAGCTCAGATAGTGAAAGCAGTAGTGACTCCATGATTTATCAGCAGAATTATCCCTTAGCATGAAAAGAAGCTCTGATACCTCGAATCATATTGGAAGAATGTTGGCATACAAGTGCACTTGACAGGGGTGGCCAATCACAAGCTCAGATTTAGACAAATGGAGTGTATCTAAAGCAATAACTAAGTATCGGTGGAAGAAAATCCTTGATACATAGTAACTATGTTTGGACCAAGGCAGATCCAATTTCAGTGGGGTGTGAAAGAGGGAAACCTACAATGAAGAAGTGAAGATTGAGGCAAATCTGCCACCTATAGGACGACATTCCCAGATCTGATATTTATATGCTATTTGACTGTTTCATTTCCTTTGTTGAGCAAGGTCTTCCTGTACATTTTAGACATCGAATTGTCACTGCTCCGTTGGGATAAAGCATTGACAGTTATGCAGCAAATGAAGGAGAGCAATATATATGAGCCACAGGTATAAAAGGAGATCACTCATCAAGAACTAAATTCAGTGGTTGAATAAGAGTTGAAGGTGTTGGCAGTTTGTTAGTGAACTTAATAGATGACAACTTGATGATAGTGACAACCTTGGCATGTCAGTGACAGTAATGCGTAATGATAGTAACTGGTGACATACTATGATAGCCTTAAGAGACATGTGTTTAGATCAGATCCTTGAAGTCTTGACATGAGCTGAGAAGACTCCTTGACATCTTAGCATATAAGCAGAGTCCTTGGATGACTTGACTAATAGAGCAACGATGATTAGAAAACTATAACAGCAGTTGATGACTTGTGACAGCAGTGACATTGACTTTGATGTGATAATAACATCCATGACATGACAGAGATTGCTTTGACGTGGCAGTGATCTATGACATCTGATGGATAGTGGTTTGATAGGTGGTTGACAATGAGCAACAGAACTGATTGAATATTAGCAGCAGTTGATTTTGGATTGAGGTGTTGTCGAGCAAACATGAAGAACAGAGTTTGATGATCAGTGTTGAGCAGCAGTAGATGAGCAGTGTTGCAGCGGAGTTGATGTGTCTACAGATTAATGAGTTGATGTAAAAGCAAGCTTGTCTTGCTTCTGAGGTTAGGATACCTCAAACCCTTCTTAGCAGGGTCTAAGAAAACTAGGTAGGGTCCTGGATTCAGAGTAGGTGCTCTATGTATCAGTAGGTGCTGATTTTGCCTAACGGTTGTAGCTGGACCAAAAATAATACAAAAAGATTACAAAATTACATGGTGATTATGTTCTTGTGTTATGGTTCTTTATGAATGAAATGCTTATGCTATGTGAATGATGTTTATGAAATGATTATGGTAGAGTAATGGATTGATGAATTGGTAGCTAACCGTGATAAGCTAAGAAAGGTTTAAAATTTGGCTTCACACTGATTCACCCCCCCCTCTCAGTGTCAACAACATCACATTGTGACACTCTTCGTTTCTCTATCAACTACACTTAATTAGGCACTTGCACATCATACATAAATATAAAAAACTAAAAAATACACTTAAACGGTGGACTGGGCCGCAACCGGTAAAGTGAGCTTTAACCGTTACTTGACCTACGGTAGCCGGACCGTAAACCGGATGGATTCCCCATGCCAAACAATAACGAGCTAATTGGGAATTCTTATTAGAGAGAATCCCTACTGTTGTTACCTGCGATTTTCCAAGCCTTAACACAACTATGAAGAAGTAGCCAAGAAGAAAGGGAAGGAGAGTACCAGTTCAAGAAGAATGATGTCTAGGATGCGGTATCTGCAAGTTCCAGCATGTAGTAGATGGAAACATCGTGGGATACAAGGAAATATTCGTAGCATGAGGCTTCTCACAGAAAGAAGGCATAAAATACGAAGAGACATTTTCAACCATTGGAAGTCGAGACACATGACATGCAGACTCATGTGTGCAAATTAAAGACGACCTTGTACGAGCTTAGAAGGCACCCATGGGATAACACATACACAAGGAGCTTGGAGATCTTAACCTTTGTTACAAGGTTGAAGATGAAATCCTATAGAGGATGACAAGATCACAAATTGGTGTGAGAAGAAATTTTGAAAAGGTTCAAGATAGAGGATCTTGGTATCCAGTGACCCGAGATGGATACATAGAATATTAGTAGTAGAGAAAGTTACTTGTCACTCTAGTACATAATGTTTCAATATATAGAGTACGAAAGGCAGAGGGAGAATGGTGCTCCACTTCAGAGGGAGTGACTATAGAAGATCCTAAGGTTCGACATGGTACGACAGGATGGACAACTTACTGATGGCTCTAGGATTTACTAAGAGTAAAGTGGATTCCAACCTTTACTTCAAGGTTGAAGGCGGAAGACCAGTGATGCTCATGTTATATGTCGATAACTTGTTCCTGACAGAAAAAGTGGAACTGATTAAAGTTGCAAGAAGGAGACTTGCTATTGAGTTCAAGATAAAGGACTTGGGTATGGTACTTTCTAGACATGGAGGTGTAGCAGAGTGCGGATGGAATCTCCTTGGGACAAGGGAAGTATGCAGTAGAGATCCTGAAGAGGTTCGGGATGATGGACTAGAAGGCCATGAACACACCTATGGCATCAAACCTGAAGCTATTGAGTGATGCTTCATAAGAGTGGGTTGATGCCACGATGTATTGTTAGATGATTGGGTCATTGATGTACCTGACGAACACAAGACTAGATATTTGTTTTGTTGTGAATACATTGAGCCAGTTCCTGACAGATCCGAGACATGTTCACTTGATTGCTGCAAAGCATATTCTTAGGTACCTGAAGGGTATAGTTGATTATGGGCTCAAGTATGAGGTGAATCAAAAGATTAACCTGGAAGGTTATGTGGATTCATATTGGGCAGGCAGTGCCATTGATAGGAAGAGAACTTCGAGGTGTTGCTTCAGTATGGGATCATGTGTGATATCTTGGTTTAGCAGGAAGCAATCCCACATGGCACTGAGTACAGCTGAAGTAGAGTATGTCGTAGCTTGTTCGGCTAGTTGTGAGGCAATGTGGTTGAGCAAGTTACTATCTGATTTATTTGATCTCCTGTTGGATGCTACTTTTATATATTGTGGCAACCAGAGTTGTGTGAAGTTGTCAGAGAACCCGGTGTTCCATGACAAGTCGAAACATATCGAGATCAAATATCACTATATCAGGAATATGGTGCAGAGAGGAGCAGTGAAGCTCCAGTATGCTGTGACGGACGAGCAGATAGCTAATGTGTTGACCAAGACATTATCCAGAGTGAAGTTGGAATACTTTAGGGAGAAGCTTGGTGTTCTCCAGATTGAGGTTCCTTCCAAGGGGAAGTGATGAGTCCTTGAGCCCTTTTGACATGGTCCTGGGATGTGTTCCCCACATGGTTAGATGTAAGTGTAGAGCACTTCTGACATGCTTGTGGGATGTGTTCCCCACATGGTTAGATGTAAGTGCAGAGCCCTTCTGACATGGTTGTGGGATGTGTTCCTCACATGGTCAGATGTAAGTGTAGAGCCTTTCTGACATGGTTACGGGATGTGTTCCTCCCATGGTCAGATATAAGTGCTGTAGAAGATGAATACCTACATGGAGGCTAGGCCTACAACCAGATGAAAAAGGGCTGGCTCTGTAGAAATTCCTATGATGAGTAGAATTGAGAGATAGACCATTTTCTCGAGATAGTGGGAGCAATGATGATGATGATCGAGTTTGATGATGATCCAACTTTGATGATGATCCAGTTATGAGGACTTGTGTTAATGAACTGTGTCAAGAGAATACTTTCCTAGTTAAGAGGGAGTGTTGATGTATTTGTAACTTCGGAATGTATTCACTTGTATATCTTATATTGTATTTCATTGTACCCCGATGTTTCTATCGGGAGAATCATTAATATAATAAAGTCATGTAAAGTCATAGAGGTTAACTCTCCGTTGTAAGTTGGGGAAATAGTCCCCACAGTTGAGGGGTACTAGTATTATTAGAATCTCCTAGTGAATTAGGCCATGGTAAGTAATTGTCAAGTGGAAAACTAGTATAAATAGAGAGTGAGTCTCTCTGTTTGAAATACACACTCACTCAACTAAAGCACATGAGTGGGAGAAGAGGATCTCGTACAAGTGAGAGAGATAACAATTTTCAGAGATCATCTTTATGTTTTTGGGTTTTACTTTTTCTATTGGTGCTCATTCTATCTCTAAGGAAATTGCAGGGTTTTATCCTTTATGGTTTCCCCGATGAAAACTCTGTGTCTTTTGTCTCTTGTGATTATTGCTGTGCATGTTATTCTCTTAGATAAGATCCTAGATCATATTGATTAAAATATAAAAATCTAACATGTCATTGACATATAGCAAGAGCATCACTGGTTTTCCTGCTTCAACCTTGAAGTAAAGTTTGGAATCCACTTTACTCTTAGTAAATCCTAGGCTTGTCAGTAAGTTGTCCATCCTACCGTACTATGTCAAGATTATCGAACTTGAAGATCTTCTGCAATCACTCCCTTTGAGGCAAACCATCATTCTCCCTCTGCATTTTGTACTCTATGTACTGCAACATTCTATACTAGAGTGAAAAGTATCTTCCTTTGATATTGATCTTCTATGTATCCATATAAGGTCACTGGATACCAAGATCCTCTATCTTGAACTTGGTTTAAAAGTTCCTCTTGCACCCATCTGTGAGCTTGTTGTCCTCTATAGGCTTTCATCTTCAACCTTGTAGCAAATGTTAAGATCTCCATCACTCTAGGTTATCTTCAAGATCCTCATGTAACTCTATGTGATATCCCATGGGTTCCTTCTGAGTTAGTACAAGGCCTTCTTTAATTTGTACACATGAGTCTTCCTGTCATGTGTCTCGAATCCTAGTGGTTGTTCTACGTACACTTCCTTCTCGAATACACCATTCAAGAATGTTGTCTTGATATACAACTGGTGTATCTCCCATCTCATATCTGCACACATGGATCTAATGGAATTGTACCTCACAACTGGTGCAAATGTCTCCTCGTAGTCTATGCCTTCTTTCTGTGAGAAGCCTCATGCTATGAATATTTCCTTGTATCCCTAAATGCTGCCATCTGCTGCATGCTAGATATTATAGATCCATATGGAAGACACTACTGACTTCCCTTCAGGTCTCGGAACTGCATCCTAGACATCATTCCCCATGATCAAGTGGTACTATTTGATCATTGTCTTCTTTCATTTATCCTTGGCTTCTTCTTCATAGCCAGAAGGATCTGCATCAATGATGTCACTCAACTGTGTCACATAACTGGAGTGTGTCTGAGGCCTCCTACTTTCTTTGGAATTCTTGTCATACTATTCTTCATCTTAGATGATTTATCGTGCCCAAGAAGGTATTTATCTCTCGAGGTGGATATACCATTCTCCTTATATTCTTTTGAAGCTCTTTCTTTTTCCATGATGTCTCTGACACGGGGAGCTTTAAGTTCTTCTTTTGAACTATCGTTACTTGTTCTTTGGAACAATCTACAAGTCAAGTTTAGTTGCATGATAGAAACATTTCATTATTTCCAAAACATATTAATCTAATGCATCAAGATATATGTCACACAATCATGCAACAACATGCATCCATATTCTGTACACACACAAGTAACTTCTATATTCCTTCTACCCCAATGTGTCAGCAAAGAGGTTTCAATCTAGATAAGTAGCAATTGAATGTTGTACAACATCATTGACATCTTACCCATCATGTGCAATTCAGTAGTATAAATTCAAACATGCATAATACATCAACTGAATATAAACAAGTGCACAACCAAACAATATTATGAAATGACAAATGAACGCTTATCTTTGTTTGTTTGGTGGGTAGACTCTTTCTTGATCCTTATGTCCTTGCAAGAATAACTGGAGTCTTCTACTCCATCATCTTCTTCTTTCTTATCCAAATGCTGAGATGGATAAGAGGTTCTTCATGAGTTGAATCCTTCTGGATTAAAGTACATATTCCTCATCGCTTGAGGAATATTCTCTTTATTCTTTGAATCGTGAGAGATTGATCTTATGTTGTTCCCATCTTCCCCTTTCTTGTTATGAGCCAAGATTATTCTTGTGTGCACTCTTCCCAGAGTCTGCTGAAGGTAATCAACTTCCTTTTGGCACATATTCCTTGAATGAATGAATCCCATGATCTTGGGAGTCCATTCAAGGTGGTCATAACAATATCTTCTTCTTCTATTGATTCCTTGGTCATTGATTCCAACGGTGTCTGGTCATTGATGCCAACTGTTGATTCCTTGGTACCCCTTGTGAAGCCCCTGAGGGTTAGTGTTTAGTTTGTGGTTGTTTATGTCAGAGGAGCCCTTTTGACCTTGTCCAAGCCCAAACTTGAATCCCTTGGAGGCCTTGGACAATGACAAAATCCCTGGTTACCCATTAAATTGGTTAAGTGCCCCTAAGGTGCATCTTGGTCCCATTTGAGTCCATTATCGAGTTCCTTGATCATGGTTGATCTTTGGTTACTGGTCTTTGTGTTGCTTGTTATGCTTGTACTTGTTTTGGTCTCTTGACTGGTTGTTGGATGGACGATGTGGCTCATGTGTGTAAGTCCCTTGATGTGTTGATGCTGGAGCCCATTGCTTGCATTGGATGGTCTTGATGTTGTTGAGTTTTTGTGGGGTTCTTGAGTCCACAAGCTTAGATATTGATCCTCTTGCATGTGGAGACTTGGGTCTTGGAACCCACACTTATGTTGCTATGTTGGAACCCATTATTATGGGGTCCTTGGAAGTTTGGGTCTTCAACCCACAAATATGGTGGTTTGATGGCCCTTGAACGTTATATGGTCATTGGCATGTTGTAGCCTTGTGGTATTGCATATGCAGCTTGTACGGTGTTGCAAACTAGTGTGAGGTCCTTGTACCCCTCTTTTTGGGTGTCAGTAATTTTATTATGATAAAGATATAAGTGGAACCATTGGATATGTTTTTAATGATATGGATACTTTGAATACGATGATGATATTCTTGAAAAATTCTTTGTTCCTATTTGATTGGCGATGTTGGGGTCCTTGATACCCTTGATATGATGAGTATATGGTGGATCCCTCCTCCTTGTTGATGTGAAATTTGTGGATGTGAAGACCATCAAATCCCTCATTGCTTTGATGATGTCCATTGAAGCCTTTGACCTTGGAACTTATGCATAAGGTAACATGGTCTTTGGCACCTTTATGTGCAGAATATTTGAAGTCCTGAACAAATTGAAGAATTTAAGGGTATTAGACCAATAATTTGCAAATAAACCCATCATAGGGAGATAGTCCTTGTCAAGCCATTTTCATTGATATGTGGAGTATCTTCTAACTCCTTACGGTTGAAGAGATGAATTTTTGAAGTTGGTGTACTCCACCTTTTTGGGTCAGCCGACCAAACAAAAGAGAATTTAATTATTTGTAATTTTGAATTGCATGTCGGCCTATTTTGAGGTACAAACTTTCCTCTACTACCTATATAAATAGAATATCACAAAATTTATTTGTTCATCAATCAAGTCTCTCTTTTGTATTTCACAACTCTTGGAGAAAAGTGCGAAACTTTGTGGAGGAGAAATTTTTGGGCATATTTAAGGATTGAAGAGATTCACTAAAATTGACATAACTTTCTCATACGGAATTGGAATTACGAAATTCTTGGCTCATTGGAAATCTTGTTTCGAGGGATATGTGATGACATGATATAGAGTTTCTTTTGGTTTTTATGTTGTTTCTTCATCTTGTGATTTTCAAAAAGGTATGGTTCATGCTTCTGGGTTTCTCTTGTGACGGCACATGTCTCTCATGGATAGAGTTCATCTTTGATCTTAGTATGTGAGGCTATTTATTGGTAAATATATTTGAAGTCATTGAATATGTTATGGAGGCTATGGTGATGGTTTTCTTGGAATATATCTTGATGTGATCTTGATATAGATCTTGACGATTATCTTGGATGTTGTTGGCATAGATCTTGGTGTTTATCTTGACTATTGTATAGTGTAGTATTGAATGAGAAGTTGACATGTAAGTAATATATCTTGTGAGTGATTTCTTTGATCAACCTAAGTGTTTTCTTTGAAAACTAGTTTGACAAGTGTTGATCATTATGTCTTTGACCTAAGTGGAGATGGGTTGTTATTGACTATTAATGACAACCTTTGATAGTGTTGTAAGTGGCTATTCACTTGACATCTGTTTGATTTGTTGAATTGATTTTAGTGGAGTGAAAAATCCTTTTGTGTCTAAGATTTTGTTAGATTTACTAAGTTTGACATAGTTGGTTAAGTATTTTATCTTCTTGTCTGAGGTTAGTTGGTTGAGCATGTTTAACTGTCAAGTATTTCTTGACCGTGATTGAGGTTAGTTGTGGTGTCATTGAGTTGAGTGTGATTGGAAAAAATTTGGTTGACTGTATGTGAAGTCTCTTGGTTTCTCAAATGTGTCTCTTACTTGATGAAATAGGCAAAGTAAGAAGGGTTGGTTGACTGTCAGATCACTTGATTAGACTAACACAAGTCTATGATTGATTTGGCACATGTACATAAGCAACTTGGTACAGGTTGGTTCAATTGAGCATGATTGACACAAGTTTCCTTATGTGCAGTTGGTGTGATTCATACTGGCTAAGTTGTATGAGCAGTTGGTGTGATTCATACTGGCTAAGTTGTATGTGTTGACTAAATTGTCATTGATGCCAACAGGTGTGTGTCAGTGTATCTTGGTGCCTCTTGAGGAGCCTTTGAGGGTTGAGTAAGTGTCAACGTCAAAGGAGACCTTTTGACTTTGTCCAAGCCCAATTCTGAAGCCCTTGGAGCCCTTGGGACAATGCCAAAAGCCCTGTAGAGTGTTCAAGTAACCCTAAGTGGGTCGAAAAAGTTGCAAGGGTCCAAATAACCCCTTCAGTGGTCTTTTTGTGTGCTATTAAAGTCTTAGTACCCTAGGAGTCCCTAAACCCATAATCTTTTAAAGACTTACACTTGAATACTTTAATAATTTCAAAAAGGTTTAATAAATAAAATTAAAATGGTTTAATAAATAATTATTTTTAACCAATTAAATATTTTTTATTATTAAAATGTTAAAAAAAAAAAAAACAAACATGGAAAGATGACATTTTTAAACAAGAAAAGTTTAAATTCAAATAGTAAAAAGTTTTAAATAAATAAAATATTTTAATTTTTTTTTAATATTAATAACTCTTTATAACTCCTTAACTCTAGGAAAAGTTTCATTCAAAATTAAAATTTGGCAAACATATTCATTAATTTAAGGAAACCAATCAACTTAAATTTCATATAAATATTTGAACATTTGACAACCTAAATATATATTGGAATTCACGGGCTGAACAACTTTTTGGAATTCACGGGCTGTATATTCGTTTGGAAATTCATGGGCTGCATTTACATTGACGGGCTGAACATTTTTTGGAAATTCATGGGCTGAGGACAATTGACAGTCGCATCAAATTTTTTGTGGGTAAATATTCGCTGTTCTAGTGGACTGAGTTTTTCGTTGCCATGGGGAGATAATCAAATCGCAGAGTATTCGTTGTTTTATGGAATCATGAGTTTCTAATATTGAGAAGCCAAGGGAAATTCGCTTGCAAATCGTTATTTGGTTTGGTGTTCGATTTGGCCGTGATCGATTGTTGAATTCTCAGCTACAGATCTCCATTCTCACGCCTCCACATTCTGCCGGCACTCTGCAAAAAAAAAAAATCGAGGAATTTGAGTGTCAGCATCGAATCCCCTGTTTGAATGGCTACCACGGGCACCAATAACATGCAGGCCAAGCTGTATTAAATGGTTGGTTTCAGTGTTTGAAAGAACGATATATGTTATCCAGTGCTGAGAAATTATATGTATATCGGAGATCAGTTATCTAGTTTCGAGGATTTTGTGAATTGGGTCAGCAGTTTTAGGGCAGAATGATGAGATCTTCTGTAGTTCTATGGCTTTTGATTTTGTGTTGAAGCAAAAGATCTTTACAAGGAATTATTTCTTTTTCGCTGGTCGGAGCTGAGCAAATTTTCTGGAAAATATTCTTTCACTCGGGACTGTGGATGCCGCTACATTTAACAAGTTCATGGTGGTAAATACAGTATGAAGGCAGTTGTAAATACAAGTTCTTGATTTTTAAAGTCATGTGTTAATCTTGACTCTGATTTTGGGTATACTAAGAAGCAACTACAGCTATTTCTAAATGAAGTGTTAGCAGCATCATTTCATCAAGCGCACATCTCAGAAAAATGTGAAAGCAGTACAAGCTCTGTTTTTGGAAATTTGGGAGGACAACAGTTTGCTGAGAAGACTAATGTGGAGAGTATCAATATTTGATGAAGGCATTATCGTGTTGATATTAAGATTGCAGACTCCAGGTTTCTTTTACAGAACTTCATTTTCTTGGTACGAATTGCTGATGGGCTGATTAAATGCTGTTTCTTTCTAGATCTGTTTCAAGCAGACACAGGTACACAGTTTGGTCTTCATCTTGGACATACACACCCCAACAGTAAGGTAAAAAGTATGATCTTGCCTCTGGCATACACAGCTCAAGTTCAGGGTATGTTTACAGTATGTGTATGATTGTTGATATACATTTGAATGAGTAAATGATGTGGCATGTAATAAAGTAAAATAGTGATATGAGAACAGCAGTATATGTATTCGTACAAGTGCACAAGTGTGGAATGTATAGTGTTATAGTTTATTAAAGATCCAGTGATTTGTGAGTCTGCAAGAGTGAATGAATAAGTACAGAAAGTATGCAAGGGAATGCATATTCAGTATTCAATCAAATGTGTGAACAGTGTCATATTTTGTACAAATGAATATGTACAGGAATGAGTAAACTGTGTGGGAAGCATGTGCAAAAATAGTGAATGTGGTGTGTGAACAGTTTGCAAACAACATTTTGTCTTTTCTTGTAATGGTACTCTTCCATGCTATGATGCACAGTCAGCTATACACAAACTTTATGATGATACATATCTGATAATTGTGTATAAAGCAGTGTGAGTGTGTGTGACAAGGCTGACTTGGCAGCAAACGGTGAACATAAATTATTAGCAGCAGAAAGTTCTACACAAAGCACAGATTTATTGAAGGGACAAGCAAGGAAACAACAGCCTTATCAGCAGCTTTTATGGTTGATGTGACAACGATAACATGGGCAGAAAAATGACTTGTTGGTGACTAGAGTGCAGGAAATATCAGCAGCAGAGTTTGGTGTGTGACAGGTCCACAGGTTCAGCAATATTCTTCTTATCAAGGTGGCAGGACGGGGCAAGGAAAGGAGGTCGTAGCCTCCTTCCGGTAGAAGCCGGAAAACTAGGGAGTGGTAGCTCCCTTCAGGTTGCAGCCTGTAAAATAGGGGGTCGTAGCCTCCTTTCAGTTGAAGCTGAAAACAAAAATTGAAGTCTATATAATAAGACAGTTGTTCTTTTCATCCAGTTATTTCTGGACAACTATTATTAAAAAGGCTTCTGTGGTTTTACCCCCAGGACTTGGGTTTCCACGTAAAAATCTTGTGTACTGTGCATCTTGTTATTTTTCATGATTGTTGATGATATGCTGCTATGATTGGTGATTAGCAACTTGCTCTTGATTGAAAATTTTATAATTGGCAAATACTGATTCACCCCCCTCTCAGTATTCCAACAGTATGAGTAGTTGGTTTGACTAAGGTGCACTGAGTTTGGTGTGTAGTTAGTTAGACTCATATTGACTAAGTCGGTTGATGTGAGAAACAAATTGATTGGTACAGCCTGATTGGACAGGTTGATTGTATAGGTTGATGAGCAGTGTGATACAGTGGATAGTGATCAGTTGATGAGTAGTGATCAGATGATGAGCAGTGGTTAGTAGTGGAAGTCGTTGTGCAGTGTGGTACATGTTATGCAGTGTAGTAGAGGTGTTGATTAACATGTACACATGATTAGCGTGGTTGTGGTTCAGCAGTTTCTATCTTCATATCAGGGTGGCAAGATGGGGCAAGGAAAGGGGTTTATATCCTCCTTCCGGTTGTAGCAAGAGAACTAGGGAGTTGGAGCTTCCTTCAGTTTGTATCCTGTAAATCAGGGGGTTGTACCCTCCTTCCAATTGTAGCTGGAGAATTGAATTCATTGTAATAAGGGGGTTGTTGCCTCCTTCCACTTGCTGCTAAAAAACTATTATTATAAGGATTCTGTGGTTTTTCCCCAAGGACATGGGTTTCCACGTAAAAATATTGCGTACAATGTTTTTGCTATGCTTCTTATGTGATGATGATATGTATAATGATAATAACGTACTCTGCATAATATTGAATGAGTTATTGATTATTGTTAACGTTGTAAAAGTAACAAATTTTATACATTGTTCACCCCCCCCTCTAAGTATGCTCGGTGTGTCCAACAATTGGTATCAGAGCGAATCCTTCACAGAAAGCCTTATCACCTTGAAGGATATCTTTGACACACCATGGGGTTCTCAATGAATGGAGTACCATTGTTTTGTGGAACAAATTACTTCATATGGAAAAGAAGAATGCAATTTTATATTGAGGCAGAAGGAATCGGTATGTGGAAATCAATTCTTACTGGATATACTCCTCCAAAGAAAGTGAAAACAACAGCTTAGAAGGAAGCAACGAAGAATAATTCATTGGCTATGGAAACCATCCTTAAAGGATTAACAAATCAGCAAAAGAAGAAGATAGGAAAGTGCAACTCAACGGAGGAACTATGGCTCAAAATATAACATATCTACTCCACTAAAGAACGTGAAGAGAGGTTATGAAACATATGGTTGAAGATCTGACATATTTTCCAAAAGGAGAAAATAGGAAAGTACAACTCAATTGAAGAATTGTCATTCAAAATATATCAACTAAACTTAGATGAAGAACAAAAAGCAGAAGACAACCCCATCAAAAGGTCAATAAAAGATCCAGGTAAGTATGAAGGTAAGTCCCCTGAACACTCTATTTGTAATGCTTTTAAATAGATATGTTTATCGGGTATAGAAGATAAGAGCCATTTTGTTTTCATATAATGCAATACTTCAGATTGTGATGAAAATCCTTGCTCTCTAATAAGTGATGGAAATTTAGCAAATACTACGGTTGTAGAAGAAATTCAAATAGACAATGAAATTACTAATGTTTCACAATAAGTGAAAATTACTTGTGAACAGAACCAAGTATTGCAAGAGCAATTGGACAGATCTAAGAAAAAGAATCAAGAAGAATCTGAGACGGCCACACAGACTATAAATGATCTAAAACTCCAAGTCAAAGAAGCTACCAAAATCAAAGAAGCCATATCCAACTCTTTCAAAGATAAACTTGAGAAGTCAACTATAGAAAATGAAAAGCAATCAAAAGAAATTGTCAAGCTCAAAAGGAAACTAGAAGATAAGGAGAAAGAAATGAACTGAAAGCTACACGACAAAGACAATGAAATAAGTACCAACAATACTAAATAAATACTGGCAAAGAAATTAAGAAGAAAACAAGAACTTGCAATTAAATCTTTGAAGGTAGAGTTACATAAGATGTGTCTGACAAACTTTGAATTTGAAAATGAGCTCTCAAAATTTAGAAAGAAGAATCATGTACTAAAAGGTCAACTGTAAAAATCTCATGAGGATGATCAAAATTCAAAAGGACATATGGAAGACAATATCGTTGATATGAACAGATAGGTAGAAGAAGTCAAGAAAATAGAAGAAGATCGATAGAAACAAGTCCAAGAAAAGATAGAATTTTTTTAAAAGCAAGCACTGAAGATCCTCTCTCTGAAGGAAGATCTGGACAAAATAACTACTCAGTTAAAGACAAATTCAAAGATCGAGAAGAACATTGAAGAAATTAAAATCTCTATGGAAAAGGAAGAAAATACTAACAGTTATACATGTATTCTCAGAATATCCCATGATAAACAAGAATCAAGAGAAGGTACATCACAAAGAAGATTCTTTTCTCAGAGATACCCTATGATGTTCAATGGCTACTGTTACAAGTGCAATACCTAAGGTCACAAATCCATCCATTGTAGAGATCATGAAAAAATCAAGGCGGATTTTTCATTCAGTGTTACAATTGCTATCATTATGGTCATTTCACAAAACATTGCAGGATGCAAGGGAAAGTTAAAGTTTGGTGAAGAAACCAAGTTTGATCGAATTCCATGGACAACCATCATCGTACTATAGTATGGAGAATAAATTTAGTATATTGCACCATTGATCAAAATAGAAATGATGAAAATCTTGGGAAAAAACCAATACCATTTTGAATACTATCGACCAGTGATATGAAGTGTACAAAGAATGTGTAAAAGGAGCTATGCACCTGATTATTATAATTGAGATCAACGATCACACTCTTCTAGTATCGTATAGTAGTTGGTTTTAGCAGTATCCTTGTGACAGAATAAAAGTTCATCAAAATATCAACAGTCTCTAATGATATGGGGAGCAATATTGCCAAAGTACATTCTTATTGCCATTAATGCAAACAACAAGAAAAGTTGAAAACTGAAGAGAATTTGATGACATGGGAGCATGCCTTGAGGGGGAGCACTATTGTCAAAGGATGTTCTTGAGCCTTCTCCAATCTCGTGTTAAAGCGAAAGTGCCAAGATGACTAGATTTAGTCTTCTAGGGTTTTCAATTATGGAACCCTAGTTTCCAGTAGCTTCCATTATAGTTGTATTTCGGTTACACAATGCCTTCTTTTGGGTGGCTCTGATACCATGCTAGTTTTTCTAAGTTAATTTACTTAGGATCTTTATTTGAAAGAATAACAAGCACAACAATATATCAAAGATACACGAGATACACAAGACACAAATATTTTCATCAAGGAAACCATAAAGGAGAAAACCCTGCAAACTTCCTCTGAATAGTTATGTCACAAAGACAAGATGACAAGATAAAATAACCCAAGAACAATATGTCTGCAACAACTCTCTGTTTCTCCTCTTCCTCTCTCTCCTAAGGCGCACATGAGAGAGCAAGTGAGTGTGTGACAAATGAGGAGGGTTCTTCCCTATTTATATTCTTCCATTGAGTTGATAACTCAAATACTAGGTCGGCCATGTTACCTTTGGGGCCAACCTACCTAAGAATACTCATAAATACATTTTCCTTTATTTGACCTGGGGACTATTGTCTCAACTTACAACGTAGGGTTTTCCTCAGTGACCATACACAATGATGACATCCCCAAAGGAGGAACACACGTCCTTGATGGGGGTACAACATATACAATATTAATATACATCAGAATTTATTCTGAAGTTACAATTACAACAACACCTGGAAACCAAAGGAGATCAAGAATTTGATGTGTTAAAGCAATACTAGATTCTTGAAATCACAGATGGAACAATCAACAAAAAAATTGTTGCAACTATATCAAAGAAATTGTTGAAATATGTCTTAAGAACATATATTTATAGATCAATGATCGTGGTGGTTCTAGCGAAAATGCACAATGATAAATTTTCAACAATAACAAAAAGTCAATGATCGTTACTGTGATGACAATTGATGTTGCACATGTTAAGTTTATGTTGATACAGTGACAAACAACTCAAATATGTCACTATTGCCACGGACATTTGTCACTATATTGACAAAATGTTATTGTCGTTGCTATATGACGATTATCGAGGGCCATACCATTTTCTTTTCAAAAAATTTATTTGTTTATCCACAAAAAATTTGATTTTAACTTATTTGTGGGAATATTTCGTGGAACTTTTGAGCCATATGTACTAGTGAAGGGAGTGATTCCCAGAATGGAGATTGTGGCATCACAACATCCATAATTCCTCTATTTATGAAGGATTATTAAAATAATGATATTGATCCTATTATAAAAGGGATTTCGAATCAAAGAACAATCATGCATATAAAATTCAACCTTCTAGTCAATGTTTCTTCTTTGACTCGTAAAGATTGAAATCTTTTATCAATCTAGCATCTTGTTAGTTTGCACTTGGGTCTTCTACTCAACTCATTGTCGAAGTAGAGGTAACATCTTTCTAACTTCAATGTTACTCAAACATTTCTTGAGTATTCTCTTTGCGGCCTTATTTTTAAGGCTTCCCTTGATATTCCCCAATAGTCAAGGACCATTGAATTTTCTAAGATGCAAGTTATTCTTCTACCTCAACCTCTTTCAAGAATGATTGATCAACCTCTTCTTCTTCACTTATTTAGATTGATATAGTTTCCTCTATTTGCGTATTTTCTTCCTCCCCATTCCTATACCTCAATGGTCTAGTTTACTTACTCTATAACCCTTTTTGATATGTTTAACTCTAGCCACTTTGATTCCTTCGACCACTCCCCCATGCTATCCAAACTCAATATTGCAAGTAACGTATACTTGCAATTGTTCACCATTAGCTAAATGATCAAGTGAAACCCATAAAACTCTGGTTGCCTACTTATTGATGTTTCTCCATTATCCATGTAAAGATTCCCTAGGCACCGACTCTAAGGATTTCTAATTGGTCTCTAATAAAAAATTAATTATGTATAGCATCAATACTAATTATCAATCTTCTTATCCTGCTATTTTTTATCTCTTTCAAAACCTTCCTTATATTTCCATTATAATTCCATGTCTTCAACGAGCTCAAATACAACTAGAAAATGGAACTCAACTAATGTCTGAAAATACTCATGCCCTGAGTCGGAAGTAACCTTCTTTTCGATCTATGAAACTAATTTTTTACCCTATTCTACTTCCCCCAAGCAAAAGCGAGCAAGGATCTATAGTGCAGTGGGATCATGTGTGTGGGGCCTTGTCTACTAGATGGTTTGAGGAACAAAAGCGAAAGGAAGCATAGATTCTAGATGCAAAAAGGATAGATCCCAAAGACTTCTAATTGATTGTTCTTGGACCCGATGAATGAGTATGCAACTAGAAAATGGAACTCGACTAATGCTATAGTTGAGCAAGGGAGGTGAGTACTTAGGGCGGGTTTGTCTCCCATTTGACATGTTTTTTCTATCTTTGAGCAAGGGAGGTGAGTTCTTGAGGGTCACTGAAAGCAGGGAACTATTTAAATCCTCACCTAGGTTCAAGTCTCCCATTTGACATGTTTTTGCAGGTTAGGTCAGTGCAAGCAAGCCAGGTGAAGTGTAAGACAAAGTTCCTATCTCTAGGTTCATTTAAATCAAATTTTTTCAAAAAAAATAAAATAAAAAAAATATAAGATTTGAGTAGCTAAAAATATAAATGGCCATCAACCCATTCTATTTATGGGGATAATAACACTAAAATCCTTAACCAAAAATATAAATGGCCTAAACCATTCCATTTACCGGGATAATAACACTCAAATCTTTTGTCCGGTTGCAGAACAAGGAACATTCATATCACATATTCATCGGAATTCTAATACTAAGAAAAGAAAAAATGAAAAAACACGAGAATTGAACTCGGGCTCTCAACCTATCCACTGAAAACACCGTAATTTATTGATTTATAGAAAAATTTAACTATGAACAAATTGTAGAGTGTAAATGCTTAGAAATAAAAAACCCCCAGAAAATGAAAATTGAGGGAGAATGGATGCATTGTTGAAGAAAATACGACTTCACATTTTTAATGATAGAAAAATGTTAAGAAAGTAAATCAAATACACATCAAAATTCAATTAATTCATATATTTACAAAGTAAACAAACCAAAACTTCCTGTATATTTAAATAAAGCGTTTGCCTGTAAACAAGAGCCACGTGGTGGCAATGTCCCTGACATTGTCATCTACTTTTTTGTAGAAAGTTGTAGTGAGGAGGAATTTGGTTATAGTTAAGGATAATTGATGGATACTTCTTAGAATTGTGTTTTTTAGACAATTAAACTTCAAGGAAAACACTCTATATTTATATTTATTTGCATTTTGTTGCACTGTAATGACTTCATACCAGTTCTATAGATTATCAACATATATTTATATTTCTCATTGTCCTGAAATTATGGAGATCTAAAGTTCAAGTCCTAATGAGTTCCTTGGGTTTGCCAACCAATATTTTGGTTGATGATTACTACCATCGTGCATCTAGAAAATAAAGGAAAATAGGATAATTTATAGGATGGTGGTAAGGTACTAGTAAAAATGACAAAGAAATGAAATTAATGACATGAAATACTACAAAAAAAGATACAACAATTTAATTAACATGAAATACTACACATTTTTAATAGTTCATAGTCAATAAGTGAATTCATAACCAAATTTAAAATAGCTAAGTGAATATTGCTATCACCATTGGTATTTGTTTGAGAATTCATCAAATTCAAAACTGGAATGGTAAGCTTTACAAGATTAGGTTAGTATGCAAAAAAGAAGAAGCAAAAGAATCAATCTCAATTCAGAATGAAAAGAACATAATTACATTTTAGAAGATGTATGTGTGATCCACAAACATTTTTTATTTGAGCATCCATGTTTGCAAGTAATCAAGGCCCCTACCAAATCTCACTCATTACAAGGTAAGCATGCATAACCATTGAATACTTGTATCATTAATAAAACTATGATCAACTATATGTTCCACACAACAAAAATTATCCATTGTTCCCTAAATCACAAGCATCAATGGTTAACCAAGCTATGCACCAAGCCATCAGTCATATGTAGAAAATGAAACATCCACATAACTTGTGCATAATCAAAATTTTGTCTAATATATATAATCTAATATACAACCACACACATATATACTCATATTGGTCATATGACCCAAATCAAGTCTATAACATATAATTCCACACAAGTTTGTCATATATAATCCATACTCCATCAAAACTCGTGGCTATGAGTGTCATAGACTATACCATCCAAGATGGGAAATGTCCATATAAACACAATGTGGCACACCAAACTAGCTCTTATTTGACACCACGATATTAATATAAGTCATATGTTTTATAGAGCCACTTTACGTCTTCCTAGCTTAAATCTAGATCTATGAAATATAGGATAATTGACTTATACTCCATAGTTAAAACATTACAATAATTTAATTTACTAAACTATTAAGAAACATGAAAATTCTTAAAAAAACATTACATAAATTTAATTTTAAAATGTTCATCATTGTTTAACTATATCCATTTCTCCTCCATTGAGTAGTTAATTTCCATAATCTCGATCCTAATGTTTTTTTTAAGTCCTTAGAAATATAGTGTCAATTTGTCTAGTTTGTAAAGTTTTCATTAGCGTTTTAATTTTTTTTTCTTAACATGTTGTTGGCTATCATTTGATAACGTAAGTTTTGGTCTTTGCTTTGTCTTTGGCATTTTATTATATAGAACTTAACTGTACGATACGTGCAAGTTTAGGATATAATAACTCTCGTCATCATCTTCATCACCATCAAAATAAGCAACCAAATCTAAAATAGGTAAGTGAATTTCAGACTATTGAAATTGATTATGAGTTCTAAATTCAAAATCAACGGTGATAGTGAATTTCAAATATATGTTATTCAGAATTTGAGATTGCACTTTGAGATTCCAATAATTTTAACCACCAAAAAATCCAAATTATTTAATGTTTAAACAACTCAGATTTAATTATTTTCTCAAAATCTCGTCTCAAAAACTTGCTTCAACTTTATGAAATCTCAAGGGGTTGAATTGTTTGGTAGGTTGCCCATGGTTTATTAAACATGTTGAATTTTTGAAATTTCGAGTTAAGAGAAATTTGCCTTTACATTACCCAAATGCAACATTAACTAAGGTGATAGTTTAGAGAGAATGAAATGGTGGGTCACTTCTTTTGAGGAACTGAATCTTGGTGGAGTATAACAATACCCCACTTTGACCAACCAAACTCATTTTTCCTTGTTGTATATAGAGATATTTGTTTCAAATGTTGTTGATGAGGTTACATATTAATCTTAAGCAAAAAAATAGCTCCGCATGGAATAGACAAATCTTATCTTAAAAATGTCTATCCAAAGTCTATTCTAACTTATCTTAACCTGTTGCAATTTTAAACAAATAGGGCACCATATTAAAATGAAATACATAGTTTAATGTATTCTTATGAATTAATCCCAACAAAGTGGTGGTGAATTTAAATGGCCCCGCATTCACTTAAAATGATAGATTCTTTATGAGTTGAATGACATTGTTATTGTCATAATAAAGTGGCTTGGATTGAGTGTGTTGAAGATACTGAGTCACAAAGAGCAGTAACTATATTTAGAACATAATAAAGAGTTTAATATACACTACAACTACAAATAAAATGAACATCATGCTATTATGGTTGTTATTGTCATAATAAAGTGGCTTGGATTGAGTGTGTTGAAGATACAAGTCACAAAGAGCAATAACTATATTTAGAACATGTTAAAGAGTTTAATATACATTGCAACTACAAATAAAATGAACATCATGCTCTTGTGAATGCTCTCTATGAAAGAACGACACATTGTGCAAGATTTGTTTGTTGCAAGAGGTTTCATGAAGCAAATTACAAAAAACAAAAATGAGATTACATAGAATAAAAAACCAGATTGTTATATAGCAAAAAAGGAGAAGTTTTCTTTTTCTTGTTTTAAGTAGATAAAAAAAAATTTGCTTAGTACATAACGTGTAACTATAGAAATTTTAAGTAGCAAAACTCCAAAGACTACACATTGTCTAAATTCATTTGTCAAAATAAAAGACAAATTTAAGACAACTTTCTTGTCAAAATAAAGGACAAAAATACACGAATTTAAGCTAGTGTTGTGATGCAAAGTATCAGGTTGCAATTGTGCTCTTGCAAAATGCCTCCAGAATAGAGATCCGCTTTCTTTTTTCTCTTTTAGAAAACACATATCGATAGAAATACATGTAGATAAACCACTTTCATCTTAATTTAACTAAATCCTTTGAAGGAAAAACAAAGCACATTGAGCTTACCTTTAAGCAAAAGTCTACTAGATTAAGGATAAAGACGGTAGTATGCAAGATCCTCTTTATATGGAAGAGCTAGTACATACAACACTGCACAAGATGTTATTGCACAATGAAAGAATGTATGTTGTGCCCTGTTGTTCAATATAATATAGATGTTTCACAATACAAGGCTTTTAAAACAATGCCCTACTTTAATTCTGCAAGTCTCATTGTGAAAAAGAAATGAATATTAGTAGGATAATCAATAGCTAAGATATTTTAGTGTTAAGAACTAAAAGCAGAAGCAAGCTTACATGCTGGTGGGTGAGAATATTGTTGTTTGGAATTGATGGTTGTGAAGGTTATTTTTGTGAGACTGTGCGTGTGGCTCTTGATCATGTGCAACATCTTGAGTTAACTAAGTCAACACTCACACAAGACAATATTTCTTTTTGTTCCCGCCAACTCTCAAGCATTAACAAATAACACTTTCTTTTTGTTCTCACTAGCTCTGAAGGATGGTATGGATTGTCTAGTGTACCATTTTTATAGAGGACTTTTTCTTTTATAAAGGCATATCACAATATTTGTTTTTCACATATAAATTAAAATCTTATTATTAATAGAAACTTGCATGAAGTTTATTTATATTAAACATGGTTGCAAATAAAATTTCATCTTGTTTATGACGACAAAACAATGTGAATAAAGCTGTAGACATGGGTGGAAATAAGGGTCTGTTCAACTTTTGCAACATCCTTAATCTTAAAAAGACTGGGGGTTGACTGGAAACAGGTTGCAAATTTGCAAAGTTCTTCCGTAGGGTCCCAAAGATGGATAGGGATTTGACATCTAGACTCCATAAACTATTTGAACCTTTCCATCCCATGGGTTCAACTTGGCATATCACAATGTTATCATAGAAAGCAAATTACCAAAACAAAATGTTTCTTATATTGACGGTGACTTTGGAATAAGGAGTTCAACTTGGCTTATCACAATGTTATCATAGAAAGCAAATAAATAAATAAAATGTTTCTTATATTGATGGTGTCTTTGGAATAAGGAACAACACACATATCATGTTAGGATATATTTAAATAGTCTTGAAAGACTAAATGGAGCTAACAGGTCAATCCTTCCAAAATTATGCAAAATTGTCCCCTAAAGTTGTTGCTTCAAAATCTGCCTTTAAAATTCAAGTTCATGTTTGAGAAACTAGAAATGGGGTAATGGTAAGTCCTTCAACTATGATACCAAGGATTTGTACAACAAACTGAGACTCGAGATCCTTACTATTTCATATTTAAATACAAAATGAGGAATCAGTGATTCTTAGCAATGATGGTGAAGAAGATGCACGACTTTGGAAAGCACACAGCTTGTTAAATGAAAAGTTTTGGATAGGTTGTTTCTCCATAAGGTTTAGCGATTCAAGACCAATAGGGCATTTAGTATGGTGATGTCTGATTGCCAAGACCTTTTAAGCTTGGTTTAAGTAAAATACAATTCATTGTTCACATGTTTAGTATGGCGATGTCTGATTGCCAAGACCTTTTAGGCTTGGTTTAAGTAAAATGCAATTCATTGTTAACATCCCACTTAGCTTTGGAGAGGCTTAGGCTTGGATGATTTGAGATTGTTGTAAAATGTTATGGAATAAGATATGAGTGTCTACTATTGCTTTCGTTGGAAAAGGTAAGCAAAACCACCTTTAATGGAGAAAATTCCTACCTATGGGGAGTTAAGTGCAATAAAAAATTATCTAGCACTACATCTCAACGATTAAAGCAATATGTTGTGTTACATCTCATAGATAAAAACAATAGCTTTTGTGTTATAATTTTACATGTCCATGTGACTTAAATCTGGACTCAAAGAATTTGTCCTAAGACTAAGATTGAAAGACTGAAACACCACTCAAAGCTTAATTTCTCCATAAATATTAGGGCTTCACGGAAAACTCAAGAAATTTGCAGCATGGATGTATCGGAGAGCAAGCTGAATTTTGGAACAACAATCACTATTTGCTAGAAAATTATTAGATAACATCATAGCTGCATTCCAATATGAAATCAGCACCAACTCAATTTCAACAGCATAATTCCAATTAGGGTTCACTTCAGCTCCAACCAAATCTTTTTAGGAAGGTAGGTTTAGGGATTAGCTAGTTTAAATTTTGTGTACTTTTAGTTTCTCAACAAGTGTTTATCTTCACCCGTGCTAATAGAGTTACATTTCAAACTAACACAGAATTAGCCAAGTAAAAAAAACAAGTTAGTAGCCAACTCAACTCATTTTCAAGTCAATCCAAGTGAGAATAAGTTGAGGCAAACTAAATTTACCAGTATCCCTTTAAGTGCTTGCAAAAAAGATGATTGGAGATATTAGCTTTAACAATAGTTTTTTCTCTCTCAATGCCGAGTAAATCCAAGTTAAAATGAATATTTACTAGTTAAAATGAATATATGCTCATTAAAATCAGGCCCTCGCTTGAAACACCTAAAAACCAAAAACTTAAAAATATATCTCTATTCAAATACAATGCCATTTGTTTACCTATATACTAGTTAGAATTTGTCCCTAACTGAAATACCTAAAAAAAAGCAAAAACTTAAAAATATATCCCTATTGAAATACAATGCCATTTGTTTCCCTGTTTGAATTGATTTTTTAATTTTAAATGTGTGATCATTGTCTCTCCTTTTAAATAAGGCTAAGCTCTTATCAAAATTTATTTCAGAAAACCAATTATATTTTCTCCTCGAACAACTTTCAACTCCCTCTCTCTCTCTCCAATTAAGTAGATTAGAAATTCAGAAAAGTCTAGTTTAAAATTCATAGCGTAACAACATGGCACTCTCCAATTAAGCCGAGATTGGAAATTCAAAGGCTAACAACTCAACAGAAACTCAATAAATAGCTTAACCACCCATTTTAAAACAATTAAAGAAATAAACACCACACAAGCCAAAACAAAATGATTAAAAAACATAAATACATGTCAAAATTTATTAATTTTGCAAGTACTACTTCTATTTTGGAAGTATAATTATGTCTTTCCACTTCAATGGATTTCGGTTTTTGGTTTGTACTTTTACTTTTTCTTTTCAATGCAGCCTTACTTTTACTTTTTTTTTCTTTTCTTTTCATAATTACAAGTAAACCTAAAAAAAACGAGAAAACTTCTCTATTGTTGTTACTATTATAATCTATACTTTTTATTTTATTTTTTTCATAATTACAAGCAAAAAGAAAACCGAACTAGAGAACCACTGTATTTCATTGTTGTTACTATCACAATCTATATGGAAGTCATATATATTTTTTTTTTCATAATAACAAGTTAACCTAGAAAAAGAACCAGAGAACTACTGCATTTCGTTGTTGTTACTTTCATAATCTACAATGTAAGCCATACATTCTCCATAGATATCTCTAAAGTCAGATCTTGTATATAAAAATAAGAATAAATTAAGTTTCCTATTAACAAAATTAATTCTATTCTATTATATGAATGATTTAGGGTATTAAAATCAAAATTGAATAACTCACTCCGATAATAGGAATTCATATACGAATAAATTTCTTGATAATTGCTCACTCCGATATGAAGAATAAGTTTCGTGGTAATTGCTCACTTCGATATGAAGAATGTTGGGAAGCAATAGTATTAATTATTTAGTTCAAAAAACACTTGTTTCTACAATATAGATCCGCATTCATGCTCCAAAATCTGTGCTGTGCAGGTTTGCAAAATTTATCTATTTAGAGTGAAACACCTACGAAGATTGTCTTAATCAATTTCTTCTTCTTACCAAAATTTCTTCTTCTTAAAGCAGTGGCACCATCCGTTTCCCAAAGTGTGGTTT
Organism: Pseudotsuga menziesii; assembly: GCA_001517045.1. Taxonomy (NCBI): domain Eukaryota; kingdom Viridiplantae; phylum Streptophyta; class Pinopsida; order Pinales; family Pinaceae; genus Pseudotsuga; species Pseudotsuga menziesii. Next base: position 69,995 of record LPNX010890448.1, on the reverse strand, counting down.
AAAATCCTGGCACTGTGGTAATGTATTTTGTTTAAATACTGCAAAATAAACAAATTTATGCATTTACCAAAAGATATTTGCTTAAAAATTAAAATACCAAATTTATATTGGAGAACAAAACCAAAGCAAATGTACTGAGAATTTTGTTTAAATATTGCAAAACAAACAATTTTAATGCAATTACTAGAAGATATTTGCTTTTACAAATATTTAAATTGACATGCATCAAAAGTATTAGAAAATTTCTCGTTCTTTTATCCAATTTGTTTCTTCAAATTGTCAATTTAATGGAAAATGTATATGTATCATATACATAGGAAATTATATACTTTCCATGCATTTACAGTATTAACATAGTTAACTGAATCCAGGAAATAAATAGTAATTTAGGAAAATATTTACTGTCTCTAAATTCTATAGATTCTAAGTACCCCAAAACAAAATTCTTCTTCGTAATGTTACATATTTATTTACATTATAACATATTTCTAAAATTTTCACCAAATAAGCTATGAAGTTATGATTTAAAGAGTGGCGAAGCTTTCCAGTAAAATGTTGCACTTTATTAAAAAAACAAAACAAAGAAAACACGGTGAATTTATTTTATGTAAATACTTTGCAAAACAAACAGATTTAATTTAAGTTGAGTTTTGTGTAAATACTATGCAAAACAAAAATATTTAATCTAAGTTAGTTTGTAGTTTAATTTTTTTTATAGAATTGGTTAATAACATCATTCATATAATCAATGTATAGGAAAATGTAGAAGATATAGAAAATAATACGTGAGATTTCAGAATCAGAACAATGAGCAACAAAAATTGTAAACTAAGATATCAGAAGGCAGATCTAGTCGGGTTATAGACACAAAGCATGGCACACCGAAGCACCAATACATCAACCAAACACAAAGTAAAGAGAGGAATGAATTAAATACCCATTTGCAATGGACATGCATGTCCAGAAGACAACACGTTGCAAACTTTCAACTTGCATGCATGGTTCATTTTTTGCATGGTCATGTGTAGATACATATGGTTACACATTGTTGCACGATAGATTGTTGCTTACAGATGGAAGGCCAACAAGAGCACTGCTGTAACAACTATCAACCCATTGGATGCAGAGCTAGATGTCAGAGTCAACATTCAATTGTTGTCGGGGATTAGTGTAAATAAAAAAAAATCGACAATAACAGGGTGATGGCCCAAAACATTGGAAAAGAGTTTAATTTAATCACTAAACTATTTATAGCATTGCCTTGCCGCCGGGTCTCGGGGCACAGGAACCAAGGGAAACGTCACCTATACTAGACTATAATTTTTTAAATTGTTCGAGATTAATATAGGCCAACGATTCATATATATCCCTTTGTCGGGGACATAACAAATTGCAGGATGGAGGAGAGAAGAGAAATAATTCCTCCTAAGTGACTTGAAATGCCAAACATTTATCCACATTAATTTCGGTTCACCAAACTCTTAATTACTTTGTCCCAGGTTGATTAATGATAGTCCGGTTTCTAATTCAATTCGATTATCTAGTCTATTTAAATTTTATAAACAGAGTGTAAAAGATAGACAATTTAAGTAGGAATAAACAAAATTTTCGGACACTATTTAATTTTTTTTTAATTCCACTCCTTTTTATTATGTCCCTTACAAAAAGATATATATGAATCTGTTTGCCCTGATATTTGGAGTAATTTGTAGTTATTTTAAAAGTAACATGGAATTTAGATTAAGGTTGTGTATTATTTAAATTTTTATGATTTTTTTAGTTTTTTAAATGTCTATTTTCTAAGATTATTATTTGTCTGACGTCGTTGATATCAGCAATGCTATAATTATCCCCAATCTTTTTTGTTTTTGGATCCTCTTAAACAATACCTGCTTCATTATTCCATATTTCCACGATCCCAATTAGTATTCCAGATTTCCACGACCCCTAGACAACCATGGTGCACATAGTATGAGGACAACCATGGCAATTAATAATATAAAATTGTCCAAACTGTCAATATAGTTAAATAAACTCTGTGCCAGCTTAAGGTTACCAAGCTCAAAAGTTTGCATTTTTCGGCCCACAGATTGCATGAAGAGTTACATTTCTCGGTATGTGAAGTGCTTAAAATATATAAGCCGCCAACATCTACGTTGAGGGGAGATTTGGTATGTAAAGTGTCTTAAATAAATATCTCTATGCCGTATCTATGCTGCCAACATCTAAGCAAATGGTGAATGCTTCAATATTTTCAGCTGAATAAATCTATCCCAACTCATAAAATGAACCAGGAGACAAAAGGTCTATCATTGTTGTTGTTGCTTGTGACAGAAGCTAGGTTTTTCAAATATACAATATGTACAGGGTTTGGTTTTAAATGAAAACACTTACTTATCCACACATAAAGGTTATGAGCGCTGGTTAGGCTCAACGAAAGTTTAACTGTGTTAAGAGTTTTCTGTTTCTCCCACACATAAAGGTTATGAGCGCTGGTTCGGCTCAACGAAAGTTTAACTGTGTTAAGAGTTTTCTGTTTCTCCCACACGGTAAGGTTATGACGGCTGGTTCGGCTCAACGAAAGTTTAACTATGTTGAGAGTTTTCTGTTTCTCCAAGGTTTTTCATGATATTGGTGGATGGCCGTTTTTGATGCTCCTGTTTGGGCACCAAGACTGGCAAGGAGGTGCCACTGAAAGAGGACAGATAGACTGGAATGGTATTTTGCAAGATGTAGATATGCACTGGCAAGGAAGTGGTTCTGACATAGAAAGGGAATGGGAAAGGGATGATGTTTCACAACATGCAAGTGGGGAGTGGCAAGGAGGTCCTTCACAGGACATTGATTGGAAAGAAAGTTCTTCACATGATTTAGTCAGAGACTCGCAAGATCACTCAGCTGGAGTATCGAATTCATGGCAAGATCTTCCTACTGCATGCAGAATCAATGATCTCCACAGTCTAAAGGATGCAACTGAATACAACATGGAAATCAGGGAGCTTCTAATTAACAGGTTTGTAATGGAGCATTTTATCTTTTTAAGCTCATTAATTTGTTGAATTGGAGGATAAAACACAGAAGTGGACACTGTTCCATACGAATATAACAGTATACTATTGAATTGTGTGTGGGCGAAGTGTGTCAACTATTTGAGCAAGTGAGTTTTGGGAAATGATGGATGGATCAACTAATCCTGTCATATATACAAAATCGAGGCCATCCCCTATAGCTTGGGATATGCAAGAGCAACACCCAGATGAACAAGATGAGGTGGAGATGCAAAGACCATTACGACCATGCTCATTGCAGCACCCTGAACTCGTTAGTTATTTTTGATATGCATCTCTTAGCCTAAATTAGAAGATATCAATGGTTAAAATATATTTCACATACAAGAATTGTTCTCGACATAAAAATAATGAACATGAAGAAGATTACAAACATTTCATTCAATGGGTTTTAGACTGGAGCACAAGTGGGCTTTAGGCATCCCTCTTCTTAGTCTTATCATTTGCAAGTATGGATGTATACTTTATTATCAATTTGCGTCTCTAACGTCTCTGGTGTTTGGTGCAGGAGTGGGAAGCTATAAATGAATTGAGTAATGATATGTCAAGGCTCCAGCAAGAGGTTTCTGCTTCTCTAAACCGTTCAAATGGAGGGCAGGGTAAGTCTTTTATTCTAGTAAGACTTTAATATTTGAATTTTATTATAATTAGTTCCTGTGAAATATATGTAGTTTGTAATACGGGTTCTACACAATGTAAAACCGAATCAATCAAAGGAGTTAAGTTACTCAGAAGTTCATCTTTTGCATATTTGAATCGTTTGAGATTTAAATTTGATTCGTTGACTCCAAATCTAACAAAACTAGATGTACTATTCTTAATTGCAACTCTTTGATATATTGTCTTCCCCCAATCTCCCTGTGAAGAAGGCAGAATGTAATATTCGTTGACTCCAAATCTTCATCTAGTTTTTCTCTTTCATGTATTGTCTTCCCCCAATCTCCCTGTGAAGAAGGTGACCCTAATGGGTCTTTGGAGTTTTTAGAAACACCCAGCGGTTTTTTGACTATATACAATTCGACCATGAAACAAGCCCTCAAACAAGTCTATTACATGGCTGATTATTTTTCTGACGATTAGAAAGGATTATTACCATATGGATCGGACCTGAAACAGGTAGGCTACATAGCCATTTCACCCAAACTGATCTCCAAACATCTTTTCCAATTGACTGGTCCCTCAAAGGGATTTTTAAAAATTATCCCATGTGCAATAGTAAGTCGTACAAATAAGCGAATCCTGGGTATTGTTTTCATTGGATTTTTCTCTTTTGGTATTAGTTTAATTTAATTTATTATAAAATATAAAATATAACTTTTTAATAAGGTTAATAAGTTAGCTTGTTTAATACTTCGGAGGGGTAGCTCAGTTGGTTGGAGTTCGATTTCAAAGACCATTTGAGATTTTTTGATTTTTAAACATTATAATATATCACCCATATTTGAACACTTGAAAGGAAATTATCCTAACCATTAGACTAGCAACCCATCAACAACAACTATGTGAACTGCAAAAAGGCGAATTAGAAGGCGTGTACTATGGTACTGCTATGTTGGACATAGTCAGGGAAGTGTACTATGGTACTGCTATGTTGGACATAGTCGGGGAAACTCCGCGTTACGATATAATTTGGTTGTTGACGTGGATAGGTGTGGATCTGCAGAACCCCTCATTTTTAATTGTACATAGGTCGGGGGCTATCAAGTTGGTGGTGCCCTTTCTCTTGGGCGAGAAGGTGAGCTTGGAGGATATGGCTTGTGATCCATTCATTCCATGGATTTCCTCATTTGTAACACTAGAGCCATTTTATGAAGGGAATGAAAAGGAGGTCATCGATATCAAGAAAACGATTTTATGAGCTGAAATTGCATTTTTGATACATAGTAATGATAAGTTCATAGTACATATACATTTGTGTTCATATTACACTACATTATTAGGGTGGATGTCGACTCAAATAAATACATTAACGGTTACAATTGCGACTACGGTTTAACCTATACATAAACCCACAACTTAATGAAGCTTAATTCTCGGCATTGAAATATATCATTAAGCTAACTTAAAGAGCACACGGATCGAAAACTAAGAGCATAGGACTCGACAATTGAGATGTACTATGGACATTAATGTTGGTAATTGATTTGGCCATTATGGTGAGGATTACGTGTGAACTCTCATAGTGATCTATGATCACGAATCACAATGGCACACATATGTTGTCATGTCTTAATTGCTTTCCAATACCGATGATGTCAACGCCACTGAGAAGGAGAGTTAATCATAGTATGCTTTATGCCAGGACACAAATGAAGGGCTTCAACAAGCAAGAAAAAAGAACTGCAATAAAACCTTTAAGAAGAATCCAAACATGTGACAAAATGTTCCTTGTCAGCATGGGTTGGCCAGTGGGACTCATCTATGTACACTTAATCTCGTGTTTGTAACCCCTGTTGGATTTATGTTGGCTTGAGGAACCAAGAACCGGGAAGAAACCCGCCTTCATAGAATAACGTCTTCGACTTAAAAATACCCCTCAACAATAATGTTTTCATTAAAGAATTTAATTTTCAATTATCAAAGTGAATTTTATTTCGATTATGTTTAATTTTCAATTATTAAGCCACATGTAATGTAACATAATTTTTTTTGCAAAGTTAACATGTTACTTTAATGTTGTAATTGAAATTGTGACATTTTAAATAATGAATTGGACGATTGGGAATATGTGTTATTCATTGTAAATAATCATTTTTTATGACAACTTCATTCAATTTTAATTTGATATCTCAAGATTTTGTCAAAGAGTGATGAAATTGCTATATCAACAAATGGTCAAATTGTTGCATCATTTTTTGTAGTATTTCATGTTAAAGAGAAACATATGATGAAATTGCTATATTTTTTTTGCAGTATTTCGTGTCATTAATCTCATTCCTTTGTAATTTTTACTAGCACCTTATGACCCTCCTTTAGATTTATCCTCTCTTCCTTGATTTTCCAGATGTAGGATGATAGTAATCATCAACCACAATATTGGTTAACAAACCCAAGGAACTCACTCATTAAGACTTGATCTTGAGATCTCCATAATTTCATGACAATGAGAAATATAAATATATATCGATAATCTATAGAGCTGGTACTAAGTCATTAAGCTCCAACAAACCTGCAAATAAATATACATATAAAATATTTTTCTTGAAGTTTAATTGTTTAAAGAACACAAGTCTAAAAATTATGCATCAATTGTCTATAACTCCAAGCAAATAACTACTTCGTACAACTTTCTGCAAATAGAGCCGATGGCAATGTGGGGGACATTGCCACCACGTGGCTCTTGTTACAGATTGTTTATGTAGCCTTGCTTCTAATTCAATTCTATTACCTCATCTATTTAAATTTTATAAACTTGCTGTAAAAGATAGGCAATTTAAGTCGGAATAAACAAAATTTTCCGGCACTATTTAAAAAAAATTTAATTCCACTCCCCTTTATTACAGATTGTTTATGCTGCGAGGTCCATTGAACGGTTCGGTGTATCTAGGGTGTGACGAGACGGCACGCAAACGTTTCATTCTAAGTCGTGTCTTGCCCGGTTCGTTTGCTCATCCAAAGAGCCAGCCGCGGGTCGTCTGTCTCTCCGTCGCCTTTGGAAGTCACTGGAATTGTACATTGAACGGAAGACATTCGAGTTGCTGAATTGAATACTGACCACTGCGACAATGGGTATGGCGCCCAAGAGTAGGGATCGGCTTCTCAGCATGGTTGTGGGTGCTACAGCAGCTGTAGCGTTTTACTTTGCCTTGAAGACTTTCAGAGCAGCTGATGCCCCCGATGATAAGTCGAATAAAGATGGCGAGAAGGAGATTCAGGATTCGAAGACGTTAATGAAGAGAAGCAAGGAAAGGAAAGCCAAGGCTGAAAGCGTAAATACATATTCAGAGGAACAAGATGGTTTCACAGCTCAGGAATTTGAACGATTCGTTGCCGAAATAGACAGGAAACCGCAGGCCGAGGTCACTGTGGATCCTACATTAATGACTATTGAAGAAGAAGAATTTGCTGTCGAGGATTCCAGCAGAACTGAAGAAGACCAACATGGCGAATCAGGAGGTAAATTTGAGAATTCAGAAATCCCTTGTGATGGCTTTTTGGGAGGTACCCATTTGTATTTAACTTCACGTTCGGATGAAATTGAGCGTTTTTCCATGGAGAATGAGTTGCAGGAAGATAACCATTCTGTAAATTTTAATTGTTCAGGACCCTGCATTGGTCATCATGTATATGCTAAGGGGCTTACAGAAACGATTCACGGAATCTCTAATAGGATTGCAGATGATTCGAATCCGCTTTTTGGTGATTTTGAAGGTTTATCTACATTAAACCCTGGGACCCCATTAGGGCAAGTTACCCAACAGGTTGAGTTTGATAATAGCAGTGACAGTGATGGGATTCAAGGAATCAGTTCTAAAGATTTTGTAACTGAACTTTCTAGTTCCAAGAATGTGGGTTATGATGAATTGTCTAGGCAAAAGTTATTAGGCAATGGAGCCCAGGTCTGTGGTTTGGAAAACCAATCAGATGGGCAGAGTGCTGCAGACTTTAATCAGACCTATATTGATTCTAAGGGTATAAACTCTGAAAGTTTTCAGATTGAGTTATCAGATTTCAGTAATGTGGGTGAATCGGCAGGGAATCTCTCAGACGATGGGCAGCATCCCAATCATAAAGTTGCAGATTCGGAGGAACCCTCAGATGTGGAGATTGCTCTGGAATATGAGTTCGATAGCAGTGTCAATAAGGGTACGGAATGTTTAGGACCTCAGGAAGGGCTTGATGCAAAATCATCGAATTTTCTGATGAAGGTTGTAATAAGCATCCAACATGGAACCACTCTGAGCCTTCAACTGTTGATGGGAGTGATCATGCAGATGGTGAAACTACTATGGTTTGTTCTGGGAAGCCATTGAATGGACCGCCGCTGCAGCTTAACAACATGAGCACTACTGAGAAGATAGAAGCCCTGTGGCCGAAGCAGCATCTTCTGTTGATAACATGTGAGATGAATTGTCCTGCATTGTAATTTGGAAGATGGAATACTATTGTGTCCAGTTGGCATTGGTTCTGAATAGCATTTACTGGGTGAATCCTTGAAGTCTGTGAGCATTAAAACTGGGGATCATGTTGGTTATCAGTTAGCTTCAGATTCTGAGAAGCCGTTAGATGGTCAAATTGTTCCGCAGGCAGCACTTGACAACATTACCCACAGTGAGAAGATGGGAGATTTGAACTTGGTGGCCCCTGTAACTGAAGCATCATATTCTGCTCATAATGGTTAAGACGAATTGTCCAGCCATATACTGGAAAATGGAATACAATCTTAAGCTACCACGGTTGGTGCACATCTTGATTGTGAAAATGATATGGATTTGGGAAATTTTATTTTGTGATGTAATAAAAAATACTATATAAGGAATTATGGCAGCGTGTATTTTACAGTTAATGCATGTTTTGTAATCTGGCATTCTTAAAATGAAAAAGTAAATGACTTTTATATTTCATTTATATTTTTAAAATGAAAAGAATTATAAATATAATTTAATTATTTTAAATATTAAACAGTAATGTTAAAAATCAAACTATTAAAAACAATATTTAAATACTTATATAACTTAATATTTTAATTTTTTTTCTGATTAAAAATATAATTTAATTATTTTAAATATTAAACACCATTACTGCCAGAGAAGTCAGTATAATTATCATTTAAAAATCAAACTATTAAAAATAATATTTAAATACTTATATAACTTAATATTTTGATTTTTTTCTGATTATTTCCAATTTTTTTATATTTATTTTGTCAATAATGAAAAGTAGTAATTTTATAATTTTTTTTTATTAAAGATGAAAAATTATTAATTTTTATAAATTAATAATGGAAATGTACAAATCCAGTAAAAAATAAATTTGAAATAGGCATACTTATAATGTGGTCACATTAATGAAATTAAGAGAATGTAAAAGGTTGGAGGTAGCATAGGCATCAATCATATCTAACTTTATAAATGGACATACTTATAATGTGGTCACATTAATGAAATGTAGAAAGTGTAGAAGGTTGGAGGTAGCATGGGCATCAACTATATTTAACATTATAAGTGCAGAAGTCGAGCAGCATGGGCATCAATCATCAATCAACTAGGTATAAGCATATTTAGTTGAAAATTAAATCAATGCATAGGATTTTGTTTTTAAGGCAAATTGTTCATTTGGTGGCTAAAACCAATTGATTTTAGCCCTTCCATGTTCCTCAATGAGACTTTTGTAATTACTAAGGAGTTGTTTTGTAGGGAGGTTCAATGTCTTGGTTATGTAACTTGATCTACTTTTAAGGTATCCATCTATACAATTATAACTTCACATTAAATTTGGAAAATGTGATTTTCAGTTATTTGACATGGGTTGATGGTATGATACCAAGTCTTGGTATAACTTTTATAGATACATTAACCATTTCAAATTATAGAAGGACATCCATCTTAGGCTTGGGATGTCGTTCTTGGTGCTTGGGTATTCCATTTTATGTATTAGAATACATATTGCAATCTTCATTGTAATTCACACTCACACTCTTGCAAGTTTCTTTTGTTGTTTATGAGTTGTCAATGAAATTCCTCCATTAGGGCTTAAATTTTGATGAGTTTAAGGTTATTTCTTTGCATTGAAATTTTATTCATTCGCCTAAGGCATCACGACTTTAATCCCTACTGCATTTCCACCTTGTAATTTCTTTGTTTTCTTAAAATAGGGCCACTTCTTACGTTAATGGTTTTATTATGCTTTAGTTTGAAGTATTTGCAAAACTCAATTTACTTGATTTGGATCTAAAATTATTAGAGAAAGTCTATAAAAGGATTGATTCCTCTTTAAACTAGTATATCCTCTAGTAAAATACCTCTCACAAATATCATTTATATGCAATTTGTATCTCTGTGTATCCTTGACAGAGGTTGCTTTCCAGAACTTGGTTCCATTGAGCAACGACAGAGCAATTATTGGGGTCATTAATAGTCAATTATTGGGGTTTTTGTTTTTCTATACTTATATATATGTGTTGGAAACCTAATCCTTTGGGTTTTGGTAAAAGCACATTGTATTATCTTTACTATTTACGTGATTTGTATGGGTGAATAAAAATATTCATAAGGAGTCCAAGAGACCTCTTGGGAATTTAAAACCAAGGGTCACGTTTGATGTACTTATACATGTACCATCTTAATGAAAATGAAACTCATGCATATCATTTATGTAAGTACTTTTGGTGAGAAAATCAAGAGATTGGCATTTGTTCAAGTTTCACATGACATGGAAAAGCTTCACATGCCTCTAGACTTTGGATTGGTCAAGACTCTAGAGGTTCATCCAATAAAGGCGATGACTACTTTGATATCTCAAGGGAGGTTGTATTGGAGGAGCAACTAATATACAATATTATAGAATACATTGAAGGCCTATGTGTTTCAATGGCCTTGGCACCACAAGAAAGGATCATCAATCAATGAATGAGTTAGAGGTAAAGAATTTATTTTTTATGACCAATTCAAGATGAAATTGTAACTCAGAGACAATTATTTTTGTAATTTCATTTGTACATTGGAACTTGCAATAATTATTTTTGGCGAGTGTCCCATCAGAATTAAGTTGAATTGAGTTATAGATGTAATTCGGTGCATTCTCGGTAGTAATTGACACCCCCCATTTTTGGAGGTTGGATTTCCAATTATTGAGTCTTATTGTTGAAGGGTAAAGTTGCAAGAATTCCTCTTTTCTATTATTTATCCAAATTGTAGTATAGGAATACCTACACAAAGAGGCCTCATTAGTCTTTAAAAATGACTCCAAGTGAAGAATTATTGGAGTTACTAAATACTATAATATTCACTGTTGTTGATGATATAATCACAATCAACAAAGCAACTCTAGAATCTATGCTAACTTGTTTACAAGACTTGCAAGCCAAAGAGGACCTTTTTCTAACTTAATCACAACCTAACATCATGCCATACAATGAAGGAATCAACATTTCGAACTAGTTCTTGTTCAAATCAACCCTCTTTTTGAGTTTGATAATGATTTTTATCATCTTTCATCACATGACCAATTCAACGAAACAATGTTAGATGCAAAAGACAAAGCCTATTATGAACATCTTCAATGTACTCTTTACAAGCGCATCATTAGACCTTGGGAAGAAATCATGATAAACAAACACATAACATGTATCATATATGATAAGGAAATGACCTTTCATATTCTATATTATTCTAGACCAATCTAGTTTAAATGTTTTTTGATTCCTTCAAGAAGATTCATCTTCACTTATCCTAGTTCAACATTAGTGCCAACATTGTCACCAAATTGGCCACATGGAAGATTAGTGTTTTGATCTCCATCCTTTTCAACATTGTGGGAAGCTGATTCGGATTCATGTGTAAACGAAATGAAAGAACAAATACAAAATCATAATCACCGACATTTTGCAAAGATAACAGAGATACATGTTAGGTATAACTCCCGATTCAATATTATTCATAGGCTAAAGCATATATTTATATATTACATGTGACGGTTGAGCTTCATCAACCTTTCCTCCTTCCTACATAACTGTTCAGCTAACTATTTATCTATTTATTTACAATATTATAATCCCGATGGATTATATTCTAACAATCCCCCTCTTAATCCAAAGGGGCGTTCGTAAGTCCGAGCATGTTTCTGAATCTTTCAAACTTTTCTTGTCCAAGCGCTTTGGTGAAGATGTCTGCAACTTGATCATTTGTGGAACAATGTCGAAGATGGACTATCTTGGCCTCTACATGATGTCGAATCAAATGATACTTTGTGTTGATGTGTTTGGTTCGATCATGGAATCTAGGATTCTTAGCCAGCTTGATTGCATAAGTATTGTCGACCAATAATGGAGTGGAATTTTCTTGTTTTTCTTGCAAATCTTCAAGTATCTTCCTGAGCCATACTATTTCTTTCGTTGCTTCAGCTGTAGCCACATATTCTGCTTCTATTGTTGAATCTCTTG
>LPNX010890448.1:3440-56042 GCA_001517045.1 Pseudotsuga menziesii | reverse complement strand
CAACAAATGTCATAAAATACTTATTCCCATTTGCTGAAGGAGTTGGCATTGGGCCACACAAATCAGAATGCACTAATTCTAATTTCCTACTTGCTCTGAAATTAGATCCATGGAATGGCAGCTTACTATGTTTCCCTAATATACATGCATCACATTTGCTCTTCTCTTTGGGAATGGTGGGCAAGCCAAATACACCATTCTTTCTCAACAAACGAAGACTGTTATAATTTAGATGACCAAATATTGCATGCCATAATGAACTAGATGACATATTACCTTCTCCATGCTGAGAGAGGTAGGCATAGATCTGAACTCTTGCAGATGAACTTTTTAGCTTCAGCAGCTTCCCATCTTTGTATCCAGTCATGATGACTTGGTTGTCAGAGGACTTTCTTATTTCAACGATTCCATCAAACATGTGGATGGAATGGCCTTGCTGTCGAATCTCCATGAAGGACAGCAGGCTTCTCTGCAACTATGGAAGATAAAGGACATTCTTCAACAAGAAATCATGGAATCTGAGCATCTTCAGTCGAATGGTGCCCATTCCCTTTGGTTTAATACTTGACTTATCTACAAAGTAAACTATGCCATCTATTGTTTCATTCAGTTCTTCAAAACAATCTTTTCTAAATGTCATGTGTGATGTTGCACCAGTATCAAGCAGCCAACAATCTTTGTAAGATGAAAGTGAAGTCATTTCATTAATTCCAAGATTACAATGTGCAACAATACAAGAATTAGAAGATTTACTAGCATCTTGGTCATCTTTCTTCTGGTTATGTTTGTCTTTGATGGAGTCCCACGAAGCCCAACACTGATCTGATGTGTGCCCAGTCTTTCCACAACGCTTGCACTGCAAATCTGATCTTTTGGTGAAGTTATTTCTGCCCCCTCTGCCTCTGAAGTTTCTTCTTCCTCTGCCTCTCTCTTTGCCAGAGAGAGTGACACCAACTACAGATGCTATAGATTGCATCTTTTACAATTGTTAGTGTAATTTACAATAATGAACTTAATATGAGAAAGAGAAATAGAAAAACAATAACCTTGCAGGTCTACAGTCTCTACCAAGGTGAATACAATGCAAACTTCAGGTGAGCATACACAAGCTTCTTCAATATACAAAATATATCAATCACGAGCTTCAAATACACAGCAGCATTCCTTTTTTTATACAATATATACTCTACAGAGTATGTTATGCGTGGAGGCACTAGAAGCTAATGTATTAGTGTGCAAAGGATATAAGTGCACAAAAAAAATCAAGCACCAAACTATATACTTTTGCAAAATCAAGTGATTAGCAGCAGCAATTGTCTGGAACTCTTGAGATCGCAGCAACAATCTTCACATGGAAATCACAGCTCATCCAACAAGCTCAGGCTCATACAACAGACTCACAGCTCATCCAACAAGATTAGGGTTTGTGTATTCCAAAATGCATTATCTCCATGTGATTGAGCAACCTTGTAGCTTCAATCAACACATTCAGCTCCACGCAGCTCCACTCAAGCAGCTCTTTCCACCAACGCAGGAAGCTCTTCAACTTCAGTCACAGCAATGGTTCAAACAGCTCAAAATGCCAGCAACATGTATCATCACCAGTCCACTCACTGCAGAGGAGACGTGGACAATATATGGACATTACCAGTCCACTCAAAAAACTCTCAAAAAATTAAACGCAACAATGAGCAGTCCATATATTCACGAGGACATAGCACAATGCAATAGGCCACAATTCCAATGGTCTTCAACACTAATGGAACAACACTCTCCGTTCATATATATATAGATGTTTCTCACCAAGGCTGTACGTGTTTCAACTATCACCCAACATCTAGTTGACGAACTGATATATCAGTCACAATATCAACGCATATATGCACACCATATCAACGCAGTCTTCAAGTCGCAGCAATATATGTCTCCTTCACGCAGTCTTCAACATTATATCTCCCAGGCAGTCTTCAACGTTGTTCACTCAGAAAATTAGGGTTTCTGAGCAGAGCATAGACAAACATCGACTTTTAGCAAGCCATCGAACAGACAGCGAAGACGATTTGAACTGCAGTAAATCCTTCAAGTTAAAAATAATCCATACTTTCGAGATACGTTCTTGTTGGTGACCTCAAGTGGGACAAACCGCACTTAGTATCACAATACAGATTAAAGACAGACCCATTTTTTCTGAAATAAATTCAGAGATAGAAGTACACGAACTAGCGGGTAAAAGTGCTGGACACCCGACGAACTGTGCCCTAATTTGCAGACGATGAAAGTAAATACAGAGGGAGCTATAGTTTCGTAAGCATGAACATCATTTCACAACTGCAGGAGCAGGTGCACAGGCTTCACGCCAGTATTCAGTCTTCATCACGAAGTATTCATCACGCATAGGTATTCATCACGCATAGGTTATGAATGATGGTGTATATTTGCGTAGGTTATGAATGATGGTGTATATCTGCGGATCTTCTCCCATGGCAGAGAAAACTCCATCCACGATAAGCTACATAAAATTAGGGTTTTTGTTTCAGAAGGAGGTGGACATTCAGATGATGCTTGCTGCCGATGTTCATCTCGGCACCAAGAACTGCGATTTTCAGATGGAGGAGAAGCTTCAGCTTGCTGCAAGGGTGATTGTTGCAATTGAAAACCCACAGGGTATTATTGTCCAGTCTTAAGCTTTTCGTGAAGCTATATCGTTTCCACGTGAGGAAAACCAATAACTGCTTCAATGCAGAATTAGGGTTAGGTATCACACAGAATTTTTGACGCCCACGCTATAAGAAAAAAACGCATGCAATGAATGCACTGGCAGGAGGGAAGAGCAGAGGGAAGACTGGCGATGGGCAGGCAGTCTGGCAACGAATGGACAAAGGGCAGAATGTAGGTCTGGCAATGCATTGGCAAGCATACAGGCTGCCAGGACTGAAATTTAACAGCAGGAGTTATGGCAGGAACCCGCTCTGATACCACTTGTTAGGTATAACTCCCGATTCAATATTATTCATAGGCTAAAGCATATATTTATATATTACATGTGATGGTTGAGCTTCATCAACCTTTTCTCCTTCCTACGTAACTGTTCAGCTAACTATTTATCTATTTATTTACAATATTATAATCCTGACGGATTATATTCTAACAATACAGTAAACACATATTCTATTAAATGACGGAAATAGAACAGACTATAATACAATAGCTAGAATGGTGGTAGTTATCTCTAAGAAGAGATGTGACTGATACGCTCATTCGTGCAAAGATGAATACAAAATGAGGCCAAAGGGGCCTATTTATAGTAAGAATGAGGGCAAGAGCCCCAAAAGTCCAAAACGTAACCCTAGAAGATGAACCGTCATAAAGTTTGTGGCCCCAAGGTGGTAAGTCGAACAATGAACTTCTTGGGGTCATAACTTTTGCATACGATCTCCAATTTGGGTGCTCGATAGCCCGTTGGAAAGGTCTATTCGAGCTTTACAACTTTCGACTATGTCCAAATGAATTTCGAAGGCTATTTTCCATGTTTTTTTTTTCCAAAAACAGATTCCGTCAATTTGTATTTTTTGAAGCTTTGTTCACCTAGTTTTGATGGGGTAAAATTTTTTCACTCTTAAATCGTCAAATTATTATATAAAATATATAAAATCCTTAGAAATTGAAATATTTTTAGAAGAATATCACCAAATATTTTATTGTTGACATTTTAAGAATATGTAAGATTCGACACTTTTAAATAAGCATGGATCATTAAAAATTCCCTTGTACTTGAGTCTCTCTTGTCCTTTCGTCCTTTTCCAGAGGTCTTGTATCAATGTGTATGTGAGAGAGATAATAAACAATGAATAATAAACATATCCTTTTATGTATTTTTAATTATTGCATATAGGGAAACTAAATGCAAATCATAACCCAAAATAGATGAAATGTGTAACACAAGATAAAACTAACAAACTAAAATGCAAGAAAAGTTGAACTTCACAACGTAAAAGTGAAAAGAAGGGAAACCATAAATTAACGTTGTTATATTATCTGCAATAGTTTTATATTAACTATTAGATACAACTATTAGCTTAACTCCAATGATGATACAACTATGAGCTTAACAACCACAAATTAAGTGGTTTTTATAATAGATTAACTATTAGATGTGTTAGTAATTGACACATTCTTTTGGAAAAAAACATTACTCAAATATATATCTTTGTAGGTATATTCAGAACATATTAATCTTATTAATGTGGTTGTTGCTAGTTATATTTACATCGATATGTGTTTATCTCTTAGAATTTGTGGTGGACTACCATCTATGTTTTTTCTAAATTGAAGGAGGATGGGACAAGTGTACTGTCCCGATTGATTTTATGGGCATCATTCAAAATTCGAAATTGGTAGTTGATGCATGGATAACTTGTAGCTCATGCATGGATAACATGTAGTGACAAACAACCCATTTAACTAAAGAAGGTAACACGTAGCTGAGGTATAGACAACATGTGATTACAACTAAGCATGTAGAACAAGAAATAGATAACTTGTTCATGGCACTTAACTTGTGACCTATTAGTGTTCTCCGGCCACAAGTTAAGTGGATGTGCTAGTATACCATAAACGGATAACTATAATGATTTGGTAATTGGTTTAATTACGTCCATAAACGTTTTTATTTGAGATTTGGGGTGGACTATAGCCTATGATTTTTCATCTACGGACGAGGATGAGACAGGTGTACAGTTGAGATTGATTCTGTGTTAGTCATTCAAAAGTTGAAATAAACAATTATAAAAAAAGGAATATAAAAAATAGCTGGTAGCTAGTTGATGAATCGATAATTGGTAGCAATGCATGGATAACTCGGAGTTGATGAATGGATAACCAACATTTCATGGCAGATAACTAGAAGAATGTGAGAGAAAAAGAAAAATAATATAAAAAATAACTGATAGTTGATGAATTGATAACGAGAAGATTGTCGGTGATAACATGTAGCTAGGCACAGTTGAACCCGTTTAACTAGAAGAATATGAGGAATAAAAAAATATTTTTAAACTGTCTCCCATTCCATAACTATCTCTCAACCATTTGATCCCTATTTACGTGATCAAACCACAAACTATGTGGGTGTGCTAGTGTTTAGCCTTTGTTTAAGAGTAATCCATCTCCACAAAACTAAGTGGATGGTTGCGCCTATAGGCATTCACCAACTGGCTACTAGTAATTACGTCGATAGCCGTTTAGGTATTATCTGAGATTTTGGACTCCCTTGAGTGGATCAACAAGATTAACCTGAGTGTAACAAACGTATAACATGGATTCATTTCATGATCGTCATATCTTCTTAGGCTTAAATGCATTTGGATTAAGATTTAAATAAGCTTAAGTTAAGTAATCCATATCAATTTCTATTTTTGAGTTTTTGTTTATTGATTTATTTTATGTTTATATTAATTTTAATGTTTAACCTTTTTTTAAGAGCCAATCATCTGCAAAAATTTTCCAATAATTAAAAAACTAATAATTGCGTGGATAGACGTTTTTATTTGAGATTTGGGGTTGACTACGGCCTATGCTCTTTCATCTACGGACGAGGATGAGACAAGTGTATTGTCCAAATTGAAGGATGAGACAAGTGTATTGTCCAAATTGATTCTATGGCACTCGTTCAAAATTCGAAATAAACAATTATAAAAAAAAGGAATATAAATAACTAGTATCTAGTTGATGAATGGATAAGATGTACCTAGGTATGGATAATTCACACTTAACCCTTTTCACTAGAAAAATATGAGGAATAACAAAAAAAATTCCAAATTGCCTTCCATTTCATGACTATCTCTCAACCATTTGATCCCCATGGACCTGATCCAGCCACAAATTATATAGACATGCTAGTCGTAAAATTAATTTGCTTATCTATCTCCATATGATTATGATGATTACTTTGCTCAATATCATACTACTATTAACTTAGATGTCATACATTTATGATGTTACAATTCATCTTCATCTTGATAAAAAGACATATAACTATTTTAAAGATTACTTTACCAATTGATACTTTTTTTTTTCTTCATAAAATTAGGTATCTCCACCTTAATATGATTATGATGATTACTTTGCTCAAGTTAAATGTCATGCATTTACGATGTTACAGTTCATCTTGATAAAAGGACATATAACTATTTTAAAGATTACTTTCCCAATTGATACCATTTTTCATAAAATTAGGTACAAATCCATTATTCTATCTTATTTCGCCAAACAAAGGATGAATGCCAATATTCATTGCCAGGTTGGTTAAGGAGTTGGGTAATCGTAATCGTTATGAGATTTCAACTTTTGGTTCACTTTCTAAGATTTGAACCTTTTTGGTCATTTTTTTGTTGGCGAGATCAGGGGGTAACGAGGCGACACGCAAACGTTTCATTTCAAGTCTCTGTTTACCCATCCCTTTACGCATCCAAAGAACCGACGGGTTGCCTGTCTCAGTCTCTGTATGTCGCGTTTGGAACTTAGAATTCACTTGAATTGTACATTCATTCGAGTTCATTTAATTCCCTCAATACTGCTGCTGAATTGAATGCTGACCATTGCGACAATGGGTATGGCGTTCAAGAGAAGTAGGGATCGGCTTCTCATGGTGGGTGTGGGTGCTGTAGCAGCAGTGTCCGCTGTAGCGTGTTACTTTGCCTCGAAGACTTTCAGAGGAGCTGCTGGCCCCGGTGAATTGTCGAATGAAGATGGCGAGAAGGAGCTTCAGGATTTGAAAGTCAAGGCTGAAGGCGTACATACATATTCAGAGGGACAAGGTGGGTTCACAGCTCAGGAATTTGAAAAATTCGTTGCCGAAGAAGATGGGAAACTGCAGGCCGAGGTCCCCGTGGATATTCCATTAATGCCTATTGTAGAAAAGGAATTCGCTGTCAAGGATTCCAGCAGAACTGAAGAATACCAACATGGCAAATCAGGAGGTAAGTTTGAAGATTTAGAAATCCGTTGTGATGGCTTTTTGGGAGGTGCCCATTTGTTTTTAACTTCACTTTCGGATGAAATTGAGCGTTTTTCCATGGAGAATGAGTTGCAGGAAGATAACCTTTTTGTAAATTTTATTTCTCCCGGACCTTGCATTGGTCACGATGTATCTGATAATGGGCCTACGGAAACGGTTCATGGAATCTCTAATGGGATTGCGGATGATTCGAATCCGCTTGTTGGTGATTTTGAAGGCTTCTCTTCATCAAACCTTGGGACCCCATTAGGGCAGGTTGCCCAACAGGTTGAGTTTGATAATAGCAATTACAGTGATGGGATTCAAGGAATCAGTTCTAAATATTTTGTAACTGAACCCTCTAGTTTCAAGGATGTGGGTTATGATGAATTGTCTAGGCAAAAGGTTGCGATGTTCTTAGGCAATGGACCCCAGGCCAGTGGTTTGGAAAACCAGTCAGATGGGCAGAATGCTGCAGAGTTTAATCAGACCGGTATTGATGCAAAAGGTATAAGCTGTGAAGGTCCTGTGATTGGGTTATCAAATTCCAATGATGTGGGTGAATTGGAAGGGCAGCTCTCAGACGATGGGCAGCATCCAAATCGTAAAGTTGCAGATGCGCAGGAACTGTCAGATATGGGGATTGCCCTGGAACACGAGTTCAATAGCAGTGTCAACAAGGGTATGGAATGTTTGGGACCTCACGAAGGTCTTGCTGCCGAATCATCGAATTCTTCTGATGAAAGTTGTAATAAACATCCATCAGATAACGGCTCTGAGTCTTCAAATGTTGAGAGCAGCGAGCATGAAGATAGTGAAACTACTACGGTTTGTTGTGAGAAGCCATTGGATGGACAGATTATACCGCTGCTGGAGCTTGACAATATGACCAACACTGAGAAGATGGAAGGTCCGAGCTTGGGAAGCCCTGTAACCGAAGCAGCATTTTATGTGGATAAAATGTCTGGCCATGTATTGGAAAGTGGGATATTATGTCCATTTGACATTGATGCTCGAAAGCATTTCTTGGATGACTCCTTGAGCATTCAAACAACTGCGGATGTTGGTTACCAAACAGCTGCGGATGGTCAATTTGTTCTGCAGGCAGAACTTGGCAACATTGGCTACAATGAGAAGATGGGAGATTTGAACTCGGTGCCCCCCTGTAACTGAAGCATCATATTCTGCTCAAATTAGTTGTAACGAACTGTCCAGCCATCTACTGGAAAATGGGTTACAATCTTAAACTTCCACAGTTTTTAAGCAGCTGGCTTGAGATTCAATGGGCACAATGCATGCAGTGGCATTAATTGGCCTGCAGCAGGCTAAATAAGTGCATATCTTCATTGTGAAAATGATACTGATTTTGGAAATGCTATTTTTTTTTATGTAATATAAAGCTGGTAGTATAAAAAAAAATATAGTATAAAAAAAAATACATTACATGCTATTTGGCATTAAATGGGATGGCCAGCACCTTGGATCTCAACGTGGAAGAGATCCTAGGAGATCCAAAGGCCTACAGTGAGACTGTTGTGGCATATAATGCCAGATAACATATAATGTATTTTTCGCCAAAAACAAACAGTCAAAATGGTTTTTGGAAATTGATATTTAGCAATTTCACCATACTAGCAATATCAATTGTATTCTTTGATAGTAAGTTAAATACTTGATTTTAAAACTATCCAGATTGTTGAAATTGTTATCTGAACATCCCAAATTATGATTTCAGCAATAATTGGTATTAAAGCGGGTTGAGGGCATCATGGTCAGGTTGGGGGCGTTTTCGTTAGTACATATACAAGGACTTAGCCGCACCTATGAATTGATGTTGCCTAATTTGGGTTGTTAAAATGAAAATAAAATAATATTTCACATTTCATTTATAACTTAAAAATTAAATAGGAGTATAAGTAGCAATTAAATTGGGTCAGAAGGTGCAAAGAAATATTGAAAAGAAAAGTTTGGGAAGTATATAAGTGTAATCAAGTTAAAAAGAGAACAGTAAAACAAATGTTATGAAGATTTGGTTGTGTGGTTTTTTTTAATGGTCTAAAGGTAGTTTGCTAAAGTATAGTGTTAACTCATTTGTAATCTCTTGGTTGTGATTCATTGATTATTGCCCTACCTTAGTTGATGATAAATTCTGACAGTTAGGCCTTAACATCTCTAAGACAAAGAAATCATGCCACAAAATGTTACCTAAGAGATCAATCTACCTAACAATGAGTTAAGGGGAAGATTAGTATTATGCTCTTCTATGCACCAAAACTATTTTTTCTATTGTGTTAATGCATCAATTTTGATGGTGTGTACCTCAACTTTTTCGCTTTTAAAATTTGGACCTTTATGTAAACTCATTTTTATTGGTACTTATGGTTGTTAAGTACTAACATTAGTTTTCTAGTGCCTACTAAATTTTTATATAGATATGCACCTCCATCATTTGTTTTACGCCAACTTAATGTATTGAATAAAAAACTCTTCTTAGACTACCATTTGAAAAATGGATCTCTATATAAGTTAACTCGTGCAATTCAATAAGCCTAGAGTACTTTAGAAGACACATTCTTCCTATTATGTTAAATTTCAAAGACGCTTTTATTGGCCTAACAATTGCAAGATACAATGTTGTGCATCATCTAATCAAGCAATCCTTTCTCAAAAGTGTAGTTTGTATAACCCCCTTTTAATGTTATTAAGTTTTTGAAAGGCATGTTTTTGAAGTGCATGAATGGTTTGCATTAGTCAAAGACAACATAGGTTCACCTTTGTAGTGGTTGAGTGCACTTTGTAGTGGTTTGCAAATTGTATAAATTGATAATCTTTCAAGGAAAATTCAAGTTAAGAAAAATTGCTAGGCCTAAACTTCCAAGTTTAAGAGAACAATACTTGAGATACTCATTAGGATACCTTTACCTGTTTAATTCTATTTTAACTTAAAGATATCTAAAGTTTGCTTTAATAAATTAAACTGTAAAAATCATAATCATATATATATATGAAATATCATTCATGCAAAAATAAACAAATCAAAGATGTTTCTTGCTTGTGGTTGTAACATGAGAATCTTAATCTTCATCATACTCATTTTGTAAAGTTTTTACTATACTTTTTATATATCATTAATAATACTAATAACTCAAAATTTCAAACTTTCTATCTACATTAATACAAAAATACTAATAATAGTTGTTTTCAAAAACCTACCTACAAAACATACATAAAGCATATAACAAATAATACTTCATATATACATAAACCAACATAAAGCATATAACAACAAGTTCCTGCCAAGGTGTAAGAAAATTGAGCTTAAAACGTTAATAGTAAAAAAACTATGGATGAGTAGTGTCAACCAATTGATTTAGAAAAGTAGCAAAAAGAAATGCATAGAATGAATGCATTGACTAAGAAGACCTTTTCCACCATGCAATAGATTAAGAACAATATCGGTGTTTGGCAATGAGTCGAGTTACAACATTCCTACTCCTAGTTGAGTATTTTTCGTATTTTTCTTGCTTAAGTACTTTAGATTATAAACCACCGGTTGAAGCATCCATTGAATCTATCTTGTTATTATGTGGCTGAGTCAAAATAATGCTAGTATTTATATTCATTTTCTTTAAAATGGAAAGAGTAGGTAAAATAGTTATTTCTGTTATGCCGAGTAGATTATATTATAAAAATGAAGGGGGAGTTATTGAATCGGGAAAGTCCATTCATTTTAACCATCTATAAATCCCATTGGCCTATTTGAGAGTAGTTCCAGTGCTTATATACACGAGATTTCACTTGTGTAAAAGACAATTTCATTATTTATAAATTAAAAATCTGATTGGATACAATAGTGTATTTCACATCGATCTATTTGGCTAAAACCATCTATAAATCCCATTGGCCTATTTGAGAGTAGTTCCAGTGCTTATATACACGAGATTTCACTTGTGTAAAAGACAATTTCATTATTTATAAATTAAAAATCTGATTGGATACAATAGTGTATTTCACATCGATCTATTTGGCTAGTTGCCAATAGTCCAGTTTTACTGGGATAAATATGTACAATACAAGCAGTTCCAAGATTTAGAAAATAATCAATGAATAATGAAGTGCATGTCTTAGAGTTTGGATATGTTTCTCCAAGCATCACCCTTCTTACTATGAAAATAACTATATCATATGAAATCGTTTTAGCCATGGGGATGTACATAACACACAAATCATACACTAATTTTGTCTTTGTAGTCTTTGCTTGTGAGGAGGCCCTATCTTTGCTTTATTGGTTGGCATAATGCCTTTGTTTGGAGCTTTGCATAAAGTATTGAATTTTTATTTTTTTATGATTTTTTATTTAATTTGATATTATTATATTTAAAAATTCATCAGTAAACATGATTTATGAGCTGATCTGGTTTTGGTGATAAATTATATTTGATAAGAAACAAATCATACCTTCAACTAAACTTCAGTATATATTATAGAACACCAAATCACTACAATACAACATAGTTTACTAGTTACGCCTTCAAAATTCGTAAAAATTGTCAATACACATAAGTTGCAGACAAGTTTATTAAATTTATTAAATTTACAGAACGTTTTCAACTTCCATAGATCTTTCCATTGGGATTCCAGATAGAAAAACCCCAGAAAAAGCTTTCAATGACCCAACAAAGTAAATTACAATTAGTGCATACCCATGAAACATGATTAAACATAAAGTAACAATTTTTTTTCCAAAAAAATCGTGAGACAAATAGAACAATCAAATTTCCGTATATGCTCGATTTGGAACAATTTGGTAACTATGCACTACAGTATGGTGGAATCAATCAAAGAACTAAGACAAGAAAGGCTATTCTCCATGTTGTCTTACAAAATAATGTTTAGTGTTTTATTAGACGATGTATGGGCTCTTTGTATTATTTGTTGAAAGAACATATGAAATTTTTGTTTTATTGTACATGAAAATCAATTTATTTGGGATGGATAAGTAAGAAACAATCTCATGTATCCCTAGTTATTCAAAAATAAATGATTGGGATTTGATAAACAATATTTGTTAGTAAATTATATATTTGATAAGTAAATTTTAAGAATAAAAATTGAATCATAATTAAGTATTTTAAACAAATTTGATCCTATAATTAAGTATTTTAAATAAATTTGATCCTACATAATTCAGGCAAACAAAAAATATTGGTTTTGTTTTGGACTTTCTCTAATATTTTCTATATGTATCTATGGCTTTTCAAAATAATTAAATAGATACTAGCACATTAGCAACATTAATTAAAGTAAAATTTAATGTAATGTAAAGTAGTCATTTGTATTGCTATAATAGATTAGCCAATTAAAGTAAATTGTGGGGGGTAATGTAACAATTTATATTTTGTTATCAACACGGGATTTCATCGAAGTGCATTGGAGTGTGTATAACCTAAGTCATGAGATAAACCTAGACATTATAAACCAACACTGCCACGTTTATGCTATGCACAAACTGCATGCATCCTAAGAAAGGGCTTGTTAAATGGGTCCTTATGGCTATCGTTGGAGGCCATTGCTCCACACTTCCATAAAAATCATGAACTTTTGTGTGTAGGGAGGGCTACATATTTTCTACGTGAAATTTTGCATTGGAGAGGAAGGAGGCAAAGAAACAGGAGATGTGTTTGATAACACGATCAAAGAATTCGTTCCTTGCTCTGAAATCATTGTTTCTGAGACAATCTATGAAGAAACAGACCTGCCAAGCGCTTACTGTAACAACTCTTGTCCTAGCACTGATGTTTCTGGCATTTGGGGATTAATAGGTTATGTTTCTGTATCTCATGGTAAATATTCTTCACGTTTGTGGGATTTCTGTGCTGATTCGCAAGCTGATGAAGAAAAAGACATGTGCAGGCATGTCTCTCAAGTCTCATGAACTCACCGCCATTCTCTTAGCGGTTAGGATCTACCTGAATGTCAGGCTGGGAAATGGTAGCAAGGTAATGAGCATGTATATACCATTGGAAGTGTAGGGAGCATGTATATACCATTGCAAGCTGATCGTTTGTTCCATTTCCGATGAAATGGTACTAATTTAAGACCAAAGTTTCCAATTGGTACAAAATCCTCCAACCTAGACCAGTGAACCTGATTTGGCTCACCTTTGGACAATGCACTTGGACGTGCCCCAACTTGAGCTGAATACTAAATGAAACGCTTCCAGTTCAAGATAGTCTTCCCGAATTTGTAGAGAATTGTTGCCGCAATTGCAAGCGTGAATTCCGTTAAGCTCGTGAGCCTGGAGCGTAGTTTTTTTAAATCTTGTACAGTGCTTTGGCTTCAAGATTCACTTTGCTAAGGTAATTTATTCTAAATTTCCTCTCTACAGATTTCAACTTAATATTTTCACTAATAAGATCATATGCCATCATCTCTTTCATGCTTTTACAATGCTATTCCATGCTTTTGCATCACTCAAATCACTGACCTGCTATACAATATTTTCCTTAGGAAGAATAGACTTTGTGTTAATAGAACTGGCCTACCCGAAGAATAGGCTCTACGTAAATAGAATTGGCCTGCCCGATGCAATGGGCACACAGGAACTCCCCTCAATTGATTTAGCTCTGGAAGAGGGGTGATGGGGAAAGAGGACAAGCTGCATAGTACCTTGCCCAGATGCCTTGCACAACACATTCCACAACTACTCGACCTTAGAGCAGGATTTTGGTAAGCAAATTTGTTTTGAAGCGGAGACCAAGGTTATAGACATAATGAAAGTAAATTTGTTTTGAAGCAGAGACCAAGGTTGTAGACATCATGAGGGCGTCCACATCTAAATTGAAGGGTATAACAAAGAAAACATGCCAACAAATGACATAACAAAGAAAGCATGCCAACAAATGGCCTTTGGCCTTAGAAGGGCATGTTGCAGATGCTATGGTACCAGGAGTGAGGAAGATTACAACAGAAAGGGCATGTTGCAGATGTTGTGGTACCATGAGGGAGGACGATTACAAGGGAAAGGGCACATAGTAGATGCACTGATACTAGGAGGGCGGTGGGTTCTAGGCCATCACAAAAATGGTACATACAAAAATGAAACAAACATTAAATGTTTGAAACTAATGTTGAGCCGAGAAGAGCAACTTATATAGCATTATTTCTTTTCAAAGAGAAGTAGTACACAATCTTGACACTAATCTAAGTTTTTAGACGGAAAATGGTACTCTTCCTCGAGATGAGGCCAAATAAGAGAAAGAAGTTGGTGATTGGCTGACAAAAAGTGCAATGGATATTGATTGGTAATAAAAATGGTTGTTCATAGCATGTCATAAGTGCAATAGATATTGATTGATAATAAAAACGATGGCTCATGATATGTCATAGGAAACTTAAGCTAAATCTAAAATAAGTATCTTTGATATTCGTGAAGACTAATTGAACCAACGACAATGCCTTTCATAGAGTCCCTGCTAGCCCGAGGGACTCACAAAAATGGTACATACAAAAATGAAACAAACATTAAATGTTTGAAACTAATGTTGAGCAGAGAAGAGCAACTCATATAGCATTATTTCTTTTCAAAGAGAAGTAGTACACAATCTCGACACTAACCTAAGCTTTTAAACGGAAAATGGTACTCTTCCTCGAGATGAGGCCAAATAAGAGAAAGAAGTTGGTGATTGGCTGACAAAAAAGTGCAATGAATATTGATTGGTAATAGAAACGGTTGTTCATAGCATGTCATAAGTGCAATAGATATTGATTGGTAATAAAAATGGTGACTCATAATATGTCATAGGAAACTTAAGCTAAATCTAAAATAAGTATCTTTTATATTCGTGAAGACTAATTGAAACATAAGTACAATAAATATTGATTAGTAATAAAAACGGTGGCTCATAATATGTCATAGGAAACTTAAGCTAAATCTAAAATAAGTATTTTTTATATTCGTGAAGACTAATTGAACCGGTGGCAAGCCCTTTCATAGAGTCCCTTCCAACCGGAGGGTATGGACTAATAATAGCGTTTTGTATTCTACATCCAATTCTATACTTACTGATATATTTTTGGTTTAAATTACATTATATTTCAACATTAATCATTGAGTTTGGTTTGAAACTGAATATTAGTTTGAATATTTCTCTTGAAACGAGAAGCAATATTGCATGACTGAAATGTATAAGGAAAATTAGTGTTTAATATAAAAAACTAAAATTTGGTTTGAAACTGAATATTAGTTTGAATATTTCTCTTCAAACGAGAAGTAATATTGCATGACTGAAATGTGTAAGGAAAATTAGTGTTTAATATAAAAAACTAAAATTAAAAATTTTGGTGGTTTTATAAAGTATTGAATAGTCGGAGATTTAAATCTGGAAAAAATGAACAAATAACACCAAAATTTATTGTTTAAAACATATTCAAAGCTTCAAAAAGAGAATTTATAAGAACTTAAAAATGTTTTTTCATATATATTAATCCAAAATCCAAAAAAATAGAAATATAAATTCTAAAAATTAATGTTTCTTGACATTTAAATGAATTTACTGAAAGGAAAATGTTTTGGAACCAATGCCCCTCTAAAAACGTTTTTGGCGCACAAGTGAATTCAAAGGACAGAGAATTACAGGGTTTTAGAATTAATGCTCCTTTAAAGACATTTAGGTACATGTTTGGATTTATCAAAATAACAATTATAAGGTTTGAGAATTGATGTTCATGTTGGCATTTAGTAAATTAATATTAAGGAGAATTATAAGTGTGGGAAGTCTATGTTTAAAAAAAAAATGTTTTGACATAAAAGACTAATTAGAAGATGCTTAGAAGATGTTTGTTGTGTAATAATAATAATAATAATATATTTCTTATTTTAAGGTTTTATCCCAAATATTTTGACATAATTGATTAGGTTTTCGGCTTAGATATTAATTATTATTTTTTTGAATAATTCAGGACATAAATGTTAATTATACTTTGTGTTTAAATTTTTTGTTTGAGTCGCCACTTTACGTGCATCTTTTGAGTATGATACGGGATACATCACAATAAGAGTTTAAGGTGTAAGACAGTTAGACAAATGAAATGTTGACTCTTTTTGCAGAAGGGACCAACCTTGTGGAGGAAGAGAGAGATTTTGCAACATAGAAATGCATAGGACTCAAAATTGGAGATATTGAAGCTTGAGAATTCAAATGCGATGTGCCAGATTTGATCCAAGAGGGTGAATTCATTGTTGGAGGTAACAAGGCTAGTGATCTTAGTTCATGACCCAAGGGAACCAATCTGGGTGAAACATCCCTTTGGTGTTCTGAATCTTGGCCAAGATATTGTCTAAGATAAAGCTTATCATCACAAGACTCATAGAAATTTCTGGTGTGAACCTCTTGGGAGAGAGAACAAACATTACAAAAAAACAACTGCACTAAATATGTTACATCAGGCTGACAACAACACCAACCATGTCCAGGTAGTCCAAACCTCTTCTGCATCCGAATCCTCCAAAACCAACCATAAAGAAGCCCAAACACACAAATAATTATCCCAGTGATACCAAGACCTTCCCAAATATTCTCATTATCGATATTGACATCAGCTAAGGTGAAGATCCAATAAGGGACCATGCACAACAAAATGAAGGTCACTATGTGCATATGCATGTTCCTGAATCCTAGTCTATCCATGTTCCACCCAAAAACAAAGAACTCTCACAATGTTGAAAAAATGCAACAGAACGATCATTCCAGTAGTCAAATCGACCTCCTTGCAATTTCGGTTTAGGTTCCATTCATTTACTCTCTTGCATGAAAAGTGTGTCTCTTTTCAAGAAGCATGTACATAGGTTTTCCTTTTAAAGAGTTATCACTTATCTGATTAATATATGTATGTACGTCCAAATTACTTTTAGTTTCGTAATCCTTTTCGAGAGGACTGAGGATGAGATAGAGTCTAGTTGCAGTAGGGGCACCTATTGCAATAGAAATGCACAAACCCACTCCAATAATTGGTCACTCTAATCTCTTATAGGCCTAATTGAGACCATAGAGTGCATACTACGCAAAACAATTCACTTGCAGAAGTAGCATGACTAGCATCATGTGTGCCCATTAGGTTTGTAAGTCCCATTTTGCAGTAGATCTTTCTAAGATTGACAATGTACTTTGATTTCCATCTATAGAGAAGTAAAAGATGATAAAAACGTTGTGGGTGTTGATAAGGCACATCAAGGTAAAGAGAGCAGTTAGTATTTGATTATTGACCTCAAATCAGGCATGTCACTGACTCTTTTCAGGCATATCCCTATTAAAGAAGGTCAATCAAAACCCAAAAAAGAGCAGCTCCAGATACTGCACATCAATTCCCCATATCAACAGTTTCAAATTCTTCATATTTCATAGCATTATTTCATTGTCTCCTTCAAAACCACCCACCTAGTTTGCCCAACAAAAGGAATTTTAACACCATCCTTGAGGCCATGGAGAGGCTCCATTGGCGATTGAGGTGGTGTGTATCATGATATCCCATCTCTTTCATTGGCTATCCTTTGAAATTTTGCAGAAGGCGAAACAAAAAGAATTAACAAATCTAGATTTGAAAATCCTAGTCCTCTGGGAGGTTTAATGAAATATTTAAAAAATGATCTCTTAGGATTCTTTGATGTTGGTCATTTGTAATTTTATTCTCTACATATCCTAATGGCCTATGTATTTCTAAGAGTCCTTTTTCACAAGAGATGCCAGAAAATAGCCCTATTGTCTATTTGTTTTTGTTTGAACTAGGGGATATTTCATAGAAGGATTTGTCATCCTCTGCCTGAATCTGATCACTTCCTCCATTTTGGGAACTCCATGATCAACATATTAAAAGAAAAAATTGTCGGGACTATAATTTTTCTGTTTAGTACAAGGCTTAGGTTCTTACAAAAGTTCTCCATTTCTTACTTAGCAGCCCAACAAGGAAATATCAAGCAATCATGCCTACCATTAATTTTGGGATTTTATAGAATAAGACTGCCTAATAAGAATGTATCACAGATAGTTGTTATCATATTTTGGTGCTTTGCATGCTAAAAGCCTATAAATATTTTGTGACCCGATATCAAATATTAAGAATTCCAAACTGTTATGAAAGTCCAACATTTTGCAGGAAACAAAATCCCGATCTAGACACAGGGAACCCGCTAAAAATTATCAGGTAGATATGGACTCCATTCAGTTTTGTTGTCCAAAACCTTGTCTAACCTTGCCCCCCCCAAAAAAATACTGGTGAGGTCATTCAATTATGGGCACACAAACAATTTACAGAGGTTGCAAGCTTATGAAAAACTGGCATTATCACCCTTATGTAGAGAACCCATCTCTAAAATAAACCTTAGTTAAGTAGCTTTGATAACACTATTTTGTACCTAAGGTAGGAAATGTTACAGAAATTGTAAAGTTCTCAGAGACAAATTACATGAAGAAACACCATTAAAACACAAGAAATTAATGTGGTAAAACCCCATAAGGGAAAACATCCACGTAGGAAAAGTATTGAAGCTCAATAATGAATATTGAGAGATTACATGATAGGAATCGGCCTCTCAGACTACTGACTACATTACATATCCCAACCATGCACTATATACTTCATGAAAGAAGTTACATGAGTAAAACCATTGCTGGTTATGCCCGTTATGGGAAACTTCCCGTAAACACATTAGTTTAGTTGTCATTATTAACAATCTCCACCTTGATAACACAATTTTCTAATACTTTGCCCAAGACTATTTATCACCTTTTTTTCAAAATAAGAGAAGCTACACACCATCGTAACTTCTCTAACAGTACTGGTTTTGTAAACATATCTGCACAATTTTCTTGAGTATGAACCTTTGTCAAATATAGTCCACCTTTAGATATAGCTTGTCTTATAAAATGATACTTTACACCAATATGTTTAGTCTTACTATGATAAACAGGGTTTGTAGACAAATGTATAACACTTTGACTGTCACAGAAGATAGTGTTCTGCAACCTTCCAATTTCTCTAAGCATACCTCTTAGCCAAATAGCCTCTTTACAAGCATGTGAGGCATCAATATATTCAAACTATGTAGTGGATAAAGCAATGGTTTCCTAAAGCTTTGACATACAACGTATAGCTCCACCTGCAAGTGTAAAGACATAACCTGAAGTAGACCTTCTATTGTCCAAATCACCTACAAAATCTGAATCAACAAAACCGCATACATAATCACTATTATTATTAAAGGTGATACAATAGTCACTTGTTCCTCTTAGGTACCAAAGCACCCATTTCACATTATTCCAATGTTCTTTTCCCAGATTTTCCATGTACTTACTAACAACACCTACTGCATGTGAAATGTCAGGTCTAGTACACACCATTGCATGCATTAAACATCCTATTGTATTGGCATATGGTACACGAGATATATAATCCTTTTCTTCAATACTACTAGGACATAAACTTGAAGAAAGCTTAAAATGAGAATCCAAAGGAACATTGACAGGATTTTCCTTATTCATTTCGAATCGTACAAGTATTTTCTCAACATACTTCTCCTGTGAAAAAATAAGCTTACCATTTCTTCTGTCTCTGTGTATTTCAATACCCAAGGTTTATTTTGTAGCTCCAAGATCCTTCACATCAAAAGTCCTAGCCATCTGATCCTTCAACTTGTTAATCTCATCCATGCTTTTGATCACAATAAGCATATCATCAACATACAACACTAAGATAATGAATATGTCATTCAACCTTTTGAAATATAAACAATGATCATATTCACTTCTAGCATAACCTTGGCTCACCATGAAAGAGTCAAACTTCTAGTATCATTGCCTGGGCGAAGTTTCAGGCTATACAATTATTTCTTGATCTTACAAACTAATCTACCTTAAAGATGCTGCACAAAACCTTCTAGTTGTCCCATATAAATCTCCTCTTCTAAATATCCATGTAAGAAATTTGTTTTAACATCTAGTTGTTCTAACTCCATATCAACCAATCCAACTAGTTCTAACACAATACGAATAGATACAAGCTTGACAGTTGGTGAAAAAATCTCATGATACTCAATACCTTCCATCTGACAGTACCCTTTTGCGACCAATATGGATTTGTATCTTTCAACCTTACCATCAACTCCTTTCTTCAATTTGAAGACCCACTTACATCCAACATTTTTTCCATCTTTGGGGAGATCAACCAATTCCCATATCTTGTTTTTCTCCAGAGAATCCATTTCATATTTCATTTCCATCTTCCACTTAGCATTGTCAAAACAATCAATGGCTTCCTGAAAACAAAAAGGTTCTCCATTATCAGTAAATAAAACAAACGAAACAAAATCTGTATACCTCTTAGGAGGATTTGTCTCCCTTAATGATCTTCTTGGTGTAGATTGTGGGGTTTCCACATTTTCTTGAATTTCTTCATCTTCTATGACTTCTCTCTCACCATAAACTTCTTCTTGTTTCTTTGAGTCATTAGAATATTGGTTCTCCAACTGAACTAGTTGTTTCGATATTATGTGTTCTTGTTCCACATCAACTCTTATATTTAGAAGATTCATAAAAAATTACATCTCTGCTAATGCCGATCTTGTGGGAAGTAGGATCCCACAATCTATATCTTTTTGTTACATCATAATATCCAACAAAAATGCACTTATTTGATCTAGGATCTAACTTAGAACGTTGATTTTTAGGAGTAAGTGCATAAGCTTCACAACCAAAGATTTTCAAATTTGAATAATCATAGAGATGACCATTCCATACCTCTTCTGTAATTTTACAATCTATTTCTATTGATGGCGGTCGATTTATTAGATAACAAGCAGTAGAAACAACTTTTGCCCACAACTCTTGCCCCAAATTATCATTATTGAGCATGCTCCTTGCTCTTTCTAGAAGAGTCGTGTTCATGCGCTTTGCAACGCCATTTTGTTGAGGAGTGTATACATTTGTTTTGTGTCTTATGATCCCTTCATCTTTGCAAGATTTTTCAAATTCTAAAGAAGTAAACTCACTTCCATTATCCGTTCTTAAACACTTGATTGTCCTGCCAGTTCTTTTTTCCACCATAACTCTAAATTGTTTAAACATGTAGTAAACACATCAACTTTTCCTTTTAGGACATAGACCCAAACCTTTCTAGAAAAATCATCTACAAATAATACATAATATTTTTCTTCCCCATAGGAAATGGTAGGAGACGGACCCCACAAATCATAATGAATGTAGTCGAGAACACCTTTACTAACATGACTACCTGCTTTGAATTTGTATCTACACTGCTTTCCAAATATACAATGTTTACAAAACATCAAATTCAGAATTTTCAAATTTGGAAGCAATTTATGATTCATTAATACCTGAAGTCCTTTTTCACTGATATGGCCAATACGTTGATGCCATACTTGAGTGGATTCTGAATCTTCTTCAAATACTAATACAATATCATTAACTTTAGTTCTTTCAACCATTTTGTAAAGGTTTCATGTTTTATGTGCCTTCATGGCCACTACAACACCCTTAGAAACTTCTAGATTTCCACTTAAACTTGTAAACTTATGACCACAAGAATCCAACACTCCCAAAGAAATTTTTTTTTCTTTAATTCAGGTACATGTCTAACATCTGTAAGTGTTCTTATAATTCCATCAAACATTTTAATTTTAACACTTCCAACCCCAACAGTCTTACATGAATGATTGTCTCCTAAAAGAACTATTCCATCATTAACTGCTTGATAGGAAGCAAACCAATATTTATGAGGACAGATATGGTGTGAAGCACCAGAATCTAATAGCCATTCTTCATTATATTCAAAAACATTACAAACGAACAAAACCTCATCAATCACACCTGAATCAAAAGACTTAATTGAATCTGCCTATGATTTGGAGTAATATTTCTTGGATTCTTTCCTTTTCCAATGGTCCTTCTTGAGATGACAAGTCTTATTACAATACCAACATTTTAATTTGCTATTTCTGCCCTTTGATTTAGACTTGTAAGTACCTCTTGACTTTTCTCCTTTCTCTTTGGATCAATGCCTAACAACCAAAGCTTCTAGCGAAGAGGTTTTAAGACTAGATTTCTTCCTTAATTCCTTGCACAATAATGCTCCAACCACATTATCAAATTCTAAGGTATCATTTGTACTAAGAATAATGGAAGAAGCTACTTGACCCCAAGATTCAGGTAAAGTACATAAGAGATGGACTGCTTTATCTTGATCATCAAATTTAACATCCATACTACTCGACTAGAAAATAAGAGTATTAAAAACATTCAAACAATCTGTTATCTTTGTAACTTCTTTCATTCTCATACCATACAGTTGTCGCTTCAAGTAAATTATGTTTGTCAAATATTTGGTCATATACAGGCTTTCTAACTTGCTCCATAGGCTTGCTGCTGACTTTTCTCCAACAATGTTGAATAACACATCATCCGCAAGACATAAATCGAATTGTGCTTAGCGCTTTGATATCTAATTCCTCCCATTCATCATCTGTCATAGTTAGAGGTTTCTTTCTTTTATTGTCTAAGGCTTTCTATAACCCCTATTAAACTAACAGATCTCGCATCTTTAATTTCCATAGTTCAACAAAATTTTACCATTAAAATTTTCAATTTCAAACTAATTTATGCTAGACATTGTTGAAAATATTTTCTTAAATAAATAAATAAATATATATATATTCCCGAACAAAATACTCTCAACCAAACAATAGTCCTCGCTTAAATGGCTTGAATTTTTTTAATATATATAGCACATGTTTTCCTTCTTTACCACAGTTTATCAAATTTCCACTCTTGTTAACTATTCAGAATGGATGGCTCAAGGACTTACGAGCAACAGAAAAAGGTAGATCCTAATGACCACAATCCAACAATGGATGGAACATTGACTCACTGCAAAGGGATCGATCCACGAGTAGCAACAAAGGCTCGATCCACTCGTCACAAGGGCTTGATCCATGAGCAACAACAAAGGGTCGATCCACGCGTCACTTCTTCCACACACAGGATACACGCAGGCTACACAGGCTCTCCACAGTTTCTTCACGATTGTGTGACCTCCTCTACGCAAGTCTTCACCACAGTTTCTCCATAATTCCTACACGCAGACTATCCTCCTCTACGCGCAGGTATTCACCACAGGGATTCCATGTGTGGGTCTCTCCACCTATAGACAAGCACTGAACTACATAGACTGCTTACTCAGTAACAAATCAGACCCACGATATTTGGCTCCTTCACGTCGGGTTCACCACTCTCTACGGTGGCTGGATCATGCAATTCTCCGCATCCAACTAGTGCAAACAATAACACGATTCATAGATGGGAAACTTTGTAGCAACATATGGTATTGTCTCAGTATTCATGTCCAGCAGCGGTTCATCCTCTTCACGGGTGGCTCCTGAGTGGCTGCACTCTCCTCTCTTCAACAACGATTCCAGGAAGGCAGTGAGCAATGTCTCCTTACCCAGTGACAGTTCCAGCATTGGTCTCCCTCTTCTTCAGACAGGCAGATCAACTCTTCTCTGATGACTCTCTTACTTACAAATCTCTCATACCACTTGTTAAGTTCTCAGAGACAAATTACACGAAGAAACACCATTAAAACACCAGAACTTAATGTGGTAAAACCCTATAAGAGAAAACATCCATGCAGAAAAAGTATTGAATCTCATTAATGAATATCGAGAGATTACATGATGAGCCTCAACCTCTCAGAGTACTAACTACATTATATATCTCAACCATGCACTTTATACTTCATGAAATAAGTTACATGAGTAAAATCGTTGTCGGTTATTCTCGTTATGAGAATCTCCCTGTAAACACATTAGTTTAGTTGTCATTATTAACATAAATTATAAGAGAACTTTTCACTACCTCATTTGTATTTTTTTTTACTTTTGTATACTAATGTAGAATATTGAATTCACTTTTATCTAGTTTGATATATAGACACTAGACTTATATCCCTCACATCTCACCAACATGGATCCTTTACGGAAATGTAATTTGGTCTCTAGTCTCATACTTTTGCAGAGATATCTATTCTTGGAATGATTCTAAGGCATATGTTCTCAGTGTAAACTATATGCAATCAAGTTGACAATGCAATGCCAACCATGACTTTGGGTTCAAGTTTCTCTATTGTTAATCACCAATCAGGCATACATGAAATGATGATACTTCTTGGCTTCGACGCTTATGTTATTCCATGTTTGGGTTCCAATTGAGTGACACACACTCATACTTTATATGTAATAAAATCATAAAGGATTCATATCCAATTTCAATTTCTTTCATTCACATATCTCATTTGTAAAAAAAACACATTCAACTTAATACAAGTATGAAGTAAATTATTATATTGATGATAGAGTACTAATCTCTAATTCTTCAAAAATGATTGTAGCTCAATAGTGCTATGCTTGTCATGTTGTCTAATTACGCAAACAATACAAAACAAAAGTATACTACCATACCAGTCCAAGGCAATTTAAAAACATGCATATCACTCCACCATGGGGATTTCGATACGCTCTAGCTCTGAATTATGATATCTAAATATTAATTCTATCCAAAACAAAGTTTTATCCAACCCTTCACTTTAGTATACTTCAACAAGTTAGATATGTATGAATTTATGCATGAAAGCAACATGATAATAATACATTTCAATATTCTTGAATTTTTACCAAGGAAAGAATGCACCATAATCATTTGAAACAAATCCACAACAATAACGTTACAATGCTTCCTTCCAAGCTTTTTTTGAACAACTTACAATCCAAAAAACATTCCCCCACCATTCCCCCCAATGTCTAAGCCAACAGTCATTTATTAATTACTTAAAGCGTTGAGATTGAGATACCAACTAATTAATTAGCAATGTGATATCAATAAACTTACAATGCTTCCCAACTTCATTTGAACATCTTATAATCCAAAAAAACATTTCCCCCCAATATCTAAGCTAACAATCATTTATAAATTACTTAAAGAAGGATTGAGATTGAGATAAGCAAAAAAATGGGATTTGATTTCTACTTCCTCATAAATGTTCATATCCAACACCAGTTCAAGCCTCCAATTTAATTTATGATCCATCTTCTAATGGTTCATAGTGTGTTGCATATACAAATCCATTTTCACCTCATTTGTGTCTTCTAGCTTTTGGAAAAAACCACACTATGCTCAGGTTGCATGTGTTGCATATACAAACTTCAAAGTCATTTTCACCCTATTTGTATATTCTAGTTTTTTTCAAAGTGACACTATGCTTACAATTTTAGAATTATTTTAAGTACCTTCCATATAAGGCCATGTCCATTTTATGAAGGTAAAATAATATTAAATACCAAAACAAAAAAACTCCATCTATTTACTCTGAATCAATTGGGAACGTGGAAATAAAATACCAATAATTAACGTCTTACAATCCAAAAAACATTTTCCATGTCTAATCCAACAACCATTTATTAATTACTTAAAGAAGGATTGAGATACCAACTAATTAATTAGCAATGTGACACCAATAAAATTACAGTGCTTCCCATCTTCACTTGAACAACTTACAATCCAAAACACATTTTTTTCCAATGTCTAAGCCAACAATCATGTATTAATTACTTAATAAGGATTGAGATACCAACTAATTAATTAGCAATGTGAGCCATGTGTTCGATTCTACAAGAAATCAAATAGCAAAATTACAGTATTAGCGAACTATAAAAGTGAATCAGGTGCCTCGAGTATGAGTGGCTCAGTTAACATTTGGTTGATTCCCAAACAACAAAATGAATGTGTAAAACCATATAACCATATTGACTGTCAATGGCCAAGAACAAGAATGGATTTACTAATTCTAAGAGGATGGGAATGTAAATTTATATAGAAAATTAAACAGATAGTTAATGACAACCATTGATACCTTGGATGCAAAAAATGAATGGTTCAAATTTTTGGATGGCTTGGTTTCAATGTTGTGGTGCATTACATGAGGACATCAAATTACATGGTTTCTCACCTACAAATTTCACACCAGCATACAATGTTTGAATAGAGGAAATAAAGGATTGAGTGATGGGAATCATTGTGATTACTGGGTTTAACATTTGATTGAATTAACTTCCATGAGAACACTTAAATGAAATATAATATAACAACATCCATTCATACTCACCATGAATTAAAATGCCCATTAATTTAACATAGTAATGAATCCAATACAAGTACAAGTATTAATATAGACAATATAAAAATTATAACTTAGAATGAACATAATGATTTTGTCATTAAAAATTGAAACAAGAAAACCAGTTTATAATGATTGTTTAGTTTTTATTTCAACAATTTCATATTACAATGTAGGGTATAAATTCATGGCCATTTACCAATTTAGCAACCAATCTGTTTTACATACTCTAATATGAGGTTAAGCAATGGTTCACTTAATATAAAATACAAGTAACAAAAATGATCTTTCCAACACTCCACTTTATATTTTGTGATGCAAAACTCATCTTTGTTCATGTAGAAAATTAACTCTAGACCTAACAATGATTATCACAACTAGTGAAACTAACCCCAATACTGTCATATCCATCACAGTCACTGAAATTAACTCTAAAACTCAACCAGTTGAAATAACCCCAAATGTTGAATTATGAAATATGTTTTGGTTTCAAACAAAATGTCCACCAATAAATATGTCTAAAGGAGGTAGGGACCCTAATTGACTAATTTTTGCTTTAAAGCTAAAATAGGCGGATTCAATTCAATGGAGTGTTGAACATGTTTAGAGGGAAGGTGGCCCTAAGAATTCAATGCAATGGTGTGCTCACCACATTTATTAGCTAAGGACACTACATATTTCAACAACACAAAGGAGTGGATCATATTTGAACAAAACAGAATGGTAGAAAGATATACACAAAGTATACAAATTGTCTTTTGTAAGGCACACATAATTTATATCTGACATTCCCATGTGAATAAAATAAAAAAACACATGCATAGCTCATGTTCCTATCTTTCAAGCCCATAATGACAAAACACAGACCATATTTTCTAACAAGAGTACAACAAAGACTGGCCATATGTACAGAAATCCTGCTTGTTATATACTGGTGGTCATATTATTAGGAATATATCCTCCAAATATGTGGTGTATGTTAGGATTAATTAATTAATCCTCCTTTAACCACCATAGTCTAATTGTCTTTTCCTAGCTTAGGAGGTTATTTCCACCTCACTAATGCCATGGGGTGGACATGGGGGACTCATATGGGGCCCACCTAACACTTGATCCACCATTCTGCATGTGTTTAGGAGCTCTAGAGACCAATCCCTGTAATTTAGCAACCCACACTGAGTGCCACCAACAATCATTTGTAGTTGACCCAGTCGGTGATCAATTATGTTCAATTATGCTCTGATTCTTGTTAGTTAGTTCATCTCCAGTTAGTCTAGTGCCACTTTGCATGATTTAAGGGAGGTTGGGCGCATTTTCTCACCTACCTTGATTAGTTAACTGAGTGTGAACTAACTCAGTTGTCTAGAGTTTCATTAGTGAGTCTTTAGTGGTGATTTTCCCACATTGAGTTAGCACTAGAGTCAGTCCAAGTTGGTGAATTCGAATCCTACCTATAGAGTTCAAGTTCTTCATATTGTATGATTATTGTATCCTAGAGAGGTTAATGATATTAATGTAATGTTATGCTGACCAATTTTGTCTCTTGGTTGTTCAATTTTCACTATGAATGTTTGATCAGTTTACACTGAATTGCTTCTCTCTCATACAATCTTCTTTCACAGTGAATTCATTCAAGCCTGGGGATCCTAAGATTTTCTAAATTAAACATGGTATCAGAGCAGATGTTCAATCCAACTTCAAACCTTGGAAACTTCCATTGATGCACCATAAGCAATTGGGTTCCACATCATTCCTAGTATTCTTTCCTTGCTCCCTCTGGATTTTTCCTAGAGAAGTCTAGCCAGGTGTGATGCACCCAGAGAACGTGCGCATGTCGAAGTGGAGAGTGTTTGAATTGGTTTTATTTCGAATTGAAGTGTTTTTGCAGGTAAATTGAAGATTTTTGAAGAATTAGTTGTTCCTTGAAGCAACAAGATGGATAATTTAGCAGCTTTGACTCCCAAGATCCTCACACCCTTCAACTATCTTGATTGGAGGGATTATATGCAGATAGTATTGCACAACAAGGGTCTGTACAGGATCACCATGGGCAGAGAGGTTGAACCCCAATAACCTCTTGAGAAGTCGAAGTATCTGAACAAGTTGGATGACACATTTGGATTCATGTGCATCCACATCTCTAGGGATATACTCTTCCATATTGATCGACTAAAAACTACAAAGGAAGTATGGGAGAAGCTAGAATACTTGTTTGGAAAGAAGAATGAGATGAAGGGCCATATTTTGGAGAATGATTTAATTGCACTACATCCTAGCAACTTCAAAACTATACAACAATTATTCTCAAAATTCAAATCTGTTGTCATGTAGTGCAAGCAATGCGGGATTGACAAGAGGGATGAGAAATTGGTGCTCTCAATTTTGAGAAAAATTGGCCTTGAAGTATTAGTGTCTATATCCAACTTTCACTCTAGGAGATTGAAAACTCCTAATTGGCGAATGTCATCCCTTGATGCCTTCACAAAATCTCTTATTCAGGAACAATAGAAGTTGATATGGATGTGAGCTTCAAAGCCTCCAAGAATCAGACTCTCTTAGCTGGAGAGA
Organism: Pseudotsuga menziesii; assembly: GCA_001517045.1. Taxonomy (NCBI): domain Eukaryota; kingdom Viridiplantae; phylum Streptophyta; class Pinopsida; order Pinales; family Pinaceae; genus Pseudotsuga; species Pseudotsuga menziesii. The sequence continues at coordinate 27,247 of LPNX010890448.1, read as the reverse complement.
GTAAGAATGTGCAAGCAAAGGGGAAGTATAAAGGAAAAGAGAAGAAGAACATTGATTTGAAGCCTAAGGATAAGCATAATTCTTCAGAAGGAGCCTCAGGTTCCAAGAAGGAAAAGCACAAGAAATTTGACAAGGCCATGTTCTCTTACTGCAAGAGAGGAAATCATCCAGAGAACCTATGTATGAAGAAAACCATAGACCAGATGTCTAGGCTCCTTGAATAGAACAATATTCCCCTTCATGAAGGTGCAAATAAGTATGATGCTGGAAATAAGACTGAATATCGTGAGAGGTGACATGATATGAAGGAAGGATTTTCTTAGTCACAATATTTTCTCATTGATTCTCGAACTTCCAACCACATGGTTTCTTCCAAAGAATCATGCTCTTATCTGAATCTCTCTAGAGGACCAAGAATCCACATGGAAGATGACTAAAAAATCCCAGCTATCGGGAAAGGTTCCATCAAATTTGAGCATGGGGTGTTCAAGAATGTGCTTTATGTCCCTTCTATGGCAACAAATTTGTTGTCGATGTACCAGATGACTCATACTAGCTCACTCAAGCGAGTCACATTTGATCCTGACACAGTGGAGATCTCAGAAATATCTACTAGGAATTTGATAGCGAAAGGAGTTTCTAATCATGACTTAAAGGCATATGCTTTTCTCACTTTATTCCTAATTCATATCCTAGTGCCTTATTGACTCTTGCTAATGAAACACGCAACATTTGGCATGAAATATTTGGCCATCTGAATGTCAAATACCTTCAACAACTACACAATGAATAGATGGTTGAGGGATTGCCTCTCATCAAGTCCTTTGAAGGTGTCTGTAGCGGTTGCTTGGTAGGTAAGCACCCAGAGTGAAGGTATGAAGTTGGGAAGGAAATAAGAATTGCCTCTGTACTTGACCTGGTTCACAGTGATGTCTCCGAACCAATGCCCACACCATCTATGAATGGATCCAAATAGTTCTTTACCTTCATTGATGACTACTCAAGGTATTGTTGGATATACTTCCTCAAACAGAAGTTTGAGGTGTTTGAAACCTTTAAAATTTTCAATGCCTTAGCTGAGAACACTCTTGGAAAGAAGATCAAAGCACTTAGATTAGATCATGGAGGAGAGTACATCAAAAGAGAAATCCAGCAGTTGTGTGCTTCAACAGGTATTCAAATGCAACACTTAGTCCCATACACACCATAACAAAATGGTGTAGCTAAGAGGAAGAACATATCTCTGAAAGAGATGGCTACATTCCTTCTTGAAGCAAGAAATATTCCTCCATATATGTGGGATGAGGCAGTGAATTATGATTTGTGCATACATAATAGAGTGCCTCACAAGTTAGTGATTAGGGTCACTCCTTTCGAAGCATTGATGGGACATAAGCCAAATGTCTCACATTTGAGGGTTTTTTTCTCCAAAACATGGGCCAAAATTCCTACTGGCAAGAGGAAATCCTTCCAATATCAGAGTAGCGAATGCATACTGTTGGGACATGCAACTGATGAAAATGCATACAAACTCATAGATATTGCAACCAAAAAGTGCTTCATAGAGTGTAGTGTTCAATTTGAAAAAGATTAGGTGCATGATACATAGCCAATTGAAGAAGGTATAATTACTCATTCAAATCCATTTGCAGATAATGATGTCTTTACTAATATTTCATATTTAGAGTCCTAAGAGGAGGATCAAAATGATCAAGATCTTGATGTTGAGAATGAACCTAAAGTATATCTAGATCTAGATCCAATGCCTGCTCCCACTCAAAGTCCTAAATGGGCCAAAAAGCTCACCGAAGCTGCTGGGAATAGTGTTGGGGATCCATATGAAAAAAGAAGGAGACAATCTCAATATTAGGATGAAAACCTTGTACTCTTCCACGCAGATCCACTTCTCCCATATAGGTGCTTCATGATGATGGGGTTAGATCCTCAGTGCTACAGAGAGGCTTGCCATGATCCAAGATGGCAAGTGTCCATGGATGATAAGTATGATTCACTACAAGATAAAAATACTTGAGAGCTTGTCACTTTGCTTCCTAGGAAGAAGTTAGTTCAGTGAAAATGGATCTACAAGATCAAAATACTTGAGAGCTTGTCACTTTGCTTCCTAGGAAGAAGTTAGTTCAGTGAAAATGGATCTACAAGATCAAGCTAGCAGCTGATGGAACCACTACCAAGTATAAGGCTCGGTTAGTGGAAAAGGGGTACTCACAAGTCCATGGGATGGACTACAATGAGACATTCGATCATGTTGCAAGAATGGTGTCTCTTATGCCATTATGCCACATGTTTTTGGTGTCTCTTCTCTCAAGATTCAATCTATTAGAACAAACGTTCCAACGTATGGACATATTAGTGTTGGAATTCCTATCATAGGCACTTCGGTTCCCAGTTCAAGCATCTTTTTAAATGAGGAAATTATCCTAGTTTTCAAGTAGGAAGTGAGTTTGCACCCACAATCATATATATCTGTAGGTGGATCCGTAGTTCCAAGATTAGGTTTCCTTTATGGTTGGAGTATTCCTCCTAACATAACCCTCCACTTAATACTAGAAATGTCCTAAGAAATAGTAATGCATCTGGTGGTAACAACATGTAGTGGCAAGTAATATTCCAAGTAACCAAGGGTTTCTTTGCAATGTTCTGGTTCCGAGGTGCAGTTATGTCTAGGGTAGCGTTGCACCTATAGGTTGGAAACAATTTTCTTTTAATAATCTCGGCATATGTACTTATCCATTGTTACCATTTTTACTGACTTTGAACCTTCCAGACCTATCACAAATGACAAATGATCCTGTATTCCATGGCAAGTCATCCCAACTAAGTTTTTATCTTATATTATCACATTTGATGGTATTTAGAGAAGAACCATCAACACATGTTATGACTTTCAATATTTAGTCGTCAAACTCGCTTGTTGATAATAGCATTTGATTGTGTTTTTTCAACATACTCTAACTGACAGTGCTACTAAATGGTGCTGCTCAAGGTGCTTGCACAACCTTTCTTAGTCACGTGATTTGGTTAAGTGTGGATAAGGCTTGAGGATACATTTCATACTCTATGAGGGAGTGCTCCATGGTGGATTGATCTATCTCATTATATACTAGGTTTGACTTGTTTATTTGATATGGACTATCTACCCCTTGCAGAATAAACAATGTATAGTCTAATGTGGGTGAACACACATTAGAGCCCTATACATGAATACATGCGCATGACTAAGGAGAAGCTCCAGGTAATGTCCCGAGAAGAGACTTGAAGTGATAACATAGTGTATGTCAGCATTGAGTCAATTCTCTAGTTGGTATTTTGACTAAAGAGAATCTTCAGTAGAGTCTTGAGAAGAGACTTGAAGTGATAACATTCTATGTTAGAATAGAGTCAATTCTTCGATTGGTCTTTTGACTAAGGAGAATTTCTAGGTAGAGTCTCAAGAAGAGACTTGAAGAGCTAACATTGTGTATGTCAGCATAGTGTTGATTATTTGGTTGGTCTTTTGACTAAGGAAAAGGTCTAGGTAGAGTCTGGAGAAGAGACTTGAAGTGCTAACATTGTATATTCCATCATAGAGTTGATTCTCTGGTTTATCATTTGACGAAAGAGAAGCTCTAGGTAGAGTCTCTAGAAGAGACTTAAAGTGCTAACATTGGGTATGTCAGCATAGAATTGATTCTCTTGTTGGTATTTTGACTAAGGAGAAGCTCTAGGTAGAGTCTCGAGAGGAGACTTGAAGTGTTGAAATTAGGCAATATTTCTCCAAGGAGATCTATCAGACACTCTATGATGGAGTGGGGAAATACTCAGAATGAGCACTTCCTTCTCCCAGACACCCTGTGACGGGGTGGGGAGATTAGTCCCTAGATGCTCACTCATGCAAGTGCATGGACTTAGCCATGAGACTTGGCTAAGAGAGCTTGCAACCATCAACCCAAAGCTCGTGATAAACCTTTTCATAAGAAGATTTGTTGAAGACAAGTCATGGTGTGAAGACTTTAAAGAAACCCAAGATATGTTTAGGTCGAACAATCAAGAAGAATACCTCTCTCATTGAGAGGGAGTGTTGTCCTTGAGACAAGGAGAATGGAGTGACTCTCCTTGAAAGGAAGAGAGAGGGAGCTAGTGGTTCTTTATGTTGACTCCTCGATGGACTAAGTTGAGATGATGATGCTTCTTGATGGACTGAGTTGTGTCGAAAGACCTTTCTTATGATGAACAGATGTTCAAGATAGTCATGATGCTCAGATGATATATGGACATGTTTTGGCATAATGATACCCCCTAGCTAAGAGGGAGTGTTGGTGTTTATAGCTTCATGAGGTATCCTCACAAGTCACCCCAACAAAAGAAACAAAACAATTATTTTATATGTTAAACTTGAAAAAAAGTATAAATAAAGGACGTGTCGGTCTCAGGAAAAGTGGAAAAGTCACCCATCAAACAAATATAAATAAAGGAAGTCTCATTCATTTTAACCAAGCAATTTGCATCAAGTGATCTAATCTAGTGCAGAAGAGGAAGATGATATTTGGGAATTTTTTGTATTGAGTTACTCTTTTTTACTTGTACCTTGAACTAATTCTCTCATAAGAAGGTTGTTGGGTTTTCTTCCCTTGAGTAGAAGGGTTTCTTGAGATAAAATTTTTTGTGTCTCTTTGTTTTTGTTTAGGGTTTATTCTTTTAGTGATCCTATTTGTTTATGTTGCATATAACTAAAATATACTGTTGCTATCTTAAACTCCAACAGCTTTTATGGAGCCACCTTTGCAGCAACAACATCTGGCCTTCCCACATTCCTTGCAAAATACCATTGAGGGATCCATGGACGTAATGAGCACCGATCTCCGGTATATTTTGGTTATGAGTAAAGCATAGTTGAATTTGGAATTTTAAAAACCATTTTTTACATTGTTTTTTAATTACACAAAAAAAACAATGGTATTTTCGAAAATAACATTTCCATAAAGTGTGATTTTTTATTATTAGACAAACTTTCATTCTTTTGAAAAATGCATATTTTTCTTTTGTTTATTTTTAATGAAGATTTTGACATTTCCATTTTACAAAAATCATCATAGAATTTAAGAAAAAATAAGATTCCATAATAGATTCCTTAAACAAACAATGTTTAATGTATTTTTAAGGGAATCTAGGAAAATTTTCTTAGGTTGTTCTTATGCTCACAAACTTGCCCATATACTTGTAACAATGTCAATAAGTGGTTGTAAACTTTAGGCATTAATTTGTCATTAAAAATATAACATAGAAATATTTGTATCACAAGGGACGTTGTTGTGGGTGCCTTTTCCTTTCTTACTATTTTTTTAATGCCATCAGTTTTGTTGTGTACATTATTTGTCTTCATTACAATGCTATCTCTGAGCAACCAAAATAGAAGAAAAGGAACCAAACTCTCATCCTTTGAATAAACAATAAAACCAGACTTAGATGAACTCAATTTGAAATTTGTGAATGGGTTATGAAGCATTGTTAATGACTCGAATGGATCATTACAAGAACATATACTTAAGAATTCTGAAGCAATGCATTCACGTTCATCATCTCAATTTAAATGGACTCAAAGACCAATGTCCACTATCACATTCCCCTTAGATATTTTGTGTGGACAATGAATACCAAACAATGCGGAAAGGGTAGTCTAGATGAGACTAGTGGTTTCCCATGCTCATTAACAACCCATGTGAACCGAACATCCCATTGTAGATATAAACACCATAAAAAGAAACACTTTTACAATGTAATAATTAACATCATTCTTGCAAAACTTGAAGGACAATCAAAACCTCAGAATAACATGTTAAACAATACAACTACATGTTCTATCTTTTAAGAACAATCAAAGCCTCAATATAACATGTTAAAGAATACAACTACATGTTTTATCCTTAATTTAAGTAAATTATGAAGATTTTAGATTGGATGAGGATAACCAGGGAGAAGCAAGACAAAAAGTTTGAAAAATTAACAAAAACGCAGACAGCAGCTGCGCGTGGAACAAAAAAAATGAAAAACGTAGTGGTAAACCTAGCCGGCATGGATCTGGACGGAGGCACGTTAAAGATTTTGGAGAAGGGGCTCAATTTCTCCGTAGCACCAAACAAAATTCCGTTAGAAGAACTAATCTGCAACGTTGAAGACACTATCAAAAACCTTCCTGAAGATATCCAACAAGAGTGTGCCATCATTCTAAAGAATGCCAAACTGTTTGAACAGAAATATAACGAAGGAAGAAAAGGATGCGCTAAAAATGCTGAGAAACAGAGAGAATGTTATCATTTTGAAGGAAGATAAAGGTAATGCGACCATTGTAATGAAGAGGGAGGAATACAATCAGAAGATGAGGAAACACTTGGCATGCAAAAGCTACAAGAAAATAAAAAAGACCCAATGAACAAAGTGGTAAAGACAGTAACAACAGCCATAAAGAACTCATCCTTGGATGATCAAACAAAAAAGAAACTCATTTCGGGGATCTCAAAGATGCCGCGCATATATGGATACCCCAAAATTCACAAATAGGGCACCCCTCTTCGTCCCATTGTCAATACAATAGGATCGCCAACCTACCTTGCAAAATACTTGGTAGAAAAACTGAAACCTCTCGCAAGAAACACTTTCTCATATGTAAAGGACTCAACACATCTAACAACAATGATGAAGGATTGGAAAATTGAGGAGAAATACATATTGACAAGCTTTGATGTAATATCCATGTACACAAAGATACCAATTGACGAAGCCATTAAAGTATAGTAAACAATGATGAAATCATAGAACTTGTCGAAATATGTCTGAAATCCATGTCCTTTAGTTTTAGAGGAGAGATCTATGAGCAAAAAGAAGGAGTGGCAATGGGCTCACCACTCTCACCAACAGTTGACAACATCTTTATAGAAAAACTAGAAAAAGATGTGATAGATTCCTTCCCCCTAAAACCAAAATGGTGGCTATGATTCATAGATGATGTATATAGCAACTGGCCACACGGTGAAAAATCTTTAAATTACTTCACTAACCATCTCAATAACCAATCAGAGAGCATAAAACTCACCACATAAAGAGAAGAAAAAGGTTGTCTTCCATTCTTAAATGTCCTAACAATGAGAAAGCGGGATGGCTGCCTTGGACACCAAGTATACAAAAAACAAACACACACTGGCAGATATCTTCATGCAGAATCTCACCACCACTCTACCCAAAAAATAGGCATAATCAACACTCTAGTGACTTGAGCCATCAAAATCACTGACAAAGACCACTTAGAACACGAAATTAACCACCTCACAAAAGCTTTCTTAAACAATGGGTACAATGACAAACAGATCAAAGAAACCATTAAAAAATCCACTAGGAAAGAATGTAGCAACAATAGGAAAAAAGAGAAAGAAAACAAAAATGTCGATACACCGTTAGCAATCCTCCCCTACATCCATGCCACCATTAATAGGATCGCTAAAGTTCTCAGAAAAAGGAACATTAGAGTCACCTTCTCTCCCCCTAACTCCATTAGGAAAATGCTAGACTCGGCAAAAGACCCTATTGAGAAAAAACTACTACAAGGAGTATATACCATTCCTTGCTCATGCGAAAAAGTCTACATTGGTGAGACTGGTCGATCAATCACGACTAGATTAAAAGAGCATGGGGCTGATATACACCATTGTAGAGTTAGGATCTCGGTCGTAGCTGAACACTCGTACAACACAAAACACCAGATAAGTCTAGAAAAAGAAAAAGTTCTAGCAACTATCCCTCACTACTACAAAAGGAAAATAAGAGAAGCTCTAGAAATCGAAAAATACCCTAACAACATAAACCGCGATGACAGCCTAAAACTAAAAAATTCCTAGAAACCAGTTATCGAGATCCTCAAAAACAAAACAAAAAGACGAAAAAACAACTAAACTCCAACAACTAGTTAGACCACACCAACAGTTCCACCACTAAACTACCTTTTCAACTACTCCATCTACTCCCTCCCTTGTAAAAAACATTATTTCAAATAAACATTAACCAAATTCTTGTAAAAAGTTTGAAGAACATTATAAACACTTAAAAACAAAAGAATACCTTTATAAAAGATTAATAACTTTAAACTCAAACATCTTTTGAACATTAAAAACAAAAAAGTGTAACTTTATAAAATATTAATAACTTTAAACTTTAATTTTTAACATAGAAATCTCAATCTTTAAACTATAATATATTAAACTTTAAACTTCAATATATTTTATGATTTTGATTAAAACCTAAAATGACATAACAAAAACATATTTCTATATATTTAATAATATGTTTAAAAATTTAGCTTAAAAAGGGAATTTCTAAAAAAAATAAAAAATCTTGTATATATATATAATAATATTTTTGAACTTTTTAACATAATAATTATTAAACATAACATAAAAGCTTAATAAGGAAATTTCTAAGATAATAATTAACAATATAATCTATTTTTAAGAAATATTAAAAAAAACTAAATGTTGAAAACTCAAAGCTCACTAGGCCGACCCTACGACAAAACCCTAAAAACCAAACATGAACACATATTAAAAAAAACATCTGATGAGCATCTATTCGTGAAAGCTTTCAAGAAGTTTCTCCTGATAATAGACCTTCTTGGAGGTCTGAAACCGTCGAAATAATTAAAATCTACTACAGGTCTCCTCCCTTCGAAAAAACCGTAACTGTAGAAAAATGAATAATGGACTAAAAATGTCAAAGGTGGTGGATATGCTCCTAAGTTGCATTACTTAACAATGAGATCGGAGGAAGGAATAGTTCCTTCTTGGTGGTGTCATACTATATGGGTAATTAACTGTCCACTCAAAATCTAGCTTTTCCTTTGGATTCTCCTGAAGGGCAAGGTCCCAGTATGGGACATTTTGGTTCATAGATTCTATTTCAGCCCCAACAGATGTCCTCTTTGCAATTTTTTTGCTGAATCCATTGACCATTTATTTATTCATTGTCAATTTGCACGTGACGTTTGGTGTCATCTCTCTTCACTTGTTGGCTCTCGCCTATGTTGGGATGGGAACAATGTCTCTTCAGCATGGAAGAGTTGGCCACGTGATAGCTCCTTAGCCGCCTTACCTGCATTTGTTGTATGGGGTATTTGGCTCGCTAGGAATAAGGTTATTTTTTATGGAAATTATATCCCAGCTCAGATTATTGTGGGACGTTGCTTTGGTATCTTCAAAGCTTTTCCACATGATGTCTCTATTGAACCAATGCGCATCATCAATCCTCCAATTATTGATGCTTCTTTCCCTTAGGCCTTCGTGGATGGAGCTTCGCAAGGCAGGCCTGGGGTTGGCGATGCCGGAGGGACTCTTCATTTCTCCAACCATATTTCTTTTCAGTTTGTTGCCGGTTTGGGTGATGTGACGAACAATTGTGTTGAATTCTCAGCCTGTCTCATCCGTTTGAGCCTCTCCCACATGCTTGGGGTTCATCAGCTTCAGATTTTTGGCGATTCCAAGCTGATTATCGATTGTCTCAAGTTGAGCAAGCCGCCTTGGAACATTATTCTTCTTCCTCTCTATGAGGCCATTGACAGGATCATACCGCTTTTCAACTGGATTGCCTTCCATCATACCTTCAGGGAGAACAATATTGAGGCTGATTTGCTCTCTAAGAAAGGTCTTCTTTTGCCGGCAGGTTTCATGGATAAATGGGAGGTGACCGGGGGCATCTCTAGGCCTTTGGGCCGTTCTTTCTTTTAGTCTCCTTATCCCCTGTTTATTATGATGTTTTCATATTTTTTCTAGAAGCTGACATAACTACAATAAGAAATTTTCATTTTCTAGCAGTTTGTTAACTGATTTTTACCAAAAACATATGACTTTGCTGATTTGAAAACTATCATATAGTTTTTTATCAATAAAAACTATGATTTTTTTTGAAAAAGAAAATAAATAAAGATAACACTCACTAAATTAACGATTAAAGATTTGGCAAGTTTCATCTCTACCATTACTTTACAAGTTTCACCTCTACCATGTTGTGTATAGCTTTACACAAAATGTGTTCATCTTCATAACCCGCTTGATGATATTTTTATTGTCCCTGTCAATTCCATGCTTAATAGATGTGTCCTATGCAGGTGGAGTATCCTATGAAGGTAGGGGTAGGTGGGAAAGAAAATGGGGGCACTTGTAACGTGTTCTCATGACTAATAGGCATGGACACATTTTAGAGTTATCTTTATACATGGCATGGTTTGAAAGTCATCCTGAGCATTAAATTTTACGATGTGTTTTCTAGATTTTAATATAGATTTTAATATATAAAGTATCTACTACTTAATAGGTGGGATGATGACTTTTTATGTTTTAAATAGGTTTTTTTTGTTCTTTTTCAAAATGTATAACCATCAAAATAAATTATATTATGTTTTAAACAGTTTTTTTTCTTTTAAAAATGTATAACCATTAAAATAAATTATATTATTTAAAATAATCCAATTATATTAAAATTAGTCAGATTTTTAACCCAACAAAACTATATATATATAATCAAATTCTATCATAATAATATGTTAATATAATAATATTAATTGCAGTGACTAAATCCTATAAATAATAAATCTCATCAATTACGTAAATCTTTTAATATAGTAAGTCGTGTTCTCGCTTTTTTATGGTGTTTTTTTTACTTATATCTCTCGCGTATCTTTACACTTTCCCCTTGGTTAAGCATACCAAGATCTTTATGCGTTCATTGGTTGGTCACAAAAGTGATGGTCCAACTACTATAAAGGTTAATGGGTTATTAAGTGAATATGCTCATTTCACTACTAACTCCTATATCATATATATGTGAGTGTGTAGAGCTAATAAACAATCATATTTAACATGTTGGATTAGTTTTTATAATCTTAAAATCTACCTCTTTTCTTTTTTTTCCCCTTTCCTTTATAATCATTATTGGGAAGTAATGTACAACTAAATTTTAAAAAAAATTACCAAATTGTTTTTTATTGTTTATTTTGAAATAACAAATTTTAAAGGTTATTCAAAATTTTCTTGTGTATTTTTAAGTATTGTATTGAAAGAAGCCACTTACATTTTGCATCTTATTATGAATGAGATGTGTAACATAACATAATGTTGATAAATTAAAATGAAAGAAAAATTGAAGTTTTTAATGGAAAAATGAAAAAAAGTATTGAGCATAAAAATAAGAAAGTCAAAATATTTTCAAGCTTAATAATAACTAGCAATTGCCCCAAAAGGTGTAAAGGTAGGTTGAAAGGAAAAGAAAAAAAAAACAAGTAGATGTGAAGTGAAAAAGAAAGCAGAAACAAATGCCACGGCTCAAAGCTTACTATGTGGTTTCCATTGAGTGGTCTAAGGTTGGTTTAATTAAAGTTTGTTATATGAAGTATGATGTTAACTCAATTGCAATTTCTTGGTTTGATTCTAAAGTTTTATTTTCAAAGGAACTTAGAGACTCAATGATTCCTTGTTAATTGGTAAATGTGTAGTTGTGATATCTCGATATATATATATATCCCTTCTCTAAAAATAAAGCACAATGTTATCTTATTCTAGGTATTAATGTAAATGTAGATATAGTTTGACTTTTGTTGAAATATATGCATTGCAGAATTGTGAAACCACATAGAGTGATTGTATTAATATTGAAAACTAGTATCCCTAAGGCTTGGAAAGGAGGTACACACCATTTTAAAGCAAAGGGATTGTTATGTGACCTAAAATTGACAATATAGAGAACATACCAATGGTTTAAAAGAACAGAGGGAAAGAGACATAGTAGAGAATTGTGGGTTATATAAGAAATTGGCAATCACTAAGAATTGGTTAAATAAGTGAGAACCTAGGGGGAGCCACTCTAATGGTTATTGTAGGCATATGAACCATTTTTTGGGATAACATACACCTTGTGGTGTTGATCTACCACATCCTAGAGACCCTCAACTACTACATCCACTCATTGAACAATAACCCTTTTTCCTCTTGGTCTAATCAAATCATTTAAACCACTTGCAACAATACATGATTGATCTTACAAAGATTGAATATATTCTAACAATGTATTTAAGAATTTTTTCACGACTTTAATAAGTAGAAGTCAACATATGCATATTGTTGTCACAAATTGGCTCTAGATTGAATAAATTTTGTGCACTTCGATATGAGATATCAAGATGGATTTTTGGGCCTCATTCCATACAAAAATTGAAAAATAATATGTGGTCCTAGCGAAAATATTAGAAGAAACCTATCAAAGTCTCTTAGATATCCAATGCGTTTATACTTTTACCGAAATTTTGGTGGAAAATGAAGAAAGTGATAAAAGAAATTATGACCAGGAATTGAGCAAGATGTAAAGAAAGTTAGATGGTTTATTAGTGTCCACAAAGACAAAGGTAATGGATCCTCTGCTCAAAATATCTATTCAGAGAATTGTAAAGAATAATATGTGGATAATACACTAACATAACTACAAAGGAGAATACACTATATAAAATGGAAAAGAAGGTCTGAACAACTCCTAGCCTGGTGCAACTAGAAAACATCAACAATGAAAAATGCAGGAAAAGAAAAGATGAGATAGGTCAATCATGCAAATGATATTTTAGTTCTAAAATTCCCATTCATCCCAATTCCAAAAACAACAATAACAAAAAGAAAAAATAAGCATACAATATAATTAAACATTGTGTTAATAAAAATAAAATGCTAAATCAATATATTTACACCAATTACTCTTCACATTCATTTAATTTCCAATGAAACACCAACAAATGATGGTGGATATGCCTCCTCCTTCTAATCTCACCAATTATAATAAGCTCGCAAAACATATGCACAAAGCTAAAAATTCATATCATATAAGAGAATGAAGTTTTAATGAATGTTAATAAAAAATAATATTTGATAAAAAGTTTTGCAAAATGTCTCACCAATTATAACAAGTGCTGCATGGCAGCTTAGTCCCTGCCGTTTGGAAAATTGTTTGGCAGCAGATCATGTTATCATTCACTCGACTCCATTAATGTTCCTCTGGGCAAGCTGTTAATGAATTTGACGGGGCATCTTCATTAACGGACCCATTTGATCTTACAATTACAATGGTGAATGGGTTTGAAAGATATTTGGACGATCAATGAGCATCAAGTTGATGTCCAATATTTACAGTCGTATTGAGTCTAGTTTAGCAAAAGCATTCACTGAATGGTGTTGGAGTTAGACAAAGCTATGTTTGATTGGTCCCTCTACTGGATTTGGCTGGATCTGGAATTTTCTGTAAATCAGGATTGTTCATATAAACGAGTTCTATCCACCGGATATATCATTAGAAATTTGAAGTCACTTCCCAATTATATGATAGTCGCAATTGACGGTCTCCGATGTAATAAATACAGTCTCCAACAGATCTGTTCTTTCTCCAATCAAGCCTGCAATAGCTATGCAATATTTCCTGGAACTGAAACTAGATTGGTTTTTTATCACTGCTAGCTATAGCCTGTACAAATGGGTAGCGTTATTATGTGCTTATTTCATTTTAAAAGCAAATAATATGAATAAAATATACTGCATGTATTCAATGAATATACACTCGATAAGAAACAGGAACCGAGAGGGGAATAAGCAACTGAGAACCCTGAATCTTGCAACTATTGTAAAAGAATGGATCGACGGAAGGATAATGATCATGGTTGGCTGGAGGGGATGACACTTATTGCTTAACCTTGTTGGAAATATTAATTACTCGCAGATCCGTATCTGATCTCAGCCGACTCTGTCAGAGTCAGTATCAGTCCAGATCTGATCTTAGCCGACTCTGTCAGAGCCAGTATCAATCCAGATCTTGTCGGTGAGTCTGACAAGAGTGAAGACTCCAGGATTCAGCAATGTAAACCATTCGAATTAATTTCTGAAGCTAACTTGTTAGGTAGATAGTTATTACATTCTTTAATGGTGAATCAGTCGATTCACGTAGAAGCAACTTTCAGGTTTCCTATAAATATATGAAGAAGATTGTAAATCAAGTTAGACACAAGACACAATAGAGAGAGAGAGAAAGCTCAGAGGATAGCAGAGAGTGAAGAAAGAATTGTGTCGAAGCTCAAGCTTCTGTGTATGTGATTCTGTCGAAGAGCCAAAGCTCTGTAAAAGGATCGGTCGGTGAGCCGACAATTTTGGATCAACAAGTTTGTAATACCTTTGTTATTTCCGTCAAGATATATTTATGAAATAGTTTATGGTTGAATGCATGTTTATTTAGCCACACATTCTTTCTAGAGTTACTTGAGTAAATGTTGTTTACATTTACCATTTGAGTGAAAGAACAAGAATCCATAAATTTCTCACTCCCTGAAAGTTCCAGGTTTTACGGCAGAGTTGTCGATTCAAGTCTTCCTAAATATTTGAGTATATGTTTTTATAAGTTATGTTGAATTGTTATTGTGTCGATTTTTACTTCATCTTACTCACGGGTGAAAAATATTTGTAATTTCTTAAGGCTTTTAGACTAAGAGACATACTCTATAAACTCCGACTAAAACCAGACCAAGGCAAGTGAGTCCAAGTAAATCGATCAAGTGAAATCAACAAGTTGTCGAAGTGAAGTAACCCACTAGTGGTCAAAGAAGTCAACCGACTAGTGGTCAAAGTGAAGTTACCAATAAGTTATCGAAGTAAAATCGGTCGATAAAATCGACAAGTGGTCGAAGTAAAAATTGCTGGTAGAACCCACAAGTAAGAACTTGTTGAGGTAAATTAGTTGAGTTGAAAGTCCAACCAAATTTGATAAACTTGTCTAGTCGGGTGTTAAACAAGTTTCACCCGACAAGTAAAAAAAAAAGAAGTCGACATGAAAATTAAATTTTTAATAACTGAGCACTAAACTCAAGTTTAGTCGACTCGATTTTGGCTAACTGGTATCAGGGCAAGGTTTAGGAAAGAAATATTGTCTTAAAAAGTGGAAAAGTAATTTTCTAAGGAGAGTTGGAAAGAATTATGAATATTGGTCTCTAACTATGAAGGCTTTGTTTAGAGATCAATATGTATGGGAGATAGTACATCATGGTTATGCAGAACTAATAGATATGACAACATATAACAATCTCACACAAGCTGAGAAAAATGTCTTGAGGGAATAGAGGAAGAAAGATAGAAAATATCTGTTCTACATACACCAAGTGATGCATGAAAACATACTCACAAGAGTAGCAACAAAAGTTAATGCTAAGAAAGCATGGGATACATTGGAGACCGCCTATTAAGGCTTGGAAAAGGTAAAAAATTCCAAGTTGCAGATTCTGAGAAGAGATTTTGAATCTCTGTCCATGAAAGATTCAGAGAATGTAGACTCATTGTACACCATAGTTGTTGGTTTGATTAACCAATTGAAATCTCATGGCGAAGACATAGAAGACCAAAGGGTGGTTGAAAAAATTCTCAGAAGTCTTCCCCCAAGGTTTGAAAGCTTGGTTGTGACCTTTGAAGAACACACAGACATGTCGACATTTACCATTGATGAGATGGAAGCTTCACTCATCAATCATGAACATAGACTCAACAGAACAAAAAAATCATTGGAAGGTGCATTCACAACACAGTCATCCATAAGCTTTGGTAGAGGCAGGGGGAGAAACAACTTCAGAGGTAGATGAAGAAGTTCTTCTAGAGGAGGACGGGGCAGAAGTCCTGCAAATGTCGGTGGTAGATGAGAGAATCAGAACCCAAGCCAGCCAAGTGGCTAGAGGTTTGATAAATAAAAAAATTGAATGTCATTATTGTAAGAAATTTGGTCATTATGCATATGAATGCAAGAAGAAACAATATGACCAAGGAAGGAAAAGCCCAAATCAGTCGACCAACACCAACACTTCGACAAGTGCAATGTTAATGGCATCGACATCTCCAATTGAATGCAAATCTATTTAAGAAAGTCCACATGACATATGGTACTTAGATTCAGGCTGCATCAATCATATGACTGGTAATTTAAATTTGTTTTTCAGTCTAGATAATTCAGTTCAAACTGATGTTACACTTGGAAACAATGTCCAAGTTACTATTTTGGGAAAAGACACTATTGATTTTCTAACCAAACAGGGGGAGAGGAAGTATATCCCTGATGTCTATCATGTCGAAGGTTTGAAACATAATTTTTTGAGCATTAGACAACTGATAAAGAAAGGCTATAGAGTCTACATAGAATATGATCACTATGTGATTAAATACAAGCGTCCAAACGACCAGTTGATAGAAAAAGTGCCAATGACAAGAAATCGCTTGTTTCCATCGAGAATAGTTCCCGACATGAAAGGGAAGACAAACACAGGAGTTGCATTCAAGGCAGAAAGTAAAGAAACAGTCGAACCCCTCGACAAGAAAGAAACTGGTAGCACTAATTTGCAGGATGCATTTCAAATAGAAGTTTAGGATGAATCTTGGTTATGGCATTTCAGATTTGTACATCTGAATTTTGGTAGGTCAAAGCTACTGCACACAAAGAATATGGTGAAAGGATTTCTATTGATTAATGGACCAGAAAGGGTTTGTGAAGGCTGCATTTTTTGGTAAGCAACATAGAGAGACTTTTCCAGTCGAAAAGTCTTATAGAGCACGCACACCACTTGAAATTGTGCACTCTGATATTTGTGGTCCAATGCAGACATCCTCCATTGGTGGCTACAATTATTTTCTAACTTTTATTGATGAATACTCAAGAAAAACATGGGTGTATTTTCTGAAACATAAATCTGATGCATTTAGTTATTTTCAGCAGTTCAAGGCACTCGTGGAGAACCAGAGTGGACACTGCATCAAGATCTTAAGGACCGACAGTGGAGGTGAATATGTTTCAAATGAATTTCTAAATCTCTGCAAGACCCATGGCATTCAAAAGAAATTCACTACACTATATACACCTCAGCAAAACGGTATTTCCAAAAGAAAGAACAGAACCATCATGGATATGGCACGCAACATGTTGGAAGCCAAACATTTTCCAAATGAGTATTGGGTTGAAGCAGTTGCAACTGCTGTATACATTATGAACCGATGTCTGATAAAGAGTGTGAAGAACAAAGTTCCCCAAGAAGCATGGACAGGTTGTTGGCTATTCTGAAGACACAAAAGCATACAAGTTGTATGATCTTGTCACAAGAAAAGTGATAATCAGTCGAGATGTTCAATTTGTCGAGAATAAATCATGGGATGGAACTGTTGACACAAATGTCAATATTATGTCGAATGTCGACAATGATGATATGGTAGAGGAAGTGGTTCAAACACAACATGTAAGTCAACCGGTTGCAGCACTGTCAACTCCCATGACACCACGACATGGTTCAGCACAAGGACCATCGACACAAGTGGCAGCTCAATATACACCGACAAGCACACCAAGAGGACAACAGACTCCATCAAGCATTTCGTCAAGGTCGACATCGACAGAACCTGTGAAGACAAGAAGTCTATGTGAAATATATGAAGTTGGTACACAAAATTCATTTCTCTCTTTGCATTATTTTCTCCTATATATGATCCACTAACATTTGAAGAATTTGTCGAAGAAGAAGTATGAGCACAAGCCATGGAGGAAGAAATATAATGCATTGAGAAGAACCATACACGGGAGCTGGTTGATGTACCAAAAGACAAAGATGTAATCAATGTCAAATGGATTTACAAGACCAAGCAAGATGCTAATGGGAATGTGTAGAAGCACAAAGCAAGAATGGTAGCAAGAGGGTTCACACAACAACCCAACATAGACTTCAATGAAACGTTTGCACCTGTTGCACGCATGGATATAGTCAGAACAGTCTTGGCCATTGCTACACAAAACAAATGGCCTATTTATCAAATGGATGTCAAGTCGACATTCTTAAATGGCTATCTAGAAGAGGAAGTATATGTGGAACAACCACAATGATATGAAGTTCCAGGTCAAGAGCATAAAGTGTATAGGCTGAAAAAGGCACTCTATCGTTTGAAGCAAGCTCCTAGAGCTTGGTATAGTCGAATTGATTCCCGTCTCACTGAAAATAGATTTCACGGAAGTGAAAGTGAACCGACATTGTACACCAAAGTGAATGAGAAAGGTAAGATGCTAATTGTCTGCTTGTATGTAGATGATTTAATATTTACTAGTGATTTTGGCATAGCATATTTTAAAGCAATCATGGAAAGTGAATTTGAAATGACTAATTTGGGGCTTATGAAGTTTTTTCTCGGCATTGAAGTTAAACAATCTGAAAGTGGTATTTTTATATCACAGTCAAAGTATGCAAGTGAAGTTTTAAAAATATTTAACTTGTCTAATTGCAAGACAACCCCAACACCAATAATAACAGGTTTAAAATTGAGCAAGGATGATGAAGGATCCACTGTAGATCCTACGTTGTTCAAAAGGCTTGTAGGCAGCCTTATGTATTTAACAGCGACAAGACCAGACATTATGTATGGTGTAAGTCTCATCTCAAGGTTCATGGAGTCACCAAAAGACTCACATTGGCAACCAGGTAAAAGAATTATGAGGTATGTAAGTGGCACAAAAGACCTTGGCATTATGTATTCAACCTGAGAAAATTTTAAACTCATTGGCTACAGTGACAGTGACAATGGAGGCAGCATAGATGACAGGAAGAGCACATATGGGTACACATTTCATTTTGGTACAGGTGTTGTTTCATGGGCTTCAAAGAAACAACCCATAGTATCGCTGTCTTCAGCAGAAGCAGAGTATGTTGCAGCTACAAGTGTTGCATGCCAAGTTGTTTGGATGAGGAGAGTGTTAAAAGACTTGTCACAGTACCATCAAGAACCGATAACCATCTTCTATGACAATAATTCAGCCATTGCATTATCAAAGAATCATGTGTTTCACAAGAGAACCAAGCACATCGACACAAGGTTTCATTTCATAAGAGAGTTGGTGAACAACAAAGAAATTTGTTTAGAATTTTGTAGGTTTTAAGATCAACTTGCAGACATCTTTACAAAACCATTGAAAAATGACACATTTCAGTATCTGCGCAGTTATCTTAGGATGACAAGTTCTGCACAATGAACTTTGTCATGCACAGAGCAAGTCTAAGCTCTGAAACATTTTGTAAATTTGTTTTAAAAATCCCCATTTGCTCATAATTAAGGGGGAGTGTTGGAAATATTAATTACTCGCAGATCTGTATTTGATCTCAGCCGACTCTCTCAGAGTCAGTATTAGTCAAGATCTTGTCAGTTAGTCTGACAAGAATGAAGACTCTACGATTCGGCAATGTAAACCAGTCGAATTAATTTCTGAAGCTAAGTTGTTAGGTAGATAGTTATTACAGTCTTTAATGGTGAGTCAGTGGGAAGCAATTTTTAGGTTTCCTATAAATAGATGAAGAAGATTGTAAATCAATTTAGACACAAGACACAATAGAGAGCGAGAGAGAGAGATCATAGGATAGAAGAGAGTGAAGAAAGAATTGTGTCGAAGCTCAAGCTTCTGTGTATGTGATTCTGTCGAAGAGCCGAAGCTCTGTAAAAGGATCAGTTGGTGAGCCGACAAGTTTGTAATACCTTTGTTATTTCGGTCAAGATATATATATGAAATAGTTTATGGCTGAATGCATGTTTATTTAGCCACACATTATTTCCAGAGTTACTTGAGTAAATGTTGTTTACATTTACCATTTGAGTGAAAGAACAAGAATCCATAAATTTCTCACTCTGTGAAAGTTCTAGGTTTAATGGCAGAGTGGTCGACTCAAGTCTTTTTATAAGTTATGTTGAATTGTTATTGGGTCGATTTTTACTTCATCTTACTGACAGGTGAAAAATAATTGTAATTTCTTAAGTCTTTTAGACTAAGAAACATACTCTGTAAACTCTGACTAAAACCAAGGCAAGTGAGTCCACAAGTTGTCTAAGTGAAAGAACCGAAGTGAAGTTATGGACAAGTTGTCAAAGAAAAATCAGTCCGTAAAACTGACAAGTGGTCGAAGTAAAAGTTGTCGGTAGAACCGACAAGTAAGAACTTGTCACTTCGAGTTGAAATTCCGACCAAATTTGATAAACTTGTCTAGTCGGAAGTTAGACAAGTTTCACCTGAAGTGATAATAACTGAGCAAACTCCGTTTTGACTGGCTAACAGATCTCATGAGGTTCAACTTCGATCGATTGGGGGACCGGGTGGGAATGAAGGTTAAACATGGACGTGTGGAATTGAGCCCATTCAACTAGAGTTGAATATTTTATAATATATTATTTTGTTTTTCAAGACAAAACATATCTGTCAAATGTGACTTGTACATTTTCAAGAGTATGGAGTCCAATTGTCAATGGCATGTGGATTGCCACTATTTTGGATTGCCTTATGACTGGATTTAAGAATTTAAAAATAATTAATTAACTGTATGGACATTGGAGAGTTTACCTGTCCATTTCACATTGCAAAGTCTCACTTTTCCACCATCCTATCGGCAGCACCCCAACAGCGAGAAGGACAGCTGAATTCGGACATGAATGTTAATAAAGCAAGCTTTTAAGCCATGTGGTTTTCCCCCAAAACATAGCAAAGAACACTTGCTACAACATTTATTTGTTTTGGGCCCGGTAACGTGCACGTTTAAGCTCAGAAATATTCATTAATTCTTTATTTAGATGTTTGCCATTTGTGTTTTATATATTTTCCAGATTCTAGCCATTCTGTTTTGCTATTTTTTGTTTTGTCTCCTTAGTTTGCTAGCTGGATGCGAGGCTGATCTATTGTTTTGTTGTTTTTTTATTTTTTATTTAAGTCTTTAACTATATGTATAGGTCATTTATTTATGTCCAGGAGATTATCTACATATTAATATTTTATAAGAAAATTTAATGCTTGCGTAATATGAAAATGGATGAGTCAAATACGCAAATGGATGAGTCATTTGAGCTTAAAAGAAATTAAAATGGTGAGCAGTAAAATGTAGCTCTAAGTTATGTTTTGAGATTTTTTTACTATATAACTACTTTTTCAAATTTCTGATGTATAATTTTTCTTACTTTAAGCTGAAAATATTCTACTGTATACATATTAATATTTTACAAGAAAATCATTGGGGCATGGATAATTGGTAGGCTGATACCTTGATAACTATGGGTTTGTGAGAAATAACTCATTTAACTAGAATATGGGTTTATGAGAAATAACTTATTTAACTAGAACAAGGACAAGGCAGGAACAAGTAAGTAATAACTTATTAGTGACACTTAACTTAGACCTATCAATGTTCACCAACCACAAGTTAAATGATTATGTTAGTAATAAATTTTCAATTTAAAATTAATTATTTTTAATAACAATTTTAAAATATGACTAAATAATAATACTTCAAACTTTGATTTTATAATGTATTTTCATTTTAAATGCTTTCATAACTAACCATTTCTAATAATTATTTATTTAATATGATTAATAAATGATATTTTTTATATTAAATAATGTATTTTCATTTTAAATGCTTTTATAACTAACCATTTCTAATAATTATTTAATTAGCATGGTTAATAAATGATATTTTTATATTAAATAATTACACATTACTCAAAGCAACTTCTTTTTTATAATGGTTTTTTAATCTTTTTCTTCAACAAAAAAAGATCATGGATCAGCAAATTTTTTATTATGGTTAATTGATTTTGACAACCATAATAATTATTAAGTTTTTAATATTAAAAATTTTAAACGATTGTCCCATTTTTATAATTTAATGGAATAAAATAGGTTATAAATTAATAAATATGTAGTTGCAATTGTTTGTCTATTTTTTAATTATTATTTTTATCATATTCATATATATATGAATGATGATTAAAATGTTTTTTTAAGTTGTGAATACATGTTTTATAGATTTAAAATTGAAATGTCATATATAAAATAATATTTGTTTTGATTTTTTTTAATAGTCATTCTTTTTTAATAATATATCATAGTTGAATTTTAAAAATATGTTGTTAAGTAAATTTATTTATATTTAAATAGTTTATGTATTTAATAAATAAAAATAATAATTATATATATAATTTATTTTTACTAAATACACAAATCACTTACATATAAATAAATTTACTTAACAACATATTCTTAAAATTTAATTTTTAATTTTTTTATTCTTTTTGGCCTACGCGACTGCTCGAGCTGATCGCTCCTAGGCTCCATGGGCCCAGATGGTTCTTGAAGCCTCCACGTCTCACCCACTAGAGCTGGTGGCCTTTAAGAAGTTGATAGCGAGATGTGGCAAACAAAAACTGAATGAGACACAACACAAATTTGTAAAAAAGTTGGATAGTATCCCTTATGTCGCCCTCCCAGTTGAAGAAACGTGCAGATCTGGGTCTCATTGGATAGTTCACAGGCTTGTGGCCTTCTCCCAAGGTGATAGATGCATGGGTACAGAGGAATTGGAGACCGTTAGTAAAAGAAGGTATCAGGAGCTACTCTATAGGCAAGGGATACTTCGTATTCATGTTCAAAGAAGGAGAAGACATAAGTCTCATATTTAGGAACGAACCTTACTTCATGGGCCCTCAGGGATTATATTTGAATAAATGGACCCCAGACTTCGATCCTATGCAAGATATGTCGTCGAAAATCTCGGTGCAGGTACGCCTTCCACACTTACCACTGCACTGCTGGAACCCGAAGACACTGGAAACTATTCGAAACACCCTCGGGAAATACATAGACTATGCAGAGAGAAAGGATCAGTACTCCTGTGCGAGGATCTGTGTTGAGGTTGACCTGGAAATAGGGCTACTAGAAGGGTGAATCCGCGGACCTGGGTAACACTTTTTGGCAAGGGCATGTGGGAAAAAACAAAAAAACGCACCTCGGTCGAGGGCTTGTTAAACCCTCGACCGAGCTATTAATACCTCGACCGAGGTTTTATCAAGCCCTCGACCGAGGTTCTGTTCAGCCCTTGGTCGAGGTATTTAGTAACCCTCGGTCGTGGTATTAAAACCTCGACCGAGGGTTAATAAATACCTCGACCGAGGGTTAATAAATACCTCGACCGAGGTATTAACTCGGTCGAGGTAAATACCTCGACCGAGGTACCTCTGTAAAAAAAAATCATGACACTCCCCGAAGTCCTTGGTACAAAACGAAATTGAGCCATTTTTTAGTAGTGGAATGCAACTGCAAGCAATGAAAGCTTTTCACATATTGAAAATAGAACTCTCCAAAAAAAACTTTGCCTTGATCTCCATAAAACTCTCTCCAAATTTCTTTTGTGGTTCGTCATTTTCAATATGTGAAAAGTTTTCACTGGGCAGTTGCATCCCACTACTCAATAAATGGCTCCATTTTATTTTATACCAGGGGCTTCGGGGAGTGTCATTAATGTTTGAATAGGAGTAGATTTGTAGATATGGGTCGAGGAGTCATAGGAGTCATAGATTTGATCAATCATATCTATAACTCCTAATACTCCAAGACCCGTTTCTACAAAGATAAATAAATGACCCTTCTTTTCATTTCAGACACCAACTCTCAAAAAATGTAATGACCACCTACCCTTTTGTCTTAAGGATGCTCTCTTTAAATATAATATTACAGGACTAAGACCTCGACTGAGCCAATACCTCGGTCGAGGTATTAATAAAACCTCGACCGAGGGTTTGTTAAACCCTCGGTCGAGGGATTTAGAAACCCTCGGTCGAGGTTTTTTAAATACCTCGACCGAGGTATTTAAATACCTCGGTCGAGGGCTTAAGAAAACAGACTTAGCCCAATTTCAAGCAAATGAAAAATTC
>LPNX010890382.1:34500-45037 GCA_001517045.1 Pseudotsuga menziesii | reverse complement strand
CAAGAGGGGGATTGGTGGATATTGTCTTCTCTTTTATAAAAACCACCAACGAATGGAATCGGGAGAAAGGAACGGGTGAGCGCTCCCCACTTGGATCCTTGTAAACCAAGAGGGGGATTGGTGGATATTGTCTTCTCTTTTATAAAAACCACCAACGAATGGAATCGGGAGAAAGGAACGGGTGAGCGCTCCACATAGTAAAACCACGAATAACGATGTTGATTTTGTGCTCATAATGTTCATATCATGATCACCCATCTCGATTGGAGCCTGCAATTGTTTTCCTTTTGATCACGGTATAAAGGTACATGCGGACTTCGAGAGAGGAGGCCGAACCTGATTGGAAAAATTAGTATTTTTGATAATTTCGATTGGAGCCTGCAATTGTTTTCCTTTTGATCACGGTATAAAGGTACATGCGGACTTCGAGAGAGGAGGCCGAACCTGATTGAAAAAATTAGTATTTTTGATAATTGGTCACGGGGTCTTCACCTAGTGAAACCATGCCATAGCACGTTCGTTCGTGGCATATGAAACAATACCCCTATTTTCAAAAAATATTAGAAAATACCTCCCAAAATCTTTTTTTTAACCCCCTCCCAATATGCCTTGCCGATTTTAAAAAACCCCTATTTTCCCTATATACTGGAAGTATCCATTTTTTCATTTACATTTTTTATACCCGTTTATGCTTCTNTCACGGGGTCTTCACCTAGTGAAACCATGCCATAGCACGTTCGTTCGTGGCATATGAAACAATACCCCTATTTTCAAAAAATATTAGAAAATACCTCCCAAAATCTTTTTTTTTAACCCCCTCCCAATATGCCTTGCCGATTTTAAAAAACCCCTATTTTCCCTATATACTGGAAGTATCCATTTTTTCATTTACATTTTTTATACCCGTTTATGCTTATACCTAAGGAAAAAAAAACTAAACACAAGAAAGGGCGACACTTGATAGGCACCCTTAGGCAAATCACTTTATTAGGAATTAAAATGTATCACATGATGTCAAAACAAATAAGAGAGGGATTATTTGTACCAATCTCAAACAGTAGTGTGTAACTGCTTCAATAACTTCTTCAAGATGTGGACACTGGATATATATCGAACTCCAGAGGCTGAGAGGCCTTTTCAGTTGTAGTAGACTTTTAAATTCTTTCATCAACAATCACACATTTTGTAGTGCTCCTTTGTTTCAGAGCTTCAACAACTTTTCTCAAAATAGCTTTAAAAATCTAGTTTGTATACATAATACTCTCATAGATTTCTTAGTACTTTGACTAGCATTAGTTGAACATTTATATTACATAGAGAGACAATCTTAAGTGGAGAGCCTAGATCTACTTCTTTCACAGTTGAACCAAAGCTTCCTCACTTTGCAAGTTATTTTAAGACAACTTTCAATATTCCAAGGGCTCATAAACTCCACAAGTAGAGAACAACTGCAATTGTTTAGGAAAGAATAACACCCCCAAAAATATTCATTCAAAATGCTCTCAAAACTACCACAGCTCTACCCTCGTAAAAAATTCATTGCGTACATTCAAGTTCTCTCTCACAAAGGCCAACAATCCTCACAACCTAACAAGCATCTCAATCCTACATAATCATTCTTCAAAACTTAGTTCTTAAGCAAACAGAACATCATTCAAGCATACTCCATATACAGTTCTCACCTCACTCATTTTCAACAAAGTTCCATTCTCATGTTCACTAATTTATATGTTCTCGTGACTCTCATACTTTCATGGTTCAGCTCCCATGGCTTCACATAGCCTGAAGAATCCCTTCACTCAGCTTCTCACAACAGTTGCTAAAACAACATACACAAACATGAGCATGTCAAACTTTCTCACTCACTCAAGCAGACTTCATATACAAATCTCACCTCACTCATTTTCAACAAGGCTCTATTCTCATGCTCACTAATTTATATGCTGACATGTTCTCATGGTTCAGTTCACATGGCTTCCCTTAGCCTCAAGAAGCCCTTCACTTAGCTTTACACAACAGCTATAAAAAACAACATAAACAAATAGGAGCATGTCAAACTTTCTCACTCACACATCTCCATGGCTCTAATATAACTTATGCATAACCATGTCACACAATATCAACAAAGCATAAAATATATTCAAGTAACTAGCACTCTAATTCATAAAAGGGCCATGAATTAATTACATAGAGTACATGTGTTTATAAAATTCACTTGTCTTTGGCTTTTCCACCAGTTTTCCATATTTAGTTAGATTCCTCTACACCAAGTGCCATGGCATATACCTTGAGACATTCCTTAAATATCTTACATAAAACACCTTCCCTTACAATATACTCTAATGATGTCCTATCCATATGTTGTACTCAATTCTCTTCATTCACTCGTATTCTATTTTGCATAGTCTTAGATCCATGGCTTTGTTATTCTCCCATGTCATAGGGTTTACTAGTTTTTACAACATTCTAATATGACTCACACTCTTAAGTTGTCTACAACTAAACATTAATGTCAACATATCAACCAACTTGGCATGGTTTTAAGCACAGTTACCAAATTCATCCAAACTGGAGGTTCAGGTCAATTCCGATCAGCAGAATTATTCACCTCAGTTACAATTCAGTGAAGTCAATGAGTTTTTGACGAAATTGAACCAAACTGACTTTGAATTTTATGGCTGAAATTCACCAAAAATGTATTNTCAGCAAAATTATTCACCTCAGTTACAATTCAGTGAAGTCAATGAGTTTTTGACGAAATTGAACCAAACTGACTTTGAATTTTATGGCTGAAATTCACCAAATATGTATTTGTATTATTTAGATGAATACTCAAAAAAATTCCATGCTAGATTTTTTACACACTTTTTCCATATCATACCTATCCATATTTAAATTCAAATTCAAACTTAGTCAATATGGTTTTAAGGGGAATGCTCCTACATTATTCTTCAAACAACTTAGCAATTTATTTTGCATCGGTTAAGAGGTAATTTACTTCTCTTGCAAATTCTCCATTTTCCCTCTTGCTAGCCTTACAACCAGCGTCCAATCACTTTGGACTCACAAGTTCTANCATATTTAAATTCAAATTCAAACTTAGTCAATATGGTTTTAAGGGGAATGCTCCTACATTATTCTTCAAACAACTTAGCAATTTATTTTGCATCGGTTAAGAGGTCATTTACTTCTCTTGCAAATTCTCCATTTTCCCTCTTGCTAGCCTTACAACCAGCGTCCAATCACTTTGGACTCATAAGTTCTAAATTCTATCATATATGAATAGTTTTATCCAATTATGAGGGCATACACTTCAGCCTCTCTAAATATTTCCCCATTCTTGTAGCAAAAGCTACAATAACTTGACTAATCTTGATTGAACATAGCTCCCACCAATTAGCCTTTCCTAGGTTTCATCAGGTTGGCATTTGTCTCTAGTTATGCCACTAGGCCTGTGATTACAAAATATCCTTCTTTAGCAGTGGAGTGTACTAGAGGATTGTTAATTAACAATAAAATCAACGGCAAGTGTATTTTGTACCTTAAAAAAAGATAATAGTCATTCCCATAGGCATGGAACACCAACTAGAACCCCCCTATCCATGCTCAAGCATTGAACAAATAATATGTCTGACAAAAGGTTTATGATTAAAATGGCTAGATGTAATGCTAAAAGCCAAGCAGTTTCAATAGACTTTAAATAAACAACAAAAACCCGAGATGTTTTTCTCTGGGAACACTTCTAACAAGATGACCTGAATCACAATTACATAAGCTCCTTGGAGCAAAGGATCTGCATTATTCTGAGTGGCATGTGTCAGAACCAATGCTGCAATCAAACCATCTTTTCCATCTCCAAACCTATATGCATCACTTCCAGAATCTCTTAGATGGTTTTTTTTAGTCTTTTGGCAAGGTAGTCATAGGTTCTCTGTCAACAAAGACAAATCAACAAGTTTCTATGAAGAATTGAGGAGGAATCAGTAATCCACTGATGAGACTTTGTGGTGAAAAAATGAATAGTTGCTCAAAGGGTCCAAAATTAAGCAGCAATAGTAGACGAGATTCAAATAGTCCTCAAGGGAAATTCAGTACATGAACAAACCTGGTATTTTGTATATATGTACTTGTAGCACAAAGAAAGAGGTGGGCGAGATGCTTACATGACCCCTGTCGCAATAGGAAATGATTTGTTCTTGTACTTAACGAAGAAACAATGTGATATCAGAAATTTCCATAATCATTTTGCTAAAACATCTAAAATACAAGACAAATCATTAGACCAAAACGGGCATATCCATTAAACAATTAAAAACATTAGGGATGCACCATGTTTAACTGATGAAAAACATAGGAGATATCCTCCATTAAAATGGAAGATCTAGAGATTTGATAAGTTGATTCTTCATGTTTCTTATCATATAAAGATTGTTCTTGATCATATATATATGAGAACCCCAGAATCCATCCATTTGTCTGTTAAAAAATTGGGATCACAGTAGAACGTGATCCAAGAGTAGTACCTGGATAGTGGAGTCATCATAGCAAGTTGAAGAGTGCTGCTGCAAGCAGGAAAAATAAATGAAGTATTCAAAAACAATTGATCTGAAATTGGAAGCTGTAATATATACAATGAAAGACATTTAGATGGACTCTTGTGGAATTAAAGTAATAAAACCCAAGACAAAATATTAAAAAGACCTTCCGAAGAATTATCTACTCTGCCTAGTATTCAAGATGTGCATCTCAAAACACTTGTACCCAGAGACAGCCCAAAACTATAATGAATTTCTCTCCACCTGTACATATTCTTGTACAACCTTTTTATTTAAAATCAAACATAGCTCCTCTTCCAAGCCTACAATCAATCACAGAATTAATTTCACTTTCCATGATACCAATGGCAAAGAATATACAAGAGTGGCCTATAAGCTTCATTTCATTTTCTCATTCTATTCCAGGAAGACCTTTTCAGTTTGTTAAAGCATACCATCTTCTTTGCATGGGCAGAAGATGCAACCTTGTTAAGTGATTGGAAAATTGTCTCCTGAAACCTGTCATTCCACACCCATTACATTTCAGAAAGGGCCTGGAATTGGAAGAAACACCTTGCTCTGTCAAGAAACCTGAAAGGGCCTGCTGGAAAAAACGCCCTGCTCTGTCAAGAAACCTGAAAAACAAGAGTGAGGACATTCAGACCTAATCTCTCAGTCATCTAAAACTGACCATAACAGGGTACACCCAACTAGAAGCAACATTGAAAAGACTGAAATTTAACAGCAAAAGGACTTACTGACTCATTACACCGTATCCATGTTCAGCAGGTAGCAGTATCTTCTCCTATATTCCTAAAGCATAAATTTTTAGTCTGTCCTTCCTACAAAAAATGTTGTTTCAACTACCAAGAGCTTCGGCATTTCTCTTGTCACATGGAAAATTCACTGACTCCATTAAATTCGATTTGCAGCATTAGGCAACTTTAGAAAGGTCCAGTAATTTTAGTGGCAACTATTTCATGTACTTTTGTACTAATAAATGTAAAATAACTAATTGTGAACTAGTAAGGACAAGAGAGCATTTACTTAAACTTATCAATAGACAAATATTGACTGCTTGATCCAAANTTTTGTACTAATAAATGTAAAATAACTAATTGTGAACTAGTAAGGACAAGAGAGCATTTACTTAAACTTATCAATAGACAAATATTGACTGCTTGATCCAGACTTCAAAACTAAAAACAAAAAGCATGTACCGTCTGGTCTTCATAAGTTGACATCATTAAGGTATTTAGACATTACATGTTGTAAAGATCTGCAATATTTACCCACCAGCATCTCCCGCCTCACCTCTTTGCAGTATTTGTTGATGTTGGGATGCACCGCTCTATGGAGAAGAGGCAGTGCAGGTGAGCACAAGAGATACAAAAGAGTGCCATCCATTAACGATTTGGCCACTCTGCATCAACTCAAAATGTTATCACTCACAAACAATGGAGATATTATCAAAGAGGGCACATTAAAGAGCATGATTCTAATGGACACTATGCAGATAGCACTCACAAACATGGAAAGTCTACCTCTTGACATAAGTAACATGTTAAAATTGAGAAGGATAGTACTAGAATGTCCTCATTTGGTCAAATTGGAGAGTATTTTTTGTAATTTTCACAATATGAGCAACCTTGAATTAACTGATTGTAGTATGTTGGAAGAACTTCCACATTTACACAAGCTGAAAAGTCTAAAACAATTAAGGATAATAAGATGTACTCACTTAAAGAAATTTCCTGAAGAATTTAGAGAAATAGGGGCATTTTCTTTGTTGGAAATATTTTCCATTGTTGGGTTAGATAACTTAGTGGAATTACCAAAGGTAGAGGAAGGAGCTATGGTTTCACTTCAAATGTTTATTGTGATGGAATGCGGAGCATTGAGTACATTACCATCTAGTTATTTGCATTTGAAAACACTTCATAAATTAAGAATTTATGGCTGTCCAATGGCAACAGAAAGTTTAAAAGGAAGTTTAAAAGGAGTTGAACTAGAAAACAAAATAGTATATGTGATGATAATGTCTGTAGAAGATAGTGAAGGAGTTAAAAGGAGGTACTTTCAGTTGAAAGGACAAATGACAGGCTGGTTATATCGAGAATTTTGGTGTAATGAGCTTTTTCTTTTTCTACAAATCCTTGAAGCATTTTAATACAAAATACATTATGATTTTATATCGATAATTGAGCACAGTTTATCACATGTCTATTGAAAGTTTATATAACAAGCTACATACAGGTCACAAATTAAATAGTTACACGAATAAACATTCATATAAAACAAAAATATTTATGATTGTTTTAATTGCCCTCTGAGTTTAAGATTGATACTTTTATTAGTTGTAATAGTTCATATGGCAAAAGCAGCAACATTAAATACTGAATTATGAAGAACTTTTTAAATATCATTCACTTTACAACATAGATTGTATAAACCTTGTACAGAATTACAGCATAGATTGTCTAAACCTTGTACAGAAAAATTTAAAAACACTGCCAAACCTGGTAGAAGCAACTGTCATATCAGGTCAGACTTATACAGTCCTAGAAAATCTCTTAGTACTCGAGAAAGGTGGCCAAGAACAGGCAGTGAATCTCTGGTTCGACCCTATTTTTCACAAATATGCATATGCATGTGTGCAGATCAGTGATTGAAAAGCAGCGCAAGGATTATGTATTTTCCTAGAAGAAATCTTCTGCCCACATTGACCTTTGACCCTTAACTAGATTTTCTAGCAGATCTCCAGCCTGGCAGCCAATGCCTAACAATATTTCAAAAAAGCACTACAAAATATCACATACAAATGCTAAGGGCTTTGTAATCCAGGGTGTGAATATTCCTACTAACTTTAGTTTGTAAGAATCTTTGATTTTCAAGCCTGATTTCGTAAACATCATGGAACTGACAACTAAAACCATTTACCAAAAAACTGCAGGGCATGCTAAAGCAGTTGACACCAAAAACTACAAAATATTGAACAATAAAAACACCCTAGGGCATTATTTTTCAAACTGCTAATATGACTACTTTTATAAATAGACTGTGGTCTTTTTCACAACAGTAAAGGAAGAGCATTAATTTTGTCTAGATTATTAGGAAATGCAACAATAAGAGAATGAAAGCATGTCATCTATATATGATATAGATCTCTGAAGTACTAGTATGCAGCTACAAATACAAGTTTGGCTATAGCATATAAAAGAAGTGAAGTATGTGCTGGTCTAATTTAACATTGCAAATTCATCCAAGAAACCTCAAGGTTGAGGTGGAATTTCTAAATTTGCAAGGAGGCCATACAGACCATACTTGCTAGGTTTTTACATTTGAATGCACTGTTTAGCCCTAGTTTGAATATTAAAGGAAAAATTACAGATGCTAGAGGGTTCTCCAAGAAAGAGGGAGTTGATTTTGACAAGATGTGAGTTGCCAGGTTTACCACTATCAAAACCATTATGTCCTGCCTTTTTGTTTTGATTGATCTTTATATCAGATGTATGGAAAAAACATTTTTTAATTTAAATTGTGTTATTGAGGAAGAGGTGTACATAAATCAACCAAAAGGGCTTTGTGATACATGGCTGAGACACCCATGTTTGCATTTCGAAGAATTCCCATTATACCGAGTCATAATTTTAAATAATGAATGATAAATAATTTACTCTTCCCTCCTCTTTTGGAAGCTTAGGGTTTTTTTGGGTTCTTTTTTCAGGTTATTTGTGGGGATGTCACCCCCTTTCCCCTATTTAAGTTTTATGATGGGGACAGTGGCTGCAGTCCCCAACATATTTCAGCTGCTGGGGATGTCCCATGATGCAGGACCTGGGGTGTGCTCCCAGAAAAGATTGGGTGAACATCCCACACAGGTGTTGAACCTGCACTGCGTATGGAAATTGCATACTGCACTAGAGAACTGTACCTTAAGAATGGGTGCATACACCTTAGCAACATAGGATATAACACAAATAAACCATAGACAAGCCTTGGCATAACCAATACATTCATAGTGGGAGACAAACTACAAACCGAAAATAACTGGTTCATCCCAATTTCATACCAAGTGCCCATGTAACTAGCATGGACCTCACTATGTTCAATCCCTGTCCATGGTGGATTTCAAATTCAAAGCATACTTGGTTTTTGGTGCTATGCAAGTAATGATAAAATATGAATGCTATTATCATAACTAAATGAATAAATATGGTGCCAAAAATAAATTCCCTATGAACCATCACCATGTTAATAGCCATAAACAAGCAACTGCTCAACAGATGAAAATCATTTGGGCTTAACTTTATGAGCAGTTTGTGGAGTATCATTTGCTATTGCTTTTTAAATGTAATCATGTCCCTTGCTATATCATTAGCCTATCACTTAAATGTGGACACATTCGTAATGGTTTTACACAAATCAGAAACAGAGAAAAATGCAAGGATATTGAAAGTATGTGTTGCATATGTAATGGAATTGGGGGCAGGTGACAAAAGGTAAACACTAGAGTAGGAAATAAGAAAGGATACTGGGAAATCCAGGGGAAAGTAGAGAGGATGAACTTAAAGAGTGTCTCCATTCATTTCATTCTTCCAGGCTAGGTTTGAAAGTCTTAAGTTAATACCTGATTGTATGGTGTATTCTTCGTTTTTATTGTTTTGTTAACATGCAATTGTAGTGGTACTAAAGCAATGTATTTGGCTAAAAAAATCAAAAGATTGGCATGGAAAGGGAGATAAATGTTAAGTTTCCACTCTGGAGACACTTCACTTGAATTGCTATTGTGGGTGGACTTTATAGAATGGGTATATGACATATCAGATGGAAAATTTATCCGATGTTACATTTCAAATCTGGCTGATTTCATTTGCAAAGGACATTACAATTGTTGGAAGAAACTTATTTTCTTAAAAATTACAAATGAATTGCATGGGTTATAATAGCTTTTTGGGCTCAACTCGTTAAGAAGTTTGAAGCACAAAATAGGCTTCTTTGTGACCTCAGATGTGTGTACAAGGATCACAGACTATTATCATTCTAAGGTTACCAGAATCAGTTACCATGGTGTGAATATTCCTACTAACTTTAGTTTGTAAGAATCTTTGATTTTCAAGCCTGATTTCGTAAACATCATGGAACTGACAACTAAAACCATTTACCAAAAAACTGCAGGGCATGCTAAAGCAGTTGACACCAAAAACTACAAAATATTGAACAATAAAAACACCTTAGGGCATTATTTTTCAAACTGCTAATATGACTACTTTTATAAATAGACTGTGGTCTCTTTCACAACAGTAAAGGAAGAGCATTAATTTTGTCTGGATTATTAGGAAATGCAACAATAAGAGAATGAAAGCATGTCATTTAGATATGATAGAGATCTCTGAAGTACTAGTATGCAGCTACAAATTCAAGTATGGCTATAGCAGATAAAAGAAGTGAAGTATATGCTGATGTAATTTAACATTGCAAATTCATCCAAGAAACCTCAAGGTTGAGGTGGAATTTCTAAAATTACATTAAAGGTTGAGGCCTTCCTACGTTCTCACCGATCATCAGGAAAATCTGTGTACATTGCTCTTCACACCTGTCAATGGTAGCTACTGAAAATCCACAGAATGAGTGACGACAAGGGAAAAATTACAGTGGTGAATTGGTTGAGATCACAAACTTGGGAGTGACCAGATCAGTGATTGAAAAGCAGCGTAAGGATTATGTATTTTCCTAGAAGAAATCTTCTACCCACATTGACCTTTGACCCTTAACCAGATTTTCTAGCAGATCTCTAGCCTGGCAGCCAATGCCTAACAATATTTCAAAAAAGCACTGCAAAATATCACATACAAATGCTAAGGGCTTTGTAATCCAGGGTGTGAATATTCCTACTAACTTTAGTTTGTAAGAATCTTTGATTTTCAATCCTGATTTCGTAAACATCATGGAACTGACAACTAAAACCTTTTACCAAAAAACTTAAATGCTCTTTCCTCGTG
>LPNX010890382.1:0-14023 GCA_001517045.1 Pseudotsuga menziesii | reverse complement strand
ACATTAAATGCAAATTCTTACAAAATGGAAACTACTGAAACACTAGTTCAGCTCGAAGGGCTTAACGATAGCTGGCCTTGGAGGCGCATTCGCTAGCCCTAGAGGCGCATTTTCCGCTGGAATTTAACAATAAACTCCTGGAATTTCCTCTTGAGTTCGCTTGTCCTACCTCAATCATCTCACATTCCAATTCACAAGAAATTTTGAGTTTTTCTAATATTGTTGTTGAATCAATACAGGTGCCCAAAGATATTTGAGGCTCTATATCTCATACATCAGAGTAACGAAGAGTGTTCATGTACTTTGGGAATCAACCTGCATGGATCACAGGTGGCTCAACTTTTTAAGAGCCAAGTGACCTTCATCCAGAGCACGCGTGCATTAACTTGTTGATAAATATTTTTTAATGTTATTAATAAAATAAATATTATTTCATAAAGCGAAGTTACAGAAGATTATAGGGAAAAGCAAAATCTTGTATGGCACGCTATCAGGAGCAATGATTCTTGCCTTTTTACTCCATTTAACTTTCATCCAAACCCATATATCGATCTTTTCGAATCCCAAGCATTTGGTGTTCAATAAATGAAGCCATTAAAAGAAATTGTAATCTTCCACAAAGTTTGCAAGAAGTCAAGCAATTGAGTTACCAAGGATCTACGTTTCTCAGAGTATAAGAAACAGTGAATTGAATCTAACGTTCAATCAACCTAAATCCAACGCATACCTCATAACTTTATAGTTTAGCGGATCGTTTGAAAGGCTCTCTCTTTCTGTGACGATGACAACTATAATGAGAGAGCATGTATAGTGGAACAAAAACTTCTCAAGTGAACGAATTTGTCCTGTCATCTGCACGGCATTCTTGAATGAACCCAAATGCTAAAAGATAGATACTCCGATCGTAGAAGGAATAAAAAATTGGATTGTATGTTGGATTCAAGAATTTCTGCAATGGCGATTTATGTTGGACACAGCTAGTTTCAACTATTTCTGCAATTGCCATTTAATAACTTGTCTATCTATGCTATTTAATGGCGATTTATGCTGGACGGAGCTAGTTCTTATCACACATTATCATAAATATCATCTTATCATTCTTATTCTTATGCGTGGTGCTCTTCCTTTATTGCATCTCCTTATCATTCTAGTATCGGTTATGATTCAGTGAGACGGTCCTTCCTTCTTGAGAATACTTATATGCTAGCATCCTCGACTACAACCGTGCCTTTTTGTAGGTGAACTGAGGAAGAACACAGTCTCACATTTCACGCCAACAATCCTTTTTTGCTTCCTTACCTCTCTCAAATATTTTTGCATTTTCTTTCTCTTATGTTTGTTGAAAATATTGTTCAGCCGTTTAAAATTTAATGTTACGTTTTAACATTAACCAGAGTAATGTAAGTAATGTATTACGCTGAAAAAAAAAACATTCTCAAACAACCTGTGGAAATGACCAATATATACACAATTATGGACATGCTTACAAAAATACAGAAAAAAATGCATTCACAGGCAGCCTGGGAATTGCCCATATATACAGAATTATGATGAGTCACGAAAAGATACATGCCCATAAAAATAGAGGGAAAATGTATACAAAACTTATTCACAGGCAGCCTGGGAACTGCCAATAGCTACAAAATTATGGGTCACAGAATAGGAAATGGACATGCCTATGTATCATAAAATTCCTTGTGTTGGAATTTTATCAGAGTTTTATGCTCCTAAATAATTTCTCTTGGAATTTTTTATGAGAATTATTATGGTTCCTGAAGAATTATTATGATCCGGTGGAGACATAGAAGGTGGTTTGCTTGGGGAGACTAGGTCGTTATATTATAGTTAAATTGTCCACTCAAATCATTTAATTTACCATTTGAGACGTGGTGGCCTTTAGGAGACCATAGGTCGTTATATTATTGTTTAATTGGCCACTCAAATCATTTAATTTCTCAACTATACCACTTGACACATACCGGTGGTAGACTTTGGGTAACCAGAGGGCGTTATATTCCACTAAAATCATTTAATTCCTCAACTATACTATAATTATTTTTTTTCTTGAGATTTCATAAAAGATTGAACAAATAAATCTGGGGTGGATGGAATACATTTTTTTTCTTTTTATGCACTCTGCAATACCAAGTACCCAAAAATATGTTCACTTGATCAGACATTTATCTTAAATATGCGACATTTATCTCAAAAGATCAAGTAGATGTGTTGACTATGATGGTAAATACAAACTCATATGTTCAATTCATATGTTTAATGTGCTGCTACCAAAACGCTTTAAAGCTTCCTCGAATGGTGAAAGCGTTTGGGAATGAGGCTTCCTTTTACACACATGGATATGAACCTTCTTTTACGACGGCCTTTATTCATAAATACCTATTTCATTTTCAATTTTTTAAATTTTAGTTAAACCTTGGCATTATAGAAACTACGAAGTTAATGTCCCTTGTCCGCTACGTGTTCTTTCAATTGAACTTCGGTAATGGATGAATCAATTGATTGATACTTTAGTTAAACCTTGGCATTAAAGAAACTACGAAGTTAATGTCCCTTGTCGATTGTGCTACATGTTCTTTCAATTGAACTTAGGTAATGCATGATCTTTCAATTGAACTTAGGTAATGGATGAATCAATTGATTGATAGTACTCATCCATGGTTCTTTTACTTTGGCAACTTGGCAAGGACTTGCTGCTTCGGCAGCCTCCCTTGTCTTTTTATGCAATCGTTAAGATGTTGACCGTGTATTAATTCGTTTTTGACTAAAAATTTACTCATTAGTATATAATGTAAACATTATAGATATAATTTCATATTTTTATAAATAAAAAATATTACGATTATCTTATATCTAATTTGTTCATTTCTTATTTTATAATGATTACAAAAGTATAATAAATTGTATTTTAATATATTAAATTCTTTTAACTCTAACATGACCAGATTAATAATAAATATAAACTGATTGACCTATTTAACGGACTATTTGCACCATGGACGACCGGCAAGGTTCGATAGACCGCTCAAGTGAGCCAGTCGTCCGATCAAAACAAATGGTCGGTTAAGTAGTTTACTCCAATATAAACTATTTTGCTTCCACTTTTCCAAACGCGCAGCTATCGATGTTTGATTCCGGTTGCTACATGCTACTAATTCGGTCGATCCGAGTCCCTACTTGAAAGGAGGTTTAACGAGCTGAAATGAAATAAAGGAAAACTCATGGGTATCCTACGTCAGCCTATCGAGATGGGCTTGTAGCATAATCATTATTAGTATAATTGTTGTTTGCACAATGGTTTAGTTGTACGGTACATGTTTAAAACTAATAAAGTTATAAGTATAAATTTAAAGTAGAGTTTATTTAAATTTATAATGTATTTATTAATTACAAAATTAAATATTATAATTTTTTTTAATAATTTATTTTAATTATTTAAATATTTTAAAAATCAAAGTATATATATTTTATTGTTTTTATTTGAATTTAAAACTAAAATCAGTTAAATTCATTGATCTATCAACTAAGATAAATAACCATAAATTAAAATGGTAAAAGTTATAATTATGTAGATATTATGATAAGAAAAGTGGTTCTAATTAAGAGGAATTGGGTTGTTATCTATTTCATAAGTTTTTATTTCATAAGCTTAGAACTCAATGTTTAAGAAACTTTAATAAGTTCATCCATGTAGATTAATTATATTTCAAAATGTTTTTTATTTCTTAGGATTATGTAGCTACTTATTTTGAAATAATTTGAGTTGGTGTGATATTGTAATAAATGTTGATAGAAAAACATCTCTAAGTGATCAAGGCGGATCATAGATCAAATTTTAAAAATATCAATATAAGCTATTTTTATTAATGCATATTTTCATGCAATTTAGCTATCCCTAAATTAAGCGGGAGGGACTAGCTACTATGTAGAACTTGTTTTATAACATAATTTGTTAAAATTAATTTGAATAGTTATTTAATTAAAAAGATATGGAGTATATGATAATTGTGATTATAATAGGTGGTATGATGATGAGGACGATAGTATTTGTGGTGATGATGAATATTATTTCATTGAAAATTTGTGTTATGTTTCTTAAATTGAAATGTTGACTCTTTTTCAATTTTCAATCTTTTAATGAAAACTTTGTATTTTTATATTATTTTTATGTCAAAATGATGGTGGTTATTACATTCATTAATACCAACTTTAGTGGATCATACCTTACAAAAGATATGTTTGTATCGCTTCCCTTATTTATAGAATTTTATTTTTATATTCTCAAAGATTTAAGAGAAGCATTCTTATATCACCATGCTTGTGATACTTACAATGTTAGGAGGATGTACAATTTAAACTCTTTCAAATTTACCTTTTACCAAAATTATTTACTAATCATAAAAACCACTCC
This sequence comes from Pseudotsuga menziesii, assembly GCA_001517045.1. Taxonomy (NCBI): domain Eukaryota; kingdom Viridiplantae; phylum Streptophyta; class Pinopsida; order Pinales; family Pinaceae; genus Pseudotsuga; species Pseudotsuga menziesii. Next base: position 9,597 of record LPNX010890382.1, on the reverse strand, counting down.
AAAATCCAAAAAATAAAATAAATAAACTTCTTCGATATTTCATTATCAATTAACACAAATTCTTAATATCTTTTTCTAAAGTTTCCATTCACTTCATTTAAATAACTTTATTACCCATTAAAATATTATTTCATTATCAATTAAAAAATATTCTAGCAAATTTTCAAGGGATCTTGCATGCACGGCTTATTATAAGTTTTCCATAAAGAAAGTATTAAAATATCATTTCATTATCATTGAAAACATACCAGCGTAGATCCAAATCCTAGGCTCTATGAAGCGTCCAGATGGATCAAATCTCTCAAGGTGCAAACCTCTTCTTAGGTATCCATTGATTTGATTCAAACCAAAAGACACATCTTTTTATTTAAGGTCCACATATAATATTTTTACTATTAATATTTAATATTATTTATGGCCGACATATAATATTTTTTATTATTTTTTATTTTGTTAGGAACGAACATTGCATCATTTCCCCACACATGGTTTTAAAACCATATGCAAGGCCCTCCTACAATCATGGGTTGTTTAGCAGGCCTTGCACATGCTCTTAAAACCATTTGCAAGGCCCTTCTAAACCATGTACAATAAAACCATGGGTTGTTTAGGAAGCCTTGTACATGGTTTAAAAACCATGTGCAAAGCCTCCTAAACCATGTACAATAAAACCATGGGTTGTTTAGAATGCCTTGCACATGGTTTTAAAACCATGTGCAAGGCGAACATTTTTTTGCGGATAATTCAATTTTGTGTTTTTTTCTTGACGCACATATTTTTTTACGTGTAATTCAATTTTGTGTTTTTTTATTCACTCAAATATTTTTTTTTAAAATAATTAAATTTTTACTTTTTTATTGTTTTGTTAGGTAGGAAGATTACAGCATCTCCCCCATGTTAGATTGTTTTTGTGGCTGACAGTGATATTATTTTTTATTTTGTGTTGCAAAATCTCTCCCATAATATTCACTATCACTATTATTTTTTGCCGACATGTTACAAACTTTACAAACGTTACAACACGTTACAAGATCTCTCCCATAATATTCACTATCACTATTATTTTTTGTCGACATGTTACAAACGTTACTAACGTTACATCATGTTACAAAATCTCTCCCATAATATTCACTATCACTATTATTATTTTTTCGTCATGTTACAAACGTTACTAACGTTACATCATGTTACAAGATCTCCTCCATACTGGGCTGTAGAGTACCTCTCGGTGCAATAATGTCAAGTTCTCGAGGGCTCTTGCATGCACTATTTGTTTTAATTTTTTTGTAAACAAAGTTGTTTTGAACAACAATATGTATCTTCTTTATATTTTGTTAAGTAATTTGAATAATTGTTTTATTGAAAAGATACGTAGAATATAACAAGAGGGGTTGCTCATGCAGCAAGTCCCTTTACCATATGTTATTAACTTTTTTTTTCTTCAAAATGCATAGATTATGTCTTTTATTGGTTTTTATTGATTTTTTGTTGTTGTTGTTTCAAAATATATAGATTATGTTCTTTTGGGTTTCTAATTGTTGTAATTCTATAATTAATTTTTTTTGGCATTTTTTTTTGTGAAAGTGCAAAAACATTGAAGGAAGAGAGCATCCTTAGTGTTATGTAAGCAAGTATATATGCAACTATGTAGACATTATATGCTCAAATATTAGTGGATAAGGGTAGAAAAATAGATTTAATGGATACCACTTGAGGAAAGTAGAAAATGAGAAGTTGTATAATAAGTAGATGAGAATATGTATATTAACAAAGAAGCAAAAAAGATAGTGTATGATGATTACGCAAGTGAAGAAGTGTTTATTTACAAGGACATATAATGCCTTAAGTGTGTTGTTGTGCAATTTTTTGTGAGAAAGAAAGAACATAAATAAAGAAGTGATATCATAAATACACTTTTTCAAGGATGATGTTTGCATGGTGCAATGTAAAAGTGCCATGTTTATGAAAATATCATAAGCTGTAAATAACATCGGATGTGTTCTCCAAGTAATTTTCATATGTGACATCCACTAGTGGAGGACAAAGAGTTGTTAACAAATTTCCTTGTAAAGTGCATTGTTTCTAAATATTTGTTTTTGTCTGTATTATGCAATGCAATCTGGGAAAGTGTCTGTATGATGTTAGCTCCTCGCAATTTGAAGAATGAAATTTGTCATTATCTATTGCTGCAAATGTTTTTGTTGCCATATCACAAATATTGCATCTTGGCACAAATGGATCTGAGTTGGCATTTTGTATTGTCAACATTCCTTCAACCTAGATGCAATGGATAAATTAATATGGAATTTAATTCAATCAATTGAATACTGTAGAGCAAATCAATTGTGATTGAATATAATTTACCCTTGTTTTCATAGTAATCAATTTTCCTAGGTTTGTAATTGCTCAGTGTGTGTTTAGGTATGTAATGAAAGTTGATTTACTTGTTTGTAGCTTCTTTCCAAATTCTTCTCTTCCTTTGACATCATTCCTAAACAAGAGAATTGGTGTTCTTTTATTTGACAATTGTTCATGAATTTCATTGTACCATGAGGAAAACGATGGAAAGAGATAAAGTTGCAATTGAGTAACACATTAGTTTAATGAATAAATGTTCAATTTGTTTTGTGGGCTACTCACTGTTGCTTGGTCATATTATTCATTCCCATCATTTATGTATAATGCATATTGTGTGCCGATCTGTTTGGTAGATTTGAAAAGAACACCAACTATGCCAATTGCATAAGGATTTTTTCTTGTAAGCAGTTGCTTTATGGTGTTAGTGGGAATGAAGATGTAATCTTTGCAAACAGGTGCTATTTTCTCTATTGTGCTTGGATCGCTAATTAGCAATATGCTGTTGTAGTTTCCATGAGCATATTTAGTTCTTGGGGAAATATTGAACTCATAGATACAAATACCATGTCCTTCAACACATATATCATCATATTTTGATATGAGGTTAAATGTGGTATGTTCAATGTTACCATCGACTATCCTTTTCGATCAGTCATGCCAACTCGCAATAAGTCTGTAGCATGTTCTTTGTCGATTATTGTTTTGTATTTCACAATAACATTACCATGAAAGACATTACATGTCTTTAGAATTTTGAGCTCTTGTATTGTAATTGGCTTGCAGTCATCATGGTTTTTCCTATTTATCGAATTTTAATGCAATTTAGATAACAATATCAAGTTTAAAGTAAACTAACAATTTTCAAATTGCATTAAATATTGTAGTAGTCTGAGTGTTGCCACCTTTCACACACCTGGGTCACGTGGCAAAAATCTTCAAGCCACTTGGTGTGTACTTGGGGGCAAGTCTCGAGTCAAGGCTGTCACCTTATTCTTGACTCCTCCGTTTAGGCTCAAGGGGGGTAGACCCTATTAAGTTACTAAGGCTAATTACTTAGTACGGTGATGTTAAACTAAATGAATTACTTAGGAGTTTGAAATTCAACCATAAACAACCATAGATGACAATATACAAAATGAGCACATGAAAGCACAATGCTGAGACACAATATATATATATATATATATATATAGCAAGAAAATAACCAGTGGCTTAAAATGGAGTCAAAAGAAAATCAATGTACTTGCATGTGCTTGGAGTGAATGTTTTGCAATTGCCTCTTGGTACGTTTTAAGTTAATGTGAAATATGAGTTGATTAAAATTAGGCGAAGGGGTGGACTCCAGATATACCCAAGAGTACTTAGAGTATGTCCAAAACTAAACCTTCACGGCTACCCACAAGGAATATGTGGGCTGAATGGAGTCTTTGGGGCTATTGTTCATAATGCACCTGTTAGGGTGTGACAGAGATTGTCACCCCAAGGTCACTTTTCAGAAGTTCCTGCTTCCTTTGGGTATTTTTCCACTGTAATGGTTTGATCTAGGTGTTGGATTTTCACCTGATGGTTTGTCAATTTGGGAGAGTGAATCCTAAATATACTAGTCACTCAAGTGCTTTTGATACAGCTTGACTGATTGGACGAACCAAATCCAAGTGAAGAGCATACACACTGTAGTCTTGTCAGTTTTAGTAAATTTTGAGATGGATGTTCTTGTTAAAAAGAAAACCCTCAAGGAACCTCTTTCGGTCCAAGTGGACCTTAATCGGGGAATCAAGGAGTGGTTGATTTTATTATGGTTATTGAAACAAATGATGATAGCAAATGAAACAAAAAAATATAATAAAAACACAATTTTCTAATTAGACTACCACGAACCTTTCCTTTTTTCACCTTTCGGTTCAAAAGGAGGCTCGTGGGGTAAGTATTAAAGTTACTTTGAAACCAATATAAATGGAGTATGGAGTTGATTTTAAATAAAATTATACTACCCTTCAGTTTAGTACTATGCTAGATTGAAAAAAGATGAATGAAAAGCAAAAAATGACACGGACGCAAATCCCCCCAAGGGGGATGGGGAATGGCTCGAAATAGCCTATTCAGAATTATTTTTATTACCAGTGGTTACAATATCAACAAAATGATATGATGCCTCTTGATTCTTATATATAATGAAACCAAGAGCTTAGAACATGCAAAAATTAAAGATTTCAGTCTAAAAGGGAGACCCCTGCGGGGATTCAGAAGGCCCAAAAGTCACTTTCGAACAACAGCTCCTCCTCTTTTCTGTTATACTTGCTAAAAACCAGCAATATTATTAGACTGAAATATGACCAAAATCACTCTGAAAGTACCTTTGGGTCAGCTTAGTTTTAACCAAAAAGAGCTAAGTAAAACTAGTTAAAAAAGGTAAAAAGGGAACCAAGGAAAGCAAGCTTTCCTTGGGAACTTGGCTTGATTTTTAGGTAGCCAATATGATGTGCACTGATTACTAGATTTATCTTTTATAGCAAAAAATATAAATCTAATGCATGCAAGCTACAAATTCTCTTTAAAATTCCATGCAAAAAGGACAATTTCCCTAAAGCTAGATCTATAATGCTTATGAAACCTTTTAAGAAAAAGATCTATATTATAGGCTTTGAGAAGATACATCTATGTTAAATCTACTTTAAGATAATAGATCTAAACAATATCAAAGCTGTGAACAAAGTAACCAGGTAAAAGAATTGATTTTGAAGGAGGAAGAGGAGGAGAGAAATGCTAGTAGCCTTGAAGATCCACCGTGGAGTTTTCAGGTGAAATGTCGAGGGACTATGCCTTTGGAAGGTTTTGGAGAGAGTGAAGAAGCAAACTAGATCAGTATCCTCTCCAATCTAGGAACCTGCAGCTTAGCTGAAATAAAAAAACTTGCCGAAATACTTGTGAGACCCGATTAGTACATACACAGAGATTCAGAATAACATGCATATAAACTTATAAAACATGTTGAATCTAGATCTCTAAATATGCATCAAAGGAAAGAGATGGCCAATAAACTTATTGAAAAGCACCTTTCCTATCAAGATTATAATAAGCTTATTATCAATCTTAGAAATGAATCCACAAGCAATCAGTAAATTATGAACATAGATATAGGTTACCTCAGTAAAAAATGGAAATGATCATCCACATATACAATGGAATAACACCGTCTTGCCTCCAAATCTTCTCTTTATTTCAAATGAACAATAACAAGAGTACAATAGCAGCAGCACCTCAATCCCAGTTCTAACTAGCTTGGAAGAAGCATCCTGAGCTTTATTTATACAAAAAAAGGAGATCCAGCCGAGGGGGCACAAATCCTAAGGGGATAGACCACATCAGCTGATGGAGAGTCCATCAATGCCTGATCTATGTCTAATTGAGCCAGATCTGAGTCTCACTGAGTGCAATTGTCAATCGGAGAGCTGATCTGACTGACACCTCAACTTGTTGACTAAAGCATACACCAAAACTCATCCAGATGAGCCAAAACGTGTGGAGGAGAGAGGGAGGGAAAAATTCCCCATAAAGGAAGCTGAAGATCAACTCTGGATCTAATTTGATCACCTCCTTAAGTCAAGGTTGTGTCAAATCCAGTCAATATGGTTAAGATCTGACTTATTTCAATCAAATCAACTGAGAATCCACTGATCTATGATTCTGGATTTGCTCCATTATTCATCAATTTATTAATTAAAATAATCAATAATTGATTTTTGGGGCTTTCTGACCTGAGTGATGGAAAATCACTCAAAACTAGGAAATAGTGGGTCCATGGGTTTACATGGTGCTCTTAGCTTGAAAATGAGCACCTACATGACTGAAACTGATTATTTGGCCCACTTTTATTACAAAATCAAATTTTCCAATTAAACTATTAAAAAATAGCCTAAGTTTTGGAAAAATTAAGTTTTAATAAAAAACACTGAAAAAACTAAAAAAATTGAAAAATTGAAAAAACCTAGGGGGACTTAGACATGTTCATATGACTCGACCATGATGTCTAGCATGTTTATACATTGACACATAGACTCTAATAACCTCAATAGGCCTAAATGCCAAGCCAACCACCCCAACTTTGGAGGTATGCAGTGAAAAACTTAGAAATTATTAGTCATTTATTCAACAACCAATAATAACCAAGGGGAAAAAAACCCTGGGCTGATTGGATTGACAAATAAATTCTAAGAGACCGAGTCTTTTACAGACACTATCATGCTAGAATATTTATTACAATTCCCCCATGGGGTATGAACATGCGATATAGTACAACAAGCACTTCCCAGAAGTACTTCCAAAGGTCTTCTGAAGTCCGAACAAGTTATCTTTGTCCGGTTCACCAGGATCACTTGATAAAAAACCACTAAGTACAACTTAGGTGGTAACATTCTGGCTCCAACTGTGGGACATGTGCTTGATCTGGTCTTTAAGGAAAGGAGAGGATACGAGAACACGAGAATATCTGGTTTATATACCCTACAAAAACACCTCAACTTGACAAGAAAAACCTCAGTAGAATAAGTTTTATAAAAAACCAAATGAACCATTAAGTTGATTTATTTAAACAAAATAAATATAACTAACTAAAAGAAGCAAAGTTTTATTATAGCCAAGTATAAAATAGAAATGTAGAAAGTAAATGCTCTCTTTCAAGGAGCTTATTTTCCTACTCTAAGAATGATATAAAAAGGGTTAAGTGTAATCAGAAATCCAATGTAGCCACCTAATCATTTAAATAACATAAAACAAATTTCCTTGTCTTTGGTTACCAGCCAAAGTAAGGATACCTTATTCAGAAATTGCAAACCTACGTGATGATTCAGAATGGGAGGGATGGATGGGAGATCATAGGCATGAATAATGTCATAAAAATTCTTCCCCAACTTGTATGTGCTCATGCAGGTTGCTTCTATCCATGACTGGATAGGACTGATATACCAATCAGAATGACAAGGCAGACTGACTACATCATCATACTAATCACTGGGGCTTATCAAATGATAACTTGTTGCACAAGCCCCAAGCTGCTCCAAAGCATAAGGAACCTCTATATGTGTAAAAAATGGTTGAGACTGATAATCCACTGACTGCATCACATCTGTATTTTCACAACAATGCTTCTCAGTGTCTTCATTATTGATACCTTTGTACGACTCTAAATGATATGACTCTGAATGATCATACAAGAGTTTTGAATGCTGCTTTTCCATACTAGGATTTTCCGTGAATGTCCAGGACTCCTCATCAACATCTTTGTCGGGGATAAGGGAGTCTTCATCACTTGTATCATGCTCCAAGCTATACTTATCCTCATTTTCATACTCATCTTCTTCAGAGAAAAGGTCACAAGGTAGTAAACCTTCCAGACTGTCATCATTATATGGAGAACACATAGGAGTCCCGTCATCTATATATTACAGTTTTCATCATAAGTTTCACTATAAGATTCTGCAATGGTTTCATCCTCAGGCTTGTACTGTTTAGATGGTGACAAAGGGTAGGCTTGGCCTACCATGTATATATGATTAGGCTCACTTGAAGTTGCTTCCTGATTACTGACCTCAGGAAGTCCATGTTCCATGACTTGATTCGCAACATAACAAGTGATTTCTTGGTGGACTTGTTCGCAGGGTCTACACCATGAAATTACTTCTTCTACCATGTTATCTTAGTCTAACTGGTTTGGAATCCTAGGCTCTTGCTGAGGAAACTTCTTTTGATACATCTAATTCTTCCTAGGCTGAAAATTCCTAGGTCCATTATTTCTTTCCATTGTGATTATTCTATTGTGCATAACATTCAATTGTGCAGACTGATTTGCCATAAGTTGGTTTTGACTAGTACCCAAGTCTTTTATCATGTCTGTTACCTTTTCCATGGGATCTTTAGAGGATCCCTTTTATTTTGATTCAAAGGATTTTCCATTTTCTTCGTTGTATGAAGTGTTTCCCCTAGTGTAACCTGGAATGTTAGATTTTCCTGAAGACTGCATATTCTTTTCAATTTTCTCGGCCAATTCCTGAGCAGTTTTTAGATCGGCCGGCTCTTTGTCTCTTAACTGGTACCTCAAATCACCAGAGAAAGCTTCAATGTAAGATATGAGGATGGAGGCATCCTTTGGCTTTATTTATTTAGGGATCTACGCAACCACACGCCTGAACTTAGTGTTAAATTCATCCATGGTTTCATTCTCCATCTTCTTAATGTTATGAAGGGAAAAAAACAGACGTCTTGGTTCTTTCTTTTCTCCCCATTTCTTCTTAAAACCCTCTAGGAATTCACTAAGAATTTTATATGAATCATCTTCTAGGTCGAGGTACCATTCTTCAGCATCATCTTCTAAGGATAAAACAAAGAGCTTCATTTTGACATCGTCATGGTCATGGGCAGCATCATTGCAATAACTGACTAGGTGCTTTTCAAACTTTTGAAGGTGAGACTTGACAGTGATGGCATTATTGCCCTAAAATATGGGGAGCTTCTTGATAGCATCTTTTGTAATGCCATGGGGAGCCCCTGCTATCTGAGAAAAGTCAAGGGGTTTCAATAATTCCATCATTTCTCGAGATTGGTGAACATGACTCTCTACAAATATGTGATGGATATCTGAGAGGGATTGGTCTCCTAAATCTTCAAGGTTTTTAGAAGAAGTCATCCTATTCAATATTTCCCTAATAAAACTTTCAGGATCAAGGAGAGGATTGAATAATTGATGGTGGTTTCTTCGGGTAGAAATTCTTGGAGGGATGTTAGACAGTGGCGTCGCCAGATGGATCGAGTTTTAATTTTTATTTTTTTTAAAGACAAGATCAATCAAATTATTATTTTTATCTTTTTAGTTGTTTATAAAAAATTTAAGCTAAGTCATACCCGAGAATAACAAGATTTATCCCTGGCAACGGCGCCAAAAGGTGTTGTCACCTTTCACACACCTGGGTCACGTGGCAGAAACCTTCAAGCCACTCGGTGTGTCCTTGGGGGCAAGTCTCGAGTCAAGGGTGTCATCTTATTCTTGACTCCTCCGTTTAGGCTCAACTCCCAATGAAGCCAAGGCGGGTAGACCCTATTAAGTTACTAAGGCTAATTACTTAGTACGGTGATGTTAAACTGAATGAATTACTTAGGATTTTGAAATTTAACCATAAATAACCATAGATGACAAGATACAAAATGAGCGCACGAAAGCACAATGCTAAGACATAATATATATATATA
>LPNX010890375.1:45904-77972 GCA_001517045.1 Pseudotsuga menziesii | reverse complement strand
AGAGTCAACTACAAACACATGAGATCACCAATACTTGCATGCACACCAACATTATTGGGAACTAAACATTATTGTGGCATGCTCCAATTAGGGTCAAGATAAGGTATGAGATGTCCAACTAGGGTTTTGTGCGTAATCATGCAAGTTAGGAGAGTGAACTACAAACACATAATCACCAATACTTGCATGCTCCAACTAGGGTCAAGACAAGGTCATAGATGTCCAGCTAGGGTTTGGTGAGCAATCATGCAAGTTAGGAGAGTCAACTACAAACACATGAGATCAACAATACTTGCACATGCACCAACTAGTTTTTCATGAGTCACCAAGTTGTGCATGCTCCAACTAGGGTCAAGACAAGGTAGGAGATGCCCAACTAGGGTTTGGTGGGCAATCATGCAAGTCAGGAGAGTCAACTATCAAAGTGATCCAAATTTTAGTATCACAGGGCATCTTATTTTTGTAAATGATATATATATGCATGTTAGTAAGTATAAAGTTGGAGCTGGCATTGGAACACACAACTTTGGATAATTAATGGCCTCAATGCTCTTGATAGAATGTGCTTTCAACGGTGCTGTAAAAACTCTCTAGGTTTTTGTTCACTATGATCTCACTATAAATTGTCATGGTGTTAAACAAGACCTAATTGGAGTGCAAATACTGCTACTCTTTAGTACATTTATTTTAGGAGAGTCAACTACAAACACTTGAGATCACCAATACTTGCACATGCACCAACTAGGGTTTCATGAGTCACCAAGTTGTGTATGCTCCAATTAGGGTCAAGACAAGGTATGAGATGTCCAACTAGGGTTTGGTGATCAATCATGCAAGTCAGGAGAGTCAACTACAAACACATGAGATCACCAATACTTGCATGCACACCAACATTATTGGGAACTAAACATTATTGTGGCATGCTCCAACTAGGGTCAAGACAAGGTATGAGATGTCCAACTAGGGTTTGGTGCGTAATCATGCAAGTTAGGAGAGTGAACTACAAACACATGATCACCAATTTACTTGCATGCTCCAACTAGGGTCAAGACAAGGTCATATATGTACAACTAGGGTTTGGTGAGCAATCATGCAAGTTAGGAGAGTCAACTACAAACACGTGAGATCACCAATACTTGCACATGCACCAACTAGGGTTTCATGAGTCACCAAGTTGTGCATGATCCAACTAGGGTCAAGACAAGGTACGACATGTCCAACCAGGGTTTGGTGAGCAATCATGCAAGTCAGGAGAGTCAACTATCAAAGTGATCCGAATTTTAGTATCACAGGGCATCTTATTTTTGTAAATGATATATATATGCATGTTAGTAAGTATAAAGTTGGAGCTGGCATTGGAACACGCAACTTTGGATAATTAATGGCCTCAATGCTCTTGATAGAATGTGCTTTCAACGGTGCTGTAAAAACTCTCTAGGTTTTTGTTCACTATGATCTCACTATAAATTGTCATAGTGTTAAACAAGACCTAATTGGAGTGCAAATACTGCTACTCTTTAGTACATTTATTTTAGGAGAGTCAACTACAATTACTTGAGATCACCAATACTTGCACATGCACCAACTAGGGTTTCATGAGTCACCAAGTTGTGCATGCTCCAATTAGGGTCAAGACAAGGTATGAGATGTCCAACTAGGGTTTGGTGAGCAATCATGCAAGTCAGGAGAGTCAACTACAAACACATGAGATCACCAATACTTGCATGCACACCAACATTATTGGGAACTAAAAATTATTGTGGCATGCTCCAACTAGGGTCAAGGCAAGGTATGAGATGTCCAACTAGGGTTTGGTGCGTAATCATGCAAGCTAGGAGAGTGAACTACAAACACATGATCACCAATTTACTTGCATGCTCCAACTAGGGTCAAGACAACGTCATAGATGTCCAACTAGGGTTTGGTGAGCAATCATGCAAGTTAGGAGAGTCAACTACAAACAAATGAGATCACCAATACTTGCACATGCACCAACTAGGGTTTCATGAGTCACCAAGTTGTGCATGCTCCAATTAGGGTCCAGACAAGGTATGAGATGTCCAACTAGGGTTTGGTGAGCAATCATGCAAGTCAGGAGAGTCAACTACAAGCACATGAGATCACCAATACTTGCATGCACACCAACATTATTGGGAACTAAACATTATTGTGGCATGCTCCAACTAGGGTCAAGACAAGGTATGAGATGTCCAACTGGGGTTTGGTGCGTAATCATGCAAGTTAGGAGAGTGAATTACAAACACATGATCACCAATTTACTTGCATGCTCCAACTAGGGTCAATACAAGGTCATAGATGTCCAACTAGGGTTTGGTGAGCAATCATGCAAGTTAGGAGAGTCAACTACAAACACATGAGATCACCAATACTTGCACATGCACCAACGAGGGTTTCATGAGTCACCAAGTTGTGCATGCTCCAACTAGGGTCAAAACAAGGTAGGAGATGTCCAACTAGGGTTTGGTGAGCAATCATGCAAGTTAGGCTCGAGTCACATGAGATCATGCCAATACTTGCACATGCACAACAACATTACTGGGAACTAAACATTATTGTGGCATGGGAACTAAACAAGACCTTTAATTGTCAAATACTGCTACTCTTTAGTATGTATTTATTTTCAGCATGTTTTTGGGAACTAAACATTATTGTGGCATGGGAACTAAACAAGACCTTTAATTGTCAAATACTGCTACTCTTTAGTATGTATTTATTTTCAGCATGTTTTTGGGAACTAAACATTATTGTTGATTCTCTTCTTTAAGCAAGTCAGATTATGGAAGATATGGAGTTCGAAGAGATAATTGAAGGGCCCTATTTGGTTTCTTCCTTGTGATTCTTGAATAAAGGTGACATGTAATATCAATGTATATATTTCACTATTTTGGTTGAGTTAGATAATGGTACATATTGAACTAGTATGTTATGTTATGGTACATTGTTATTGTATCATAGTATGGTATGATGTTAACTTGTCGTAGGGTAATGTAGAGTATGTTATTGTGCACGTAGATGTTAGAATTGTAGAGTATGTTAGTGTGTGTTATTGTATGTAAATTAGGGTACACGTATATATGTTATTGTACATGTTAGAATTGTATGATGTTAAAAAGTTGATGAGTTGATGCATCACCAAGTTGCATGCTCTGGAATTAGGGTCTCGAGACAAGGTATGAGATGTCCAACTAGGGTTTGGTGCGTAATCATACAAGTCATGAGATGTGCTTTATGAGACGGAACAAGGTAGGGTAATGTAGGGTAAGTCATGAGATGTGCTTTATGGTATGATGTTAACTTGTCGTAGGGTAATGTAGAGTATGTTATTGTGTGTACATGTCAGAATTGTATCTAGTATGTTAGTGTGTGTTACTGTGTGTAAATTAGGGTATATATGTTATTGTACATGTAAGTTAGAATTGTATGATGTTAAAAAGTTGATGAGTTGATGAGTCACCAAGTTGCATGGTCTGGAATTAGGGTCTTGAGACAAGGTATGAGATGTCCAACTAGGGTTTGGTGTGTAATCATGCAAGTCATGAGACATGTGCTTTATGAGACGGAACAAGGTAGGGTAATGTAGGGTAAGTCATGAGATGTGCTTTATGGTATGATGTTGACTTGTCATAGGGTAATGTAGAGTACGTTATTGTGTGTACATGTTAGAATTGTATCTAGTATGTTAGTGTGTTTTACTGTGTGTAAATTAGGGTATATATATGTTATTGTACATGTGTTAGAATTGTATGATGTTAAAAAGTTAATGAGTTGATGAGCCATCAAGTTGCATGCTCTGGAATTAGGGTCTTGAGACAAGGTATGAGATGTCCAACTAGGGTTTGGTGCGTAATCATGCAAGTCATGAGATGTGCTTTATGAGACGGAACAAGGTAGGGTAATGTAGGGTAAGTCATGAGATGTGCTTTATGGTATGATGTTAACTTGTCGTAGGGTAATGTAGAGTATGTTATTGTGTGTACATGTCAGAATTGTATCTAGTATGTTAGTGTGTGTTAATGTGTGTAAATTAGGGTATATATGTTATTGTACATGTTAGAATTGTATGATGTTAAAAAGTTGATGAGTTGATGAGTCACCAAGTTGCATGGTCTGGAATTAGGGTATTGAGACAAGGTATGAGATGTCCAACTAGGGTTTGGTGTGTAATCATGCAAGTCATGAGACATGTGCTTTATGAGACGGAACAAGGTAGGGTAATGTAGGGTAAGTCATGAGATGTGCTTTATGGTATGATGTTGACTTGTCGTAGGGTAATGTAGAGTATGTTATTGTGTGTACATGTTAGAATTGTATCTAGTATGTTAGTGTGTGTTACTGTGTGTAAATTAGGGTATATATGTTATTGTACATGTGTTAGAATTGTATGATGTTAAAAATTTAATGAGTTGATGAGTCACCAAGTTGCATGCTCTGGAATTAGGGTCTTGAGACAAGGTATGAGATGTCCAACTAGGCTTTGTTGCGTAATCATGCAAGTCATGAGACATGTGCTTTATGAGACTGAACAAGGTAGGGTAATGTAGGGTAAGTCATGAGATGTGCTTTATGGTATGATGTTAACTTGTCGTAGGGTAATGTAGAGTATGTTATAGTGCACGTACATGTTATAATTGTATCTAGTATGTTAGTGTGTGTTACTGTGTGTAAATTAGGGTACATATGTTATTGTACATGTTAGAATTGTATGATGTTAAAAAGTTGATGAGTTGATGAGTCACCAAGTTGCATGCTCTGGAATTAGGGTCTTGAGACAAGGTATGAGATGTCCAACTAGGGTTTGGTGCATAATCATGCAAGTCATGAGACACATGTGCTTTATGAGACGGAACAAGGTAGGGTAATGTAGGGTAAGTCATGAGATGTGCTTTATGGTATGGTGTTAACTTGTCGTAGGGTAATGTAGAGTATGTTATTGTGTAAATGTTATATTTGTAGAGTATGTTAGTGTCTATTACTGTGTGTAAAATAGGGTATATGTTATTGTACATGTTAGAATTGTATGATGTTAAAAAGTTGATGAGTCGTTTAAATTCTTCCTTTAAGTAAATTGGAAATTCATTTAAGTTAGCACACATGCACGAACCACACATATCATTATATATCACATTGGTCATCCACACATATCATGTTCCAAGACCAAGTCAACCATGATATCATGTTCCAATATCAAGTCAACCATATATATGTATAAATTTGAAGGTCTTGCTTTATATTATATATATGTATATAGCAATAATGTTGTACAAAAATTGCCATGCCACATGGCCATAATACAAAATAGTGGATCAAAAAGTACATTTGTGTGTACACATATGAACAAAAAGATAAATCTATGTACATGCCCCCTATACATTTTTTCTAGTTATCCCCTGTTTTGCTGCCACTGCCAGAGTCTTCGGAGAAGTTGAGCTTTCTTTTGCGACTACTCACTGGTGATCCCCATCGCTGAACAAGAGGGATAGGTCTCATTAGTGGAGACTGTAGAAAAACCAACATTTGTACAAGTTAATTTACCAACCTTTAAAAATTCTATATACATTTGTTCAAATTCCTTGAAACCAAAATAACATTTCTACTTACTGTACGTGAGTAAGTAATCCGGGGTCCTGGTGCCTCACTTACAACGACCCTGATTGGGTGCTCTTCTTGCACCACTTGCTCACTATCAGGCTGCATATATATATATATATATATATATGCCAATGTCAACAAATATACATGTACCTTGGGGGGGAGAGGGTCTCCAATTTGGGTTTCTTCAAGCACCAAATCAAAGAAAGATATGTATGTACACAAACGTACAAAGAAAGCGATCTACATAAACATACCTGTTGGCTCATCAATGGTGGGCTACCGGTTTGGTGCTCTTCACGCATCGGTGCCTCACTAGGGGCCTGCATATAAAGTAGCATATATATATATGTCAATTTCATATAAAATAGTGAATCAGAGACATATATACTACCTGGAAGAAAAATGATGAACTACCAAAGAAAGCGAAACATACATACCTGTTTGGGGGGAAGAGGTGGGTTGACAACAACCTCGCTTTGGTGCTCTTCAAGCACCACTGTCACAACAGGTTCCTACATAAAGTAACATATATGTCAAAGCGATATGTAAGTTACAAAATGATTTTTCCGAACAAAGTGAAACATAATTAAAAGCATATTTCAAATAATACCTGTGTCTGTGAATCTACCTCTGCATGAGAGGGAATAGGCTGCGAGACAATATACTCATCATGGGCAACCTGCATAAAACATGTTACATGTCAAAATTAGGATACATATTGAATGTTACTTGATCAAGATATGTACACAAACGTATAAATAAAGCGATCTACATAAACATACCTGCTGGCTCGTCAACGGTGGGCCGTCGGTTTGGTGCTCTTCACGCACTAGTGCCTCACTAGGGGCCTGCATATAAAGTAGCATATATATATATGTCAATTTCATATAAAATAGTGAATCAGAAACATATATAATACCTGGAAGGAAAATGATGAACTACCAAAGAAAGTGAAACATACATACCTATTTGGGGGGAAGAGGTGGGTTGACAATAACCTCGCTTTGGTGCTCTTCAAGCACCATTGTCACAACAGGTTCCTACATAAAGTAACATATGTCAAAGCGATATGGAAGTTACAAAATGATTTTTCCAAACAAAGCGAAACATAATTAAAAGCATATATATAATTAAAAGCATATTTCAAATAATACCTGTGTCTACAAATCTACCTCTGCATGAGAGGGAATAAGCTGCGAGACAATATACTCATCATGGGAAACCTGCATAAAACATGTTACATGTCAAAATTAGGATACATATTGAATGTTACTTGATCAATATATGTACACAAACGTACAAATAAAGTGATCTACATAAACATACCTGCTGACTCGTCAATGGTGGGCCGCCGGTTTGGTGCTCTTCACGCACCGGTGCCTCACTAGGGGCCTGCATATATATATGTCAATTTCATATAAAATAGTGAATCAGAGACATATATACTACCTGGAAGGAAAATGATGAACTACTAAAGAAAGCGAAACATACATACCTGTTTGGGGGGAAGAGGTGGGTTGACAACAACTTCGCTTTGGTGCTCTTCAAGCACCATTGTCACAACAGGTTCCTACATAAAGTAACATATGTCAAAGCGATATGGAAGTTACAAAATGATTTTTCCAAACAAAGCGAAACATAATTAAAAGCATATATATAATTAAAAGCATATTTCAAATAATACCTGTGTCTACAAATCTACCTCTGCATGAGAGGGAATAAGCTGCGAGACAATATACTCATCATGGGAAACCTGCATAAAACATGTTACATGTCAAAATTAGGATACATATTGAATGTTACTTGATCAATATATGTACACAAACGTACAAATAAAGTGATCTACATAAACATACCTGCTGACTCGTCAATGGTGGGCCGCCGGTTTGGTGCTCTTCACGCACCGGTGCCTCACTAGGGGCCTGCATATATATATGTCAATTTCATATAAAATAGTGAATCAGAGACATATATACTACCTGGAAGGAAAATGATGAACTACTAAAGAAAGCGAAACATACATACCTGTTTGGGGGGAAGAGGTGGGTTGACAACAACTTCGCTTTGGTGCTCTTCAAGCACCATTGTCACAACAGGTTCCTACATAAAGTAACATATGTCAAAGCGATATGTAAGTTACAAAATGATTTTTCCAAACAAAGCAAAACATAATTAAAAGCATATATATAATTAAAAGCATATTTCAAATAATACCTGTGTCTGCGAATCTACCTCTGCATGAGAGGGAATAGGCTATGAGACAATATACTCTTCCTGGGCAACCTGCACAAAACATGTCAAGTATCAAAATTAGGATACATATTGAATACATTACAATCTATAAGTTATAAATATATATAAATAAAGCTGACAAATTAACAAGTATAGTTCTTACCTTTATTGGTGAAGAACCAAACCCATAGGCAATATTGATAGCCGCATCAATGTTGTCAACATTGATCGACGGACTATGCGATTGTGGTGTGCCATGGGACACCAGCTGTATATTTGTTCACAAATATTGTTAGATAATTAAATAGAAATAAAGTGCGAAACAATTGAAGATTTTGACATGAAACAAAATATAATATTAAAATAATGAGTTTTACTTACAAAGCGAAGTAATCCATCATCTCGGAAGTCGGAAGCAGGGCCATAGCATATTCCTCCACACGATGTGCAAGGGTGTGGAGTAACACGATGCTCTGAAGACTCTGCATCTCCTCTGTGATCTGTAGATGGGCCCACCATAGAAGTACCAGCCCCTTGGTCTACATTGCCTTGGACATCAGTCCCATGCTCAAGCAATGTCTCTGTCATGTCAAGTAATGTATCCTGTGTATACTCAATGACAGGACCTGCAGGAGGATATACCCAAGGGGGTTTTGGTGTGCGTGGTGGGTGTGGCACACGGTTGGGATCTGTCCTGGCTCCTTCCCTATCTTGGGGCATCCCATGACCAACACCCTGGTTACCTAAGAGATTGAAGTAGTTAACATGTTCCCCTAGGATGAATTCTGCATACAACTTCCTAAGGAAATAAAATGGGATGTCCCTATTCCCATGAGGGTCTTCATCGAAGACCATATACCAACGATCCATCCAATTAGCCTTTATATTTGGTTCAATGCACCAGTCTATGGAAATGTGTGCTCGACTGGTGGGTGGAACCAATCCGGTGCTGGGGTACCGGAATAATGAAAATAACTGGTCTTTAGTAATTTTAAGGGCTTTGATGTCTTTATGAGTCAATCCATCGGAGTAGTATTGCCTCCTAGATTCTCTGTACGAGGTAATGTTGTACAGAGCTCCTTAAGCATCGGAAATTGTGTTTGTTATTGTGTCCAAGGTATCGGCTAAAGAATTTCTCAAATGACCCCCCCCTCTAATGGATGAGCTAAGGCACCTTAATGATGCCAAGCGTGCAATAATCTGTGTGTTTCTATCTTGTTCCCCCTCCGGGTCTGGGTTTGGTTGTGGGTTAGGTTGTTGTGGGTTATTAGAGGGTGGGTTTTCCACATTCTGTTGTTCATTTGTGTTGTCTGTTAAGATTTAAACATAAAATTGCAAGTTAATTTACTTAGAATCATTATTTGATTGTTCACATTCAATTTTTTTTTAAATTTGTTCAAAATAATTATAAAAACAAAGAAATTATGAAAAAATTAAAGAATGGAAGGTTAAATGAAAAGGATTGAACTAGCATAAATACCTGCCATTGGAGCAATCCACTTTGGCTCCACCTCGAACTCGGCCTCGACCTCGAAAATGTAAAACCCAAATCGCACCTGTGGTTTTTCGCTCCTCCGTTTTTTCGCTCCCGCGTTGTTTCGCTGTCCCGATGCTGTGAAAATGAGCTCGCGGCCTCTGTTTTTTTTTTTTTCTGCTTTTAAATATCGCAAGTGCGATATATTGCACTTGCAATATACTTCTTTTGTGGTCCCCCTACAAAAAAATTCCTTTCAACTTCTTGAGGGTCTCCCCCCCACTTGTTCTATCCAATATTTCATTGATTTAATTTTTGGTGCATCCATACAAATGCTTTTTCTTACCAATTATCTCCACATAAAGTTATTGAATTAGAACATAAGATTAATCCCTTGTGGGATCTGGCCATATCCAACCTAGTTCTTCCCCTAATGGCTCCTTTTCCTTCATTATTCCAAAAGCATAGAAGTGGTTCCCTGTCAAAGATTCTCATGCTCTTAATAAGATCACTACAAAAAATTGCTATCCCTTGTCACAGTATGATGATTTTCAAGGGTAACAAATTCTTTACCAAGATGAAATTGTTGAATGGGATAACATCATTAGGTTTGCATGAGTTCCAGTGACACCTATAAGATTGATTTAAGACTAAGTTTCTTCTACATCCAAGGATTTTCATTGTGATATATCTTGAATAAAATATCATTTTTAGTAAAACATAGGAAGAGAACCTATGTGTGCACTTGGTACTAAAGCTACTTGGAACTCACAAATTGTAGGTTACTCACAAAAAGTATTATATTGGGAAACCTCCATTCACTATCTAGGACTTCTTATTGATAAAATTGGAATAGGTGTTCATCTTTCCAATGTACAAGCTCTTGTTAACTAGCTCATCCCCTCATTGTTATTGCTTGAAAAAGTATTTATCGGTGGCCTAAATTTTTATCAACATTTTACTACTCATTTATCTCACATTTCATACCCCCTACATCAACTCTCCAATCCACTTGTTTTTTCCTAACAAAGTTAATGGATGAGAGTTCTTGGAACTCAAACACTACATTGTATTTGAAATTGGTTTTGCACCTTTTGGATTCGCAATATCCCTTTGAGATTGAGACAAATGCTTCACACTATGCTACTAGTGTGCCATATTAAAATGGGTTGGTCATCCCACGAACTATCATTCCAAGACTTTGACAAACGCCAATATGAAGTACAACACGTATGACAAAGAATTTTGAGATCTAGCGAAGGCCTTGAAGCAATGGTGCCATTATGTTTTGGATAAGGAAAACAATTTTTGTACTAATAATCATCCCTTAATATTTTGAATTCATAGTCTAAGAGTTAAGAACAATTCCATCTCAAACATGCCTCCTACCTACAATAGTTTCATGTGGTCTTTAAATATAAGAAAGGGAGTTCAAATTAGGTGACAAATGTGTTGAGTTTCCCTCCAACTCAAACAATGCACATTTTGGATGTTCCTTGTGTTTCCTATGAAGCTTGGAACAACTATATGCTACTAGTACTTTCTTTGGGTCAGTTTGGCAGGCCTTTCATCATCACACCCAAATTAATTTGTATTTGGGAGGGTTGGATGTTTATGCATAATTAAATTTTCCTACCCAACACTCTAGGCTCCTTAGTTTTGATTTGGGAAGCTCATGCCTCTTGATATGGTGGACATTTTGGCCCACTTAAGATGTATTGACAGGGAAAAATGACCCTTCATCAACAAGGATAGAGTGTCCAATCGGAGGTCCCAATTAGAACCTCTTTCATTTGTGATGGCACTTTTGACTACTATGTGGGCCCAATTGTCGTTTGGATGTGTACGCTTTTTTGTGATTTTATTCTATTTTAAGACCCTATTATGTAGATATATTTATAGATGTAGAATGCATTTCTACCTAACTTATCCTAGCCATGAGCTATTCTTACAATTAAGCTAAGAATGAGCATGAACCACATTAATTTTCATATGGAATAAATTCATATACATATGCAACCATATGATTCATTTAATATTAATAGAGTGAAAATAGATGTAGATAAATCAACAACCAAATACATTACTAAAGTCCCTCTCTCATTCTGGTACAAACACTTAAGGAAGATTAAAATATCAATTGCCTCAGAGAACTCACAAGTGTGGGTTTTCTATGTGTAAACGAATCCCCTAAAGAACAACCTACTATGATTGAAATTGTGGGTGTACTCCAAAAACATCTGAGAGGTCCATTTCTAAGAGTTGTTGGCATTCCGATCAAGCATAACACATTTGTTGGGTAGTTCTAAAAAACGCATATGCGATATATCGCATATGCGTTTTGGAAATGTTACATATCGCATATGCGATATATCGCATATGCGTTTTGCAATGTTACATATCGCATATGCAATATATCACATATGCGATATTTAACATTACAAAATGCATATGCGATATACATTTCCACGAACCTTAGTCTTGTGTTTGGGCTCGGGTTATTCCGAACGTACCATCAATAACGCATATGCGTTCTTGATTTGCACTTCAAAAGTGCGTTTCTGATTTCCTAAAGGGCACCAAAAAGTGGAACCAACTTCGTGCGAGCGCTCGTACATCAATAAAATACATTTAGAATATCTTTTGAAGTTACAATATTTCAACAGAAGATGCCCTGGTGGCACGAGTGGAGTGCCCATAAATTTTACCGAGAGCTTCACCAAGGATTTTCACCGTAGAGCTTCACCATTAAAACCATAAGCATTCCCTTCACATTTCCTCAACATTTCCACTCTAAAAAAAGGGTCTGCAATTAGAGAGATTTGATCCCTTTAGGCCCTTGGAAGATCATTTTTAAGATGGATCTATGCTAGTATATATACCACAAGTTATCATTATTGTAACATAAATGTCAATATAAATGAAGAATTATTCCATATTTAAATGAAAACAACTGTTTTAAATTATTAAGGTTTACTTATTATTATTACATAAGTATTAATATAAATGAAAAATTCTTCCATATTCAAAATGAGATGCTCATTTTATCTATTAAATTTAACATTAAATAGAGAATTCTTTAATATTCAAATTGGAACACTTGTTTTAACCATTAAGTTTAATCACAATGTAACATGAATATGAATATTAATATAAGTGAAAGAATTATAACATAAATGTAAATATAAATAGTATAATTAAAATACAATTATAGATAAAGCTTAAACATTTTGAGTAGCTATAAAGCCTTTTGTTTCACCTAATTCATATTTATTTATGACATTTCATTTCAGATCATAAGTTTATATTTATTTTAACAATTGTATATTTATTGTATCACCATTCATATCATATTTATATTTATTTTATCATACAACATTATTATTATTTATATTTATTGTATGATCGTTTATATTTCATATTATTAATATTTATATTTATTTTATTAACATTTTGAGTCACACTATTAGTATTTATATTTATTATTTTATCGACATTTTAGACTACACTATTAAATTGTTTAACTAATTTTTATATTTATCTTTAATATAGTTTGGAATTTAATTTCTCAACTAATTTATTTAACAATTTTTTTCAATATCTATCTTTAATATTCAATTAACAATTTTTTCATATTTATTTTTAATGTTGTTTAGAATTTAATTTCTCAACTAATCCTTTTTCAATTTTTATCTTTAATATTGTTTGAAATTTAACTTCTCAATTAATCCAATTATATAGACATAGTAGTGTACAGTAAACATATCAACATTTCATTTCAGATCACATAATTATTAACATTTACATAGGCATATTAGTGTATACTTAACATGGTATACGTATTAAACATAAAAGTCAACTAATACATTTATATAGGAATCAAAGTGTACAGTTAACATGGTATATATATTCAAACATTTATGACAATATATATGGAGCCTAGTTCGTCTTGAAAATATATATTTATGGAGCCTAATTCGTCTTGAAAAAATATATAGAGCCTAATTATATGTTTGGCAAAAAAATATGGGTTATAACATAATAAAAGTATTCAACTAGGATTTTTTTCAAACTTTTATAGTTTTCCTTGGTATTGCTGAGGTTTCATGTTTGAAAATCTCAAACCTATATGTATTTACAGGAACGATAGTGGATAACAACTGTGGTATTTCTAAATTACCAGTAATTTAAGGAAAGTTATGAATATTCATAGCAATTTCATGTCACCTACCAAGCAAGAAATGTTGACCTGCAAGAGTCAGCCTTTAATGAGCAAGTATGAAAGTTGCAAACAATTTTAGAGTTCTGAAAATTGTAAAAATATTTCGAACATAGAATAGTTTAATATGAAAAAAAAATCAAATTAACCTTTTATTATTTAGTTGAAACTGGATTTTTTTCCATAAAATTTTTACTATATGTTAATGCTTTTACTGATATTTATTTCTAAAAAACTAGAGTTTTATTTTAACTTTGAAAATAAAACCGTATCTCCAGTTCTGTAAAAACAATTTACTGTGGAAGAAAACTAAATAACCGAATAAAACTTGGGTTAGTTGTGGTAGACTCTTATCCAAATTATAGCCCAACCAACCATGTACAGATAACACATCCCAATTATATTCAATACATTTTTGCAAACAATTACATTTGTTTCATCTAGTGAGATAAATTATTTGGAGCCCAGTATTATAAATCCTCACAGGCATGATTAGAAACATTACAACATGTACAAAATATATTGTGGGTGCCCAAAGGACAATATCCTCCTCCTCTTCCAAGGTGATTATACCAGTAAATGGGAGGAGGTGGAGTTACATGCAGTAAAAGGTGATTCCGAGCTAACAAATCTACAAAATGGGGTTGGCTCTCATTCACCAGCTTTGCAAAATGGCGCCAAGAAACCTTCAGATGTGAGAGCAGAGTATCTCACCTGAGACGACGTCACATGCCCAATACAAAATTAATCCGCACCCTCCTCCTACTCCTACTTGTCCTCGGCTTACTTCTCCTTAATTTGAATAAATGTCTCACTTTTCTGTCTCTGTCTCTTACTGTTGCTTCTGAAAAAGAAATCGCATCTCCCTCCTCAGGAAAAACACTTCTTCAGGTTTCATGAATCTTTCATACTATCTAATCCCATGCCAAATCCTTGGGAGCCATAACTGAGAAGAGGACTGTTCGCTCACCATTTTTTCCTTATAAAAGAAACCACCCAATTATTTTGCCAAAACGAACTTGAAACTCTTAGAACAACTTAAAAAAAGAGCCCATACCAGACTACACTGACAATTAAAGTTGGGTTGTGCTAGTTATGGTCAACTACCTCAGGGAAAGCTTATCTAGATGGCCATCAGAATCAAACTTGAGCCATTTATTGTATACTCCACCACCCCCACAATCCAAACTCCCGACAGAAACGAAAGACAGATAAATATAACAAATAATGATATAGGCCTAATCAATATCTATATATATAGAGTGATCATCTTATGTTGCAGACACTAGTATGAATGCATAGTTTTTGTTTATTGCCTCTTCCACGATTCCACCATTATCATTTTTTGCTGAACAAGTTATTATTTAATGCATGGCTACTATTTCTTGCTTATACAAGGAGATCAGACCATGAATGGACTTTCTTAATACAGTGTCAGCTGCCTTCAAACACATTTTACTCCTGCCCATCAGGGGGGTGCTCCAGATTTGAAAAAATCCATTGGTTCACAACCATAATTCTATACACACAAAAGTGTCTAAGAGGTGGAGTAGAAAATTGTAAGCATGCAATAATTTTGGGGCTAAGGGGTTTATTATCACCTTATTCGCGAAATATCCTCATTTCCATTGATGGATATTTCTAAGAAGCAACGTTGGGTGGAGGTAGCAATGGCCTCTGGCAGCCATGAGAGCCACACAGATCTTCTTTAAAAACACAGAACACAGGTGGAACCTCTACTTTTTAAAACTGTGTTGGAGGTAAAATGTTTATTTCAAATTTTTGAAACTGCTTTACCATCCCATCATTTAATAATGCAAAGTTGACACTAGTAAAGAACTGACAGAGTTGGGTTAAAGTTACTCATGGATGATTGATGCTCGGGAATTGGATTGTCGGAAAAAATGCTAAATTCATGGATGGCATACTTAGTCATGCTACACCATGCATGGTCTGACACTTGACAGACTCGTCTTAAAGATGAGCAAGTTCTGGTAAATAAGGCTCGCTATATTCAAATACTAACATTTTGAAATGGTCAAAGAATATAATTAATATATTTAAAGAAACATTTCTCGGGAAAAATGACCTCCGCAACAATTAATTTGAGTTACCGCATAGCATAACCTTTTTGTTTTCTCTTTTTAACTTTTGTGAAATTTCTTGTGACCAAAATCTATGACAGAGTTAATGCAGGCAACTTTCTACCGTACTCACTTTTACCTAGTTAGACTTACTTGGCCTCGACCAAATTTTACTACGACAGGATTTAGGTTTTGACCAACCCCTATGCCACCAACTCTATATTTCCTAGTCTTAAAGAATTAGGATATGGAAAACACTTTTCACTAGAGGTTACTTGGGATTAACTATGACACAACTATATTGTGACTCATTCACAATATTATATAACTAAATATTAAATAAGAATTGTGTCGAACCCTTCTATGGATAAAAACTAAAACTTTTACGCGGTGAAACAATTATGGATTCTGTGTCTTTCACTAATAGTAAATGTAAACAACATTCACTCAAGTAAATATGGAGAATATATGCAGCTAAATGAAACTTTCATTAAACCATAAACTTATGGATTTATATTTCTTGTGACGACATAACAAAAACGTATAACCGTAAATACAAATTTGGAAATTACAAGGATGTTTCACCTTTTACAGAGCGTTGGCTCTCAACACTTTCACAAAACACAAAAGCTTGAGCTTCAAACCATTCAGAGAGTTTTTCTTCTTCTTCTTTGCACTTCTCTTCTCTATATTTTTGTCTGTCTCTCTATTTGTTCTACTTGTGCATTCTTTGCTTCTCCAGATTTACAATCTTTTTCATATAGGAAACTTCTACCAACTAAAATTGTTTCTCTCTAAAGCTATCGACTTAACATTAAAGTTTGTAATAACTATCTACCTAGAAACTTAGCTTCAACAATTAAATTCAACTAGCTTATATACGAGAGACGTGAACTCTTCATCCTGTCTGACTGTCTGAAAAAAACTAATCTGCTAAAGACTCTGACAAAGTCGGATGATGTGCTATTCATATCAGCGATTAATTAATATTTCCAACACTCCCCCTTAATTATGAGCAGATTGAAATTTAAAACAAAATATTTTAGAGCTGAAACTTGCTATGTTCATGACAGAGTTCATTGAGTAGAACTTGTCATTCCTAAATAAATTTGTAGATACTGGAATGTATCCCTTGCCAATGGTTTTGTAAATATGTCTACAAGTTGATATTTAGACCTGCAAAATTCAAAATAAATTTATTTATTATTCACCAAATCACTTATGAAATGATAGCTTGTATCAATTTGTTTGATTTTCTTATGAAACACATGATTCTTTGATAACGTAATGGAAGAATTGTTGTCACAAAAAATGGTTGTTGGTTCTTGCTGGTTCTGTGACAGGTCTTTTAACATTCTCTGTATCCAAACAACTTGGCATGCAGCGCCTGTAGCTGCGACATACTCTGCTTCTGTTGAATATAGAGTTGCAATGACTTGTTTCTTAGAAGCCCATGACACAACACCTGTACCAAAATGAAATGTGTACCTAGATGTGTTTTTCCTGTCATCTATGTTGCCTCGATTGTCACTGTTAGTGTATCCAATGAGTTTAAAATTTTCTGAAGTTGAATACATTATGCCAAGTTATTTTGTGCCACTTACATACCACATAATTCTTTTACATTCTTGACAATGAAATTATTTTGGTGACTCCATGAATATTGAGATCAGATTTACTCTATACATGGTGTCTAGTCTCATTGTTGTTAAATTTATAAGGCTGCAAACAAGCCTTTTAAACAGTGTAGGATATGCAATTGATCCAGCATCATCTTTGCTCAATTTTAAACCTGTTATTACTAGTGTTAGGGTTTCCTTTCAATTAGAAATATTGAATCTTTTTAAAATTGTACTTGAATACTTGGACTGTGATATAAAAATACCACTTTCAAACTGCTAGAATTCAATGCCCAGAAAAAATTCATGAGCCCCAAATCAGCCATTTCAAATTCACTTTCCATGATTGTCATAAAATTTGTTATGCAAAAATCACTAGTAAATATTAAATCATATAGCAGACAATTAACATGTTACCATGCTCATTCACTTTGGTGTACAATGTTGGTTCACTTTCACTTCTGTGAAATCCATTCTCAATGAGATAGGAATCAATGCGACTGTACCAAGATCTCGGATCTTGCTTCAAACCATAGAGTGTATGTTTCATATAGCACACTTTATGTTCTTGTCCTGGAAATTCATAGCCTTGTGGTTGTTCCACATATACTTCTTCATCCAGATACCCATTTAGAAATGTTGATTTAACATCCATTTGATAAACATGCCATTTGTTTTGTGCAACGATGGCCAAAACTGTTCTTATTGTATCCATGCGTTCAACTAGCATGAAGGTTTCATTGAAATCAATGTCGGGATGCTGAGTGAAACCTCTTGCTACCATTCTTTCCTTGTGCTTTTGCACGTTCCCATCAGCATCTTGCTTGGTTTTGTAAATTCATTTGACGCTAATTACATCCTTACCTTTTGGTACACCAACCAGCTCTCATGTTTGGTTTTTCTCAATGCATTCTATTTCTTCATCCATGGCTTATTCCCATACTTATTATTCAACAACTTCCTCAAATGTTAATGGATTATCTATTTGAGAAAATAATACAAAGAGAGAGAAGGAATTTGCTGTACTAGCTTCATATATTTCACGCAGATTTCTTGTATTTACTGGATCTGCTGATGCCAAACTGCTTGATGGATTCTATTTTCCTCTTGGTGTGCTTGTCGATGTAGCTTGAGTTGCAACTTAGGTTGAAGTTCCTTGTCCTGAACCATGTCGTGATGTCATGGGAGTCGACGGTGTTATGACCGGTTGAATTACATGTGGTGTTTGAACCACTTTCTCTATCATATCATCATGCTCGACATTCGACACAATCTTGACATTTTTCTTGACGGTTCCATCCCATGATTCATTCTCGACAAATTGAACATTGTAGCTTATGATTACCTTCCTTGCGATAGGGTCATACAACTTGTATGTTTTTGTGTCTTCAAAATAGCCAAAAAAAAATACATTTATGTCCCTTGTCCAATTTATTTCTCAGCTCATCTGGCACATGAACATATGTGACATGACCAAACACTTTTAAATGAGAAGCACTATAATTCACACATGTCCACGCTTCTTGAGGAACTTTGTTCTTCACGCGCTTTGTTGGACATCATTTCATAATGTATACAGCAGTTACGACTTCTTAAGCCCAATATTCATTTGGAAAATGCTTGGATTCCATCATGTTGCATGCCATATCCATAATGGTTTTGTTCTTTCTCTCTGCGACACTATTCTACTCAAGTGTATACCGCACAGTGAATTTCTTCTCTATGCCATGGGTTTTGCAAAAAATTATAAATCCATTTGAAAAATATTCACTTCCTGTGTCCGTCCTTAGGATTTTGATGTGGTGACCACTCTAGTTCTCCACGAGTGCCTTGAACTGCTGAAAACAACTAAATGCATTAGATTTTTGTTTCAAAAACTATACCCATGTTTTTCTTGAGTAGTCATCAATAAAAGTAAGAAAATAATTGCAGCCACCAATGGATGATGTTGCATTGGGCCACAAATATCAAAGTGCACTATCTCAAGTGGTGTGCATTCTCTGTATGACTTTTCGGCTAGACAAGTTTCTCTATGTTGCTTGCCAAAAATGAAACCTTCACAAACTCTGTCTGGTTTTTTTATCAATGGAAATCCTTTCACCGTATGCTTTGTGTGCAATAGCTTCAGCCCACCAAATTTTAAATGTCCAAATCCAAAATGCCACAGCCAAGAATCATCCTAAACTTTTTTTTTAAATGCAGCTTGAAAATCAGCGCTTTAATTTTCTTTCTTGTCGTAGTGCATGACTTCTTCTTTTGTTTTTGCCTTGAATGTAGCTCTTGTATTGTATGATACTATCTTCAATGGAAACACGTGATTTCTTTCCATTGGCACTTTTTCTATCAGTTGGTTGCTTGGACGTATGTCTTTAATCACATAGTGATTCTCCTCCATGTAGACGATGTACCCTTTCTGTATCAGCTACTCAATACTCAACAAATTGTGTTTCAGGCCTTCGACATGATAAAAACCAGGCATATACTTATGATCCCCCTATTTGGTTAGAATAACAACAATACATTTTCCCAAAACAGTGACTTGGACATTATTTCCAAGTGTAACATCAGTTTGAACTTAATTATCTAGACTGGAAAACAAAATTAAATTACCAGTCATATGATTGTTGTAGCTTGAATCTAAATACCATATGTCGCATGGACTTTCTTGGATGGTATTGCATTCAATTGGGGATGTGCATGCCATTAACATTGTGTTGCACGAAGTGCTGGTGTTTGTCGTCTAGTTCTGGTTTTGCTTTCCTTGGTCACATTTTTTCTTCCTGCATTCATATGTATGATGACCAAACTTCTTACAATAGAGACATTGAATTTTTTATTTATCAAATCTATGACCACTTGGCTGACTTGGGTTATGATTCTATCCTCTACCAATGGCATCTGCAGGACTTCTTTCTGTGTCCTCCTCTTCAAAAGTTTCTTCCTCGGCCTCTAGAATTATTTCTCCCTCTGCCTCTCCCATGGCTTATGGATGATTGTGTTGTAGATGCACCTTCCAATGATGTGTTTGTTTTACTAAGTCTGTGTTCATGATTGATGAGTGAAGCTTGCATCTCATCAATGGTGAACACTATCATGTATTTGTTTTGTTCCAAGGTCACAACCAAGGATTCAAATCTTGGGGGAAAACTTCTGAGAATTTTTTCAACCACCCTTTGGTCTGTTATTGTTTCTCCATGATATTTCAATTGGTTTATCAAACCAATAACTCTAGTATAGAATGAGTCCACTAGCTTTGTTTCTTTCATGGACAGATATTCAAAATATCTTCTCAGAATTTGCAATTTGAAAGTATTTACCTTGTCTAAACATTGATAGGCGGTCCCTAATGTATGGCATGCTTTCTTTGTGGTAATTGCTGCTACTACTCTTGGGAGTATGCTTTCATGCATGGATTGGTGTATGGAGAAAAGAGATTTTCCATCTTTCTTCCTCTGTTCCCTCAGGAAATATTTCTCATCTTGTGAGAGATTATTATATGCCTCCCAATCTGCTAGTTCTACATAACCATTTTGAACAATATCCCAACCATCTTGACCTCTGAAACAAATCCTTCATTATTAGAGACCAATATTCATAATTATTTCCTGTAACATATTTGAACCGAAAGTAGAATTCATTTTTAATTTTTTAACTTTCATTATAAAATTAATTTTTCCCTTTTAAGACAAGATTTATTTCCTAAAATTTCTCTAATACTAGATCTCGGGAAAAACTACGGCCGCAACAATTAACTTGAGTTACCGCACAACACAGCCTTTTTGTTTTCCCCTTTTAATTTTTGCGGAATGTCTTGCGACCAAAATATACCTGCTACAGAATTACTGCAACAAAGTTACTGCGAATGAGTTTTCACCGTACTCACTTTTACCTAGTCAAACTTACTTGTCTTCAACCAGCTTTTACTGTGAGAGGATTTATGTTTCAGCCAACTCTATATTTCCTAGTCTTAGGGACTTAAGATATGAAAAAAAAATTCCATTGGCGGTTACTTGGGATTAACTATGACACAACTATATTGTGACTCACTCACATTATTATATAACCAAATATTAAGTAAGATTTGTGTCGAACCCTTCTGTGGATAAAAACTAAAACTTTTACGTGGTGAAACAATTGTGGATTCGTTGTTCCTTTCACTAACAGTAAATGTAAACAACATTCACTCAGATAAATATGGAGACGATATGCAGCTAAATGAAACTTTTATTAAATCATAAATTTATGGATTTATATTTCTTGTGACGCATAACAAAAACTTACAGCTGTAAATACATATTTGGAAATTACAAGGATGTTTCATCTTTTACAGATCTTCGGCTCTCAACACTTTCACAAAACACAGAAGCTTAAGCTTCAAACTCTTCACAAAGTTTTTCTTCTTCTTCTCCACACTTCTCTTCTCTGTATTTCTGTTTGTTTCTCTGTATGTTCTTCTTGTGCATTCTCTACTTCTCCAGATTTACAATCTTCTTCATATAAGAAACTTCTACTGACCAAAATTGCTTCTCTCTAAAGCTACCGACTTAACATTAAAGATTGTAATAACTATCTACCTAGAAACTTATCTTCAACAATTAAATTCGAATGGCTTATATACGAGAGATGTGAACTCTTCATCCTATCAAACTGTCTGATAAAAACTGACCTGCGACAGACTCTGAGAGAGTCGACTGGTGTGTTATCAGAAGACCATAGCTGAAAATATAAAATTACACTACTATGGTTGTGATGTGGCATCTAAACACCAGCAATAGTAATTAGAGCGAGAAATTTCGAGTAAAGCATCTCGTGTCATAGCTTCCAAATCCTTTTGTTTCCAAATATTAAAAGGATTATTGTTACTTGTCTCGTAATCATGAGCTGATCCCTCCTCCCTCCCTTCGCATGAATGGCGTTGAGATGTTATCCACTTGTACAGAAGCATTGCCACCACAAAAAACTCGTAAGGGTCATGCGCAACACCCTTTTGGATTTCATACCTGCAGAGCAATTATATTCAATCTTCACTACATTTATTCTCTTAATTTCATGTTAGTACTATGATAAATAGTTGTTACTCTTGATTTCATGTTACTAATAAGAAAAAGGTTGCTAGTACTATGAGAAATAGTCAGTTGGTGGCACAATACATGCAAAGAGAGGTAGCTTTACCCTAGAAGTGCTAAAGTGATATTCTTGAGCAAGTTGTTTTCCTTGTTTATTTTCACTAATGGTGGGTACTTGGGAGTATCTCTGAATATTAGTACAAACAAACAAAATCAAATTCTCTAAACAGTCATCAGTCAAGAGAGAGAAAGCGTAAGACTGCATATTACATTGTAACGGTCTTGATAAGACAAAAATATAAAGAGATCGCCTCATAATATGGGAGGGGTATTCCATTTCCAAGGACTACAAGGGGTATTCTTTTGCAATAGAATTCGTTTATTCTCCACAGAAATGCAGCTACCAACCTGTCAATAATAAATATTATAAACGTTCACAAAACTGAAGATTTTTCAAACTATGTAACATGCAATCTTACAAAACGTTTGAGGAGTTTGAAAGTCTATATAAGAACTAAAATCTTATTTAAAAACTCAAATCCAACCCATTTAGACACATTATTTACAGGAAATGTTTTGGAGAAGGAATCAAAGTTGGCACTTATACAGAATACTTTGTCATCAATAACATTAAGTGTGTCCATAAAATAACTGTCACTTAATGTATAGTTATTAAATGTTAAAGTTATAGTTTCATGTCAAATGGTGAAACATCTTTCAAACTTTTAAAAATGATCGTGTGGTTATCCACTAAGAAAACAATATAGCAAAACTTTTTATTAACAATAGATAAAAGAAAAGGAAACTAATGGATGATGACTAAGTTAGTCGCGTGTTCTAGAAGTAAGCTCAAAAGTAAGAATCTCTTTAATAGTTTTTAGAATCAAGAAGTGCAATTGTGCCTCTACAAAATAGGGGAAAATATTAATATAAAAAATATATGCCTAATGTACGTCTATCAGCATAATCAGACACATTAATAAAATTAATGTGGTTGCTGCTAGTAACGGGTGGGAACATAGGCATATATCCAAAATAATAGTAAATTAATATGCTACAATTAATTATTATACTATTATTTTTTATTATTAATAGTAATTACTATTAATATTGATAAATTAATATTTTAATTGATTATAATATAATAATTAATTAATTATTTAAATATTATTATTAAATAAATACTATTAATTATAACCAAATCCAAATATAAATACATTATTAATTAATTAAGTAATGTGTCACAATAATATTATTTATTATAATACTTAGGGTTATATCATAATGCATAGGAGACATAATCATTAAATTACATTCTAGATTGTGATAAGTTGAATGATGAGCAAATAGTAAAAAAAAAACTTCAAGTATTATATTAAAATTAAGTTAGAACGATGATGAAACATATGGATATTAAAAACTAAAATATTCAATATATTCAATGATAAAGTAATATTGTTGATTTAATTATATATATAATAATTAAATATGGTATTTAATTAAAAGTATATAAAATAATAATAATAATAATAATAAAACTAATATTGTCATTTGTCAATTTTTGATAGCTCATTTGATTAAGGTGTGTGTCTCATCAGCTAGGTGACTCGGGTCCAATTCCTCCTAAAGATAAGGTAGTTAGGAGGAGACACCAAAACATCCATCCATGTTAAGGGTTGGTGTGACCCAAGTTAGTTTGATCTTTGGGTGACTTTGACAACTTAGATTCTTTTAGGTTGCAGCTTCTTAACCAATGGTTCAATGTGCTAGCCTCGAGTGATGAGAATTCGAACAAAAATGAAACTAGTATTGTATTAATGTTTTTTACTACTTTTAATTATTATATTTTTTCGATATTTTTAACCATGGTTGAATTAATTAAAACATGTGGCCATAGTTTACAATGCAACATGGAATTGTTTTAACATCAAATGTCACATTATTAATGTGTCAAATCTTAGGCATTGCCACAATGTCGCATAACCCTTGAACAATGCCGCCATGTGACATAACCCTTGAGGAATGTCGTAATGCAATAGAAACATTGATAAACATCACAACATGGCATAACCCTCGATGAAGGCCAAATTTCACATTATTAATGTGTCGCCTCTTTGGATGTGTCGGCATATATTGGACATTGTAGCAAAACATACCTGAATTTGGTCAACCATGATTGAATTTAGTTTAACCATAGCCAACCATGATTAACTATGGTCAACCATGATGAGCACATGACCATAGTTCACAATGCAACATGGAATTTTCTAAACATTGAATGTCAGATTATTAATGTGTCACATATTGGGCATTGTTGCAATTCGGCATAACCCTTAACGATTGTTGCAATGTGACATTACCTTTGATGAATGTCACAATGCAACAAACCCTTGATAAACACACAATGCTACATAACCCTTGATGAATGCTGAATGTCACATTATTAATGTGTCACATCTTGGGGCGTGTCAATGTATACTTGAACCTATAACAAACCATGGTTAAATTTAATAAACCATGATTGACTTTAACTTGAGAATAGAGAACCATGGTTAACTTTAGCGAGTCATGTTTGACTTTAGTTAGTGATGGTTCACTTTGGTTAACCATGCTTGACTTTAGTCTTACCACAGTTGACCATGGTTCAATTTAGTGAACCATGTGGCCATAGTTCACAATGCAACATGAAATTTTATGAACATCAAATGGCACATTATTAATTAGTCACATCTTGGGAATTATCATGATGCAATAATGCAACATGAAATCCTTGGAACATTGAATGTCACATTATTAATGTGTCACATATTAATCATTCTTGCAATGCGACATAACCATTGACCATGGTCGCAATGCAACGCATCCCCTGATTAATGTCACAATGCAATACAACCCTTGATAAACATCACAATGTGACATAACCCTTAATGAATGTTGAATGTCACATTATTAATGAATCCCATCTTGGATTGTGTCAACATATACTCAACACTGAGTTAACCATGACTGACTTTACTCAACCATAAATAACTTTAGCTTGAGCAGAACTAACCATGGTTAACTTTAGTGAGACATTTTTTACTTTAGTTAATGATGGTTGACTTTCATTAACCATGCTTGACTTTAGTTTAACAATAATTGAGAATGGCCAAATTTAATGAACCATTTAGCCATAGTTCACAGTGAAACATCAAATTTTCTAAACATCGAATGACACATTATTAATGTGTTGGAACACATTAGAGGATATTTCAACTCAAAATGGGCCTCCTAAAAAAAATTAATAAAATAATATTTATTAATTTTCGAGGAAGAAAAGAAAAAAACTACTTTTTTGTTTATATTTTCAACATATCTCCACGTGTTTTTACTTAGATTTTTATTGGGAGAAATTGTTGGATGTGGAATTAAATTCCGCATCCAACGAGTACCCACTCAGCATACTTTTGACAGACCCCACTACCCCCAAAACAAGAAATACCTGGAAAAAACATGATGATGACATAGAGGGGTCTATCAAAAGTATTCTGAGTGGGTACTTGTTGGATGTGGAATTTAATTATGCATCCAAGGAGCTCTCCCTATCGAAAATTGAGTAAAAACACAAGGAGATATGTCAAAAATACAAACAAAAAAAGTAGTTTTTTTTATGATACCTATCCCCAAATTTATATTAAAAAAGTGTTTAAGACCTATACGGTATTTCAAATTTAAATCAATTTCATTGGCTAACACATGATGACATAGAATTTGAATTAGAGTTAAAAGGCCCATTTTGAGTTGAAATTTCCTCTAATGTGGGCATTGTCGCAATGTGGCATCACCCTTCACCAATGTCGCAATGTGACATAACCTTTAATGAACATCCCAATGCAACACAACCCTTTATAAACATCACAATGCAATATAACCATTAATGAACGTTGAATGTCACATTATTAATGTGTCACATCTTGGGTTATGTTGGCATATACTAGACACTTTAGCAACCCATTATTAAAATGTTGTGTCATTGGTTGTGTCAGCATATACTGGACACTGTAGCATATCATAATTGATTTTTTTCATCCATGTTAGACTTTATTTCTACCATAGTCAACAATGGTCAACTTCAGTGGTTAATGTTGACTTTATTTAACCATGGTTGACCTTGGATAATCATGCTTGACATAATTTTGGCCATACATAACCATGGTTGAATTTAGTGAACCACATGGCCATAGTTAATAATGCAACAAGAAATTTTATAAACATCCAATGACACATTATTAATGCGTCACTCTTGGGCATTATCACAATGCGACATAACCCTTGACAAATATCACAATGTGACATAACCCTTGATGAACATCACTAATGTAAAATAACCCTTGATAAACATCACAATGCAACATAACCCTTATTGAACGCCCACTATCACATTATTAATATGTCACATCTTTGGTTATGTTCACATATACCAACCAAACATTGTAACAAACCATGCATTAATGTCGTAATGTGATATAACCCTTGATAACATCACACTTAAACATAAACCTTAATAAACATCACAATGCGACATAACCCTTAATGAACGTTGAATGTCACAACACAACTAAAAAAATAAATCCATTTAAAATTTTCATTTTGCACCGATCATAGCATTAAAGTGCAAATGTTTCATGAAATTTTGATCATGTAATATAAACTGTTCATAACTTAATATCACTGACATTCTTGTAGACACAGATGAATTTTTGTGCTTTTCAAAAGTAAAATTCTTAACGGGATTGAAAAATACATCATTTTGGCCATACTTTTCCATGGTTGACTTTAGGGAACCATGTGGCCATAGTTGATAATGCAACAAGAAATGTTATAAACATCCAAAGATACATTATTAATGTGTCACATCTTGGGCATTATCGCAATGTGACATAACCTTTAACAATTATCACAATGTGGCATATCCCTCTATGAACATTGCTAATGTAACATAACCCGTGATAAACATCACAATGTGACATAACACTTATTGAACGCTCACTATCACATTATTAGTGTGTCACATCTTTGGTTGTGTTGACATATACCAACCAAACACTATAACAAACCATAATGCCATAATGTGATATAACCCTTGATAATGTCGTAATGAAACATAACTCTTGATAAACTTCACAATTCGACATAACCCTTAATGAATGTTGAATGTCACAACACAACTAAAAGAATAAATCCATTTAACATTTTCATTTTGCACCAATCATAACATTAAAGTGCAAATGTTTCATCAAATTTTGATCATGTAATAGAAAATGCTTATAGCTTAATATCAAAACATTTTTTGTGTACATAGATGAATTTTTTGTGCTTTTCAAAATTAAAAGTCTTAACGGGATAGAAAAATACATCACTTTGGCCATACTTAACCATGGTTGAATTTGGTGAACCACGTGGCCATAGTTGATAATGCAACAAGAAATTTTCTAAACATCCAAAGACACATTATTAATGTGTCACATCTTGGGCATTATCACAATGTGACATAACCCTTGAAAAATATCACAATGTGACATAACCCTTAATGAACTTCACTAATGTAACATAATTGTGATAAACATCACAATGCAACATAACACTTATTGAACTCCCAATATCACATTATTAATGTGTCACATCTTTGGTTGTGTTGACATATACCAACCAAACGTTGTAACAAACCATGGCTTAATGACGTAATGTGATATAACCATTGATAACGTCATAATGAAACGTAAACCATGATAAACATCACAATGTGACATAACCTTCTACATTATTATGTAGAATAATGTAGAATGTAGATGATTTAAACCATTTCTTTTATCAAATGACTATATATATATACCAAGAAAATTCTTACAACATGATGGAAAATAATGTGAGACAAGCATTAAGGAATGATGAATTTCAACATCCATGAATAAATGTTTCGATCGTTATGATGAATGTCCCAATGTAACAAAACAATTAAGGAATTCACTATTGGAGAATGTCGCAATCCAACATAAGTATCGATAAATGTCACAATCCAACATATTCCTTTATGAACGTTGAAATCCAACATAACTCTCGATGAATGTTGAAATGTGACAAAACCATTAAGGAATGTACAATAGTGGAATGTTTCAATCCAACGTAATCCTCGATGAATGTTGCAATGCGAAAAATCCATTAAGGAATGTACCATGGATGAATGTCACAATGCCATATAACCCTTAATAAATAACAAATTGCGACAGGATCCATAATGGATATCAAAATTCAACATAACCATAATAAACATTAGAATATGACATAACCCTTGATGAATGTCACAATGATGGACGTCAAAGGTCACATTATGAATGTGTCAGATCTTGGGTTGTGTGGGTGTATATCATTTTTTAATCCTTAATGAATGTTAGAATGGGACATAACCCTTTGTCATATTGGACATATAACCCTTGCTCAATGTCACAATGTGACATGACAATTAATAAACGTTGGAATGTGACATAACCCTTGATGAATTTCATAATGAAACATAACCTTTCTAAACATTAAAATGCAACATAATGTTTGATGGACATCAAAAGTCACATTATGAATGTGTCACATCTTGATTTGTGTGCGTGTATTCAATTTTTAATCCTTAATGAATGTTAGAATGGGAGATAACCCTTTGTCATATTAGACATAAAACCCTTGCTCAATGTCACAATGTGACAAAACAATTAATAAACGTCGCAATGCAACGTAACACAATGAACTTCGAATGTCACATTATTGATATGTCACATCTTGGATTGTGTCAGTGTATATCATTTTTTAATCCTTAATGAATGTTAAAATGGGACATAACCCTTTGTCATATTAGACATATAACCTTTGCTCAATGTCGTAATGCGACATAACCATAGACGAATGTTGCAATGAAAACTAACACATGATATAGATCACAATTTGAACATCGAATGTCACATTATTAATGTATCACATCTTCAGTTGTGTAGGTGTATACCATTTTTTAATCCTTAATTAATGTGAGAACATGACATAACCCTTTCTCATATTAGACATATAACTCATGACCAATGTCACAATGTGATATAACCCTTGATGAACATTGATATGAAATGTAACACTTGATATACATCACAATGTGATAATCCCTTGATGAATGTCAAATGTCAAATTATTAATGTGTCACATCTTAGGTGTTGTCACATTTTTTTAAACATAGAAATGCAACACAACCCTTGATGAATTTCACAATGCAACATAACCTTAATAAACATCAGAATGCAATATAATCCTTGATTAACAGTGAATTTCACTTCTTCTGCTGTTTCAATGTATATATAATTTTTAATCCTTAATGAATGTCAGAATGAGATATAACCCTTTTTTCATATTAGACATATAACAATGTGAACATTAAATGTCACATTATTAATGTGCCACATTGGGCATTGTCAACGTATACCATTTTTTTTATAAACATGAGAATTCAACATAACACATGTTATGCTTCACAATGTGAACATCGAATGTCACATTATTAATGTGACACATATTGGGAATTGTTGGCGTATACCATTTTTTATAAACCTGAGAATGCAACATAAACTTCATAAACATCAGAATAAAACATAATCTTTAATGAACGTTGAATGTCACAATATTAATAAGTCACATATTGGGTTGTGTCACTATATATATCATTTTTTAATACTTAATGAGACAGAACCCTTTTTCATATTAGTCATATAACCCTTACTTAATGTCACATTGCAACATAACCATAGATGGACGCCGCAATTGAACACAACATGATGAACGTCAAATGTCACTTTACTAATGTGTCACATCTTGGGTTGTGTTGATGAATATCATTTTTAATCCTTAATCAAATCTAGAATGGGAATCAAATCTAGAATGGAACAACCCTTTATCATTTTAGACATGTAACCTTTGCTCAATGTTGCAATGTGACATAACCATTGATGAACATCGCAATGCAATATAATACATGATATACATCATAATGTGAATGTCAAATGTCACATCTTAGGTTGTGTTAGTGTATCATTTTTAATCCTTAATGAATGTTGCAATGTGGCATAACCGTGTCACATCATAGGCATTGTCAACGTATACCAATTTTTATAAACGTGAGTGAGAATGCAACATAACCCTTATGAATGTCACAATGCAACATAATGTTAATAAACATTAGAATGCAAAATAATCCATGAATGTAACCTTTGAAGAACGACACGGTGATTTTTATGTTTTGATTTTATTTCTTTTCTCTTCAAGTAATATTTTATAATATTGATGTTCCTAATATTCCATTTAATGTGATGTTTTGGATCTACCATACAACTAAATTTCAAAGTTTAATTTCAAAACTAATAAATCGAGAAATTGTTAAAAGTGATTTTTAACTTAAATTGTACTGTTTATTTCTTATATTTGGATTAGTTCAAAAAATATTTTTGATTAATTTCTTCTATTTGAGTTAACAAAATAACAATTATCAAATTAAACTAATGAGTCAATACATTTGATAATTGTTATTTTGTATTAAATTTCAAAACTAATAGATTAAAATGATTGTTAAGTGTTTTTCTAACTTAAATTGTATTCTATTATTTTATTGTGTTTTTTTCCTCTTATTGTGTTATAAATACTTATTCACATTCTTCCTTCATTTCTTTTTGACTTCCATTTTTTAAGCTTTGATTTTATTTATTTACTCTAAAATCATCTCTTTAAATAATATTATATAATAAAATAATTATTTTTACAAAACATGTAATTATTTAATATGAATATTTTATACTATTTTGAAATAAAAGGAATGGGGTTGCAAAAACAATATTTATTATATATCATATTTTATCATATAATAATTATTTTTATTATTTTTACAAAAACATGTAATTATTTAATATGAATATTTCAAACTATATTAAGTTAAAATAAATGAATGAAAATTTAAGTCAACGATTCTCTTATGTTATTAATACTATGAATTAATAATGAAAAAAATGAAATTGCAAAG
Source organism: Pseudotsuga menziesii (assembly GCA_001517045.1). Taxonomy (NCBI): domain Eukaryota; kingdom Viridiplantae; phylum Streptophyta; class Pinopsida; order Pinales; family Pinaceae; genus Pseudotsuga; species Pseudotsuga menziesii. Next base: position 46,589 of record LPNX010890375.1, on the reverse strand, counting down.
TAATATTCATTGTATAATAGTTTATTATATAGTAATTATTTTTATTATTTTTACAAAATATGAATATTTCATATTATAGAGTTAAAATAAATGAATAAAAATTTAAGTCAACATTTTTCTTTGGTTATTAATACTATTGATAAATTATGTGATTGCTACTATGAATGAATAACGGAGAAATAATGAATAATTTAATTTTTATAAATTAAAAAACTTATAAATCAATGTTTCACTTTTGTTATTAATACTATGATTGAATAATTTATTTTTTATAAATTAAAAAATATATATATTAAAACATTATGATATATATATATATATATAAAAACCTTAAAAAATTGCATAAATAGTTACAAAATTCTAAAAAAATGAAATTATCGATTTATTAAACATAAGAATATTATATTTGGATTTTATTTATTTATTATTAAAAAAACATCTTAATAATATATTTTAATACATAAGTTTTTATCCTTATCATACTATATCTTAATACATAGAAAGTGTTTCTTTAAATAATTAAAATTAAATAAAATCCAAAAATAATTATAAGATTCTTAAAAAACAAAATGAGATTGTCAAATTCTTAGAAATTGGAAATAAAAATACTATAAAAGCAATTTTATATAGCAAAATAGAAAAAAACATAAAATTTCTTCAATATTAAATATCAACATAAGTTGAG
>LPNX010890375.1:450-45671 GCA_001517045.1 Pseudotsuga menziesii | reverse complement strand
ACACGTGACCATAGAATATTACATTTAAGAAACATTCTAAGTATTTTTTAAAGGCACAGATTCTGTATATTTTTTGAAGCATTCATGTATTTTTTTGAAGGCACATATTGTCGGCATATATGCTACATAATCAATTCGTTGAATAATTGATAAATTATGTGATTAATACTATGGATGAAGAAATAATGGATAGTTTAATTTTTATAAATTAAAAAACTTTTAAATCAAAGTTCCACTTTTGTTATTAATACTATGAATGAATAATGAATAATTTGTTTTTTATAAATTACAAAAAATATCAAAACATTATGATATGATATTGAAAAATTTATATATATATATAAAAAATCACTTATTTTTCAAAATTATTAAAATAAAAACCTATTCTTATTAAATAAAATACATAAATAATTACAAATTAGAATATTATATTTTAATTTTATTTATTTACTATTAGCAAAGATAAAAATAAATAAAAAATACATCTTAATATTATATTTTAATACATAGAAAGTTTTTTTCCTTATCATAATTTATCTTAATACATAGAAAGTATTTCTCAAAATAATTAAAATAAAACCTATTCTAATTAAATAAAATCCAAAAATAATTATAAGATTCTTAAAAAAAATTAGATTGTCAATTTCTTAGAAATTAGAAATAAAAATATTATAAAAGCAATTTTATATAGAAAAATAGAAAAAAAAACATAAACATTTCTTCAATATTAAATATCAACATAAATTGAGTTGCCTGTATCATTAGCTTAATTATCCCTTTTATGATTTATGATAGTCAAGATAAAACTATTGCTAAATTAATAACTTGTTCACATGCTCTATAATTTACCTCTCCAAATGGACTATATATATATATATATGGAGTCTCTTTACCACATCTTAATACATAGAAAGTATTTCTCAAAATTACTCGCATGCTCCATAATTTCTCTCTCCAAATAGACTCGCTAATATATATATATACTCTAATAATTAAACCCTCAAAAAAACTCCAATAAATAAATCAATAAATAAATTAATTAATAAATATGTATGCTTTGCACATGACCACAGAATATTACATTTATGAAACATTCAAGTAGGTTTTGAAGGCACATATTCGGTGTATTTTTTGAAGCATTCATGTATTTTTTGAAGGCACATATTCCGGGCATATATGCTACATAATCAATTCGTTGAAATTCAAAATCTTTAAAATGCTATAAATTAGTTAGGTCCAAAAATACAAAATTTATATCCAAAAATATGAAATCTTTACAAGAAACTAACAAATTTCTAAGCTTATCCAAAATGCATAATCTTAGATTGTCTATTTGTTAAAATTCAAAATCCTTAAAATGTTATAAATTAGTCATATTCAAAAATAGGAAATCTTTACAATATTAGCTTTCCCAACCGTCTTCGAAGCTAAAAACTAACAAATTTCTAAGCTTATAAAAAATGCACAGTTTGCATTTTAGATTGTTCACCTGAAAACAATCTTCATCTTCCCAAACTTATTATTGCAAATCTCAAAACAATCTTAATAAAGCAACAAATTGCAGTAAATAAAACTGTTAACCATCATAATAAAACAACAAATTACAATAAATAAAACTGCCAGATCTCACAAATGACAAATTTATTTACTCTTTACAGCGATTTTATCATTTCCAACCCATTTTTAAGTTCGAATCCTCACCAAACCAACCGTCGACTCGAGTTTCTGATAAATCTTGCACGAATTCGACCTGAATCTCTTTGACTTTGAAGCTCTTCCATTCTTAATATTTTTATGTGAACTGAAATTCTAGAACTTCCATGACCCTTTATTAATAAAGTTGAGTTGTCTACATATATTGGGTTTATTGCAATGTATGATTGCTAGGTAAATATATCACTACAAATATCCTTCATAAAATGTCAACTCAGGGAGGTAAACTTTGAGGCACAAGTACGTACTTTATGTGCAGGATTAGGGTCTTGTCCTAATCTAATCTACTCTAAGATGATTTACTCTAATCTAAATATTATGCTTAATACTAAGACTCCTAATCTATTGATCATCAAACTCATTCAAATTTAAAATCCAAATGCTAACTAAATACTCTCACATCTAATATCTACAAAACATTCAAATTCAAGTGCTATCCTAATTGCAGAAATGAAAATACATTTCAAGCTATCTTCGAAATAATTATAATACCAAAGCATAAACCAATGAGAATTATAACATAATTCAAAAACTAGACTAAATAAGCAAAAAACTACATATTGCCACAGAAAACAGAGTAAGTGACAAAAATTGAACTAGGACTAAATAAGTAAAAAACTACATATTGACACAGAAAACAGAGTAGGTGACAGAAAGTGAACTAGGAAATTTGATCTATCGTGTAATACATCAAAGCTCTTATTAAATTAATGAATTTCCTTTTAAGAAGTTTAATATTAGCATAGAGCTTACTTATTCACCCCAACCTTTAAAATGAGTCACTTCTATAATTGAAACTATTCTAAACTAACTTGCATTTTGAAACTACAACAAAATAAATGTAATTTGCAGAGGATCCTATTGTTAAAATCTAAGGCTATATTCTAAAAATTATATCTTGCAAAAAGACAAGAGTGAATTATCTTAAATCTTAAACCATAATAAAATGAATACAATCTACATATTATATATTCTCAGGGAGATTTGGCTCTGAATCAAGGGATTCTTCCAGATCAATCAAAACAGACGGCTATACATTGAGGGCTGGACTAGAGGGTTTAAGAAGCTATTTTGTCATACTTATGGTGGTTCACCGCGGCATTGTGGATTTTGCAACATTGGGGATTTTCGGCTGAGGTCGTTACCTTTTGGATTTTCGTAATACAGAGGACAAAATTTCAATTAGGGTTGGTTCTGGCTCTAGGTCAAGAAAAACTTCTAACTTATGACCTTCGGTCTTAGTTGGAGAATGAGGACTTGCGGATGAAGGGAGACCCCGAACTTTGTCCACAAAATTATCCCAGGTATCTTTACGGATATGCAATTCATCTTCAATAAGGATGTTAATCAAACCATGATGGTAGAGGCTATTGTAAAGATTTCCAGAGTGCTTCTGAACCCGTCTTGACATCTTAGCTAAACTTTTGCGCATAAAATATGGTAAATTCATTTCCAATTCGGCTTCAAATTGCAAAAGTAGGATGACATGGTAATTCAGAGTGGTGACATACCTTCCTTTGCAATTCAAATATTTATGTAATACATAGAGCACATTGGGCCATTCATCCTACATCCAATCTCGAGGAAAACCCTTCTTCCAGCTTGCAGACTGATGCTCCTCTTTTAAAAAACTGGTACAAATGGCATGCTTTATGGGTTTATTTTTAAACCAACCCCCCCCCCCCCCCATGACAAGGAAGACCAGTGGCACGAGCAACTATTTTCTCATAAACTGCCATGATAAAACCGCCAATGTGCATGACTTTCCCATCAAACCCCTGGGCAAATTTCAATGTAATTTCGTCATCATACCCCTAAAAATTTTGGAAAAAAATATACCATATGCCTTCAAATATTTCCTTGCATGCATTGAATTCAGGAAAACCTTTTAACATAGAGATAGAACTCGACTCATGGCATTCAACTCCCTTCCATCTCATAATGTGCTCTGAGACTATAACTTGTATAGAAAATAGAGGATGAAACAGAAAATGGGAAAATGATGAAGATTATTGGATAGGCGTATAATAATAAGTCTCAACAGAGTTTCCCAAGACTTCTAATGCTTTGTATGTAACGGTAATTCATAAGCTTCATACTTAACGATCATTCAAATGCACGGCGCATATGAATATTTTGAACTGCCAATGCAATGATGAATTGTTGTGTATGAAAACATAAAGGGATGAATCGAGGGTTGCATGGATAGAAGAAACATAATTATATACTTTTAAGGTGATAATATCTTCATCTCTACGAACTACGTGCCAAAAAGATAAAGATCTATTTATAAGGTATAAGGATGGTTTTCAAATGATGACAGACAGAGGTACTAAGGGTAAAAAGGATTTATATTTGAAAAGGTAAAAGTATGATGACAACCAAAGGTATAATGATGATGATAAGCAAGAGTATGGTCTAGATCATATGAGGTCATAGGCTTAGCAAGTATGTAAGTATAATCCATGCTAAAATTTCCTTAAATTTAATGCAATAAACATATTGCAAAGAAAGTATCATTGCCTTATATCAATTTTACCTTACAGGACCAAGTTCTTCAGAGATACTTTGGATTTCAGGAATTTATGCTGCATGTTGTCATTATTGTGACAGAATGGAATCTCTGTGACAAGTTGCTCTTGCTTTGCCCCCAAATCTTGTGCTACTACAAAACTAAGAATCTTTCTTCTGATAGGTTGTCCACTATGTTGAATTTTACTGGATTTCTGTAGAAAATAAAGGAATAGACTGCTCTGTACCCAAAATGAAAGTTGCAACTACTGAAAACCATCCATGATTATAGAGTAAAGAACTACAAGGTATTCATCCATGTCCTTCTCTTTGTGCAAATCTACCTATGTGAAACAAATTTTGTATGTCGAACATAGATAGAAATCATTGGATTACCAACCAATGAGGAGAGTTTTTAACCAATGTGAGATATTACACCCTTAATGTTAATGGAAATCAAGGCACTTAGTACATCCTAACAATCATGAATAGATTTGTTGGAGTCGAATGAACTGTAGAATTCACTTGCCAAGAAACATTAATGGATTTCCTTAACAAATGACAAGGATGCCTGCCATTGAGGCATGCGGGCTCCAAGGTACCTAAAAATGTCTCAAGTTTCAAACCCAAAATTTGTTTTTGAAGTCAATGGGTTGAAACTTGTTAGAAGGAGAGCCTTAATAAATATTCCATCATCCAGCTAAGCACAGAAGAAAAGATATTTTTGCAGAAATGAAGTAGACACCACCAACAAGCTTTATTATGGAGCTTAGCCAGCTAGTCACCTAGTTTTCTAACTAGACCGTTGCTAGACTATGCCAGACAACTGGTTTTCATAGTAAAGATTATTTTTCTCTTTACTTTTTTTTCTCTTTATTTTATTTTTTATTTCCTAAACTACCCTATGCTCCTAGAAGTAGAAATATTCTTTCAAGTGTATGCATACTTCCAGTGTAACCACCTACAAATCATGATTTCTAAAACATTCATGTTCACATAAAGTATATGAACAAATACCCCGATAAGAGGAACCAGCTTCTCATATGATCTAGATTTCAAAAATTGCTGAAAAGTAAAAGGATGGCACTGAGAAACTGTCTTAGTCCATATCTTAATAGATTCTTGATTTGCTTGTCTTATTCTTTTAGTATCCTTTATTTCTAAGCCAAGTTGATATTCTTCCTCTGGTACCAAGCAGGCAAGAAATTCTGCAATTTCAGGTTCTAGTTGTTCTTCTTCTTCAACTGTTTTCCATGATTCTTGAGCCCCCTCATCAAATGAGGAAGGATAAATATATAGATCAAGATCTTCATGCTGAGAATACTTATGGATTTTCTTCCCATTTTGGAAGATGGATTCTTCTTCAGTTATGGACCTGATACTGCAACAAGGATTAAAGAAACCCCTTGTAGTAATAAGCCCTTCTCTACTCAACAAATTTTTGAACATCCTTAAAATTGTACTGGTTCAAATGTCTTGCTTCATAGGTGGGCCAGTAACATGGTTCTTACAGCACTCAAATATTTTTAAGGTTCAAATTTTAAAACTAATTTAAACAATTTGAAGAAAATTATGCATGCAGGAAATCAAATGCAAAATGTAAAATTAACTCAAAAGAAAAGAAACTAAGTTGAAATTAAGTCTTGGACTAATATTAAATAATATAATATGCAATCAAAAACTAATATCGAAATGAAAGCAATCCAACTCTACACTATGAAACCATAAACTAAAAAAACATTCCTATTTGAAAGAAATCTTACTTTTGCTATAAAAAAAGCATTCTTGCATACTATTGAAAGGAAAAACACACTTGCATCAAAAACAACTGCAGGAAAGGAAACTTCAAAAACATATATGCCTAAAATAAAACTATGTGAGAGTAACCTATCTATATTTGCAGAAAGGGAAACATACTCTAAATAAATCAAACTTTGCATAAAAAAAAACTTGTGCGAAAAAGGAACAACAAGGCTTTGGGGCACCCCACTATAATGGATGCGCAGGTTCGTACCTCTCATCTTACCATTTTCCCCTCCCCCTTATTGTGTAATGTAAAAGCAACCTATCTACCTAGACTCGAACCCCTTTAGCACCTCCCTGGCAATGGCACCAAAATGTTGGGTAAATATATCACTACAAATATCCTTCATTAAATGTCAACCCAGGGAGGTAAACTTTGATACACAAGCACTATATGTGTAGGATTAGGGCCTTATCCTAATCTAACCTACTATAAGCTAATTTACTCTAATCTAGAGATTATGCTTAATACTTAGACTCCTAATCTATTGGTCATCAAACTCATTCAAATTTAAAATCCTAATGCTAATTTAATATCCTGAATTTTGGACCTAACACATATAGACATGAGCCTATTGATTATGATGTTATCTTGATATTTTATTTTTGATATATTGGGTCAAAGACCCCACTACATATGAACATGATGATTTGTTTTATATATTGCATGTAATCCAATTATTGATGATATATATATGATTGTTTGGTGTTAGGCGTGGATTCTGAAGCACATGATTGGTAAGATGTTTTGTGTTGAGCAAGGAGCTCTGGAGCACATGTGTAATTATTGTTTTGTGTTGAGAAAGGAACTCTAGAACACATATGTAATTAATTTTTTGTGTTGAGCGAGGAGCTCTAGAGCACATGCGTAATTAATGTTTTTTGTTGAGCGAGGAGCTATGGAGCACATGGGTAATTAATATCTTGTGTTGAGCAAGAAAATATGGAGCACATGAGTACTTACATTTGTGTTGAGCTAGAAGCTCTAAATCACATGAAAATACAATTGGAAGTGTTGGGAATAAGCCCTGGATCCTTCCATGTTGATGTTGAGCATGACTTCTGGAGCATCAGATCCTTGGCCATGGTATCCCTAGGTGTATCATACAAGTACATCCTAGCATTAGTGTTAAGTGAAGAGCTCTAGAATTGTACTAATTTTGTAACTCCCTATTAAGCATTGGGTATGGGCTTTAAGCACTAGGGGTTACTGAAAATAATTTAATAACTTCCAAGTGAAAATGACTCAAGGAAAATATTGATATCATCACACTTATTTATAAGCGATTAAATGAAATTTTGATTTTTTGTATTCTCATCAAGTACTGAAGAACTACCATGTTATACAAGGGAATCCAACATGCAAGGATGTTTAGAGTTTCCTAGCCTAGTAGACCTAACCATATACCCACTTGACCTTAATGAATAAGTGTCATTAAGTCTAGGGATCATGGTATATGATTTCCAAAGACAAATGTTAACAAATGTTATATTATTGTGTATTTTATACATGGTATGTATAAAGAATATATATAGTAATAATATTAATGATGAAAGAAATAAAGGAAAGCTCCATCCATTATTATTTATTATTAAAAGATAATAAATAGTACAATACCTACAAAAAGTCTAATTAGGAACTAGTTGAAAGTTCCTAAGTTAAAGTATTAAAAATTACCCAAATTAATTAAAAAGGGTTAAATCAAGAAATCAAGGTTTCTTGATTTAACTGTCCCTTTGACTGGAAAGTCTGTCTATAAAGTATCAAGCCAAGGAAAGGATTGGGGTTCTAATCTATTTTGTGGGAGTCATTATTCTTCCTGTTTTTCTCTCAGGACAATGCTTGAAGAACAATTTCCTAGAAGGAAAAAGAGAACTGATCCATACCTGATATACCAGATAGGAAACCCTACCTTAGGATCTCTAAGCTACTTGCATGTTGGAGTCCATCTCGAGGGGATCCGGATTGAAACCAGGAATGGTTATGGGTCATGGTTGGGTGGAACGTGGTAGTTCCCAAGTGATTTGGTCATCTAATACAGAGGTCAGATCTTCCTATGAATTGTTAATGCTGGTTATTTGAGTGTGCAGGTTCAACCATTAAAGAAGCTTCATATTACAGGTATGAGATCTTAGGCTACCTATTCTATTTTTATATAATAAATGCTGGTTGATTTGGGTAAAGATTCACATTAAATGTTCTAACCCTATATGTTTGATTTATGTTCAAATATTCTAAGGTTTACATTTTAAATTACAACCCTAGGTTGTACTTTACTTCTTATGTTAGATTTATCCACGGTTTATTTTTGTAGATTACCTCTGCAATTTAATTCATGTATAAATGTTTATCAAGGGTTTGCACCTTATTTTTCATTCTTGTATTATATCTACTGTTGAAACTGTATTAATTATAAACTAGGTTTTATTTCATATCTTTTGCCTATCTGCTCTTTTGGCCTTTAAAACTCTACTGGCATATTCCATTTGTGAGCAGAGGCATGTTTTAGATTTGCATAGAGTAGTTCAGAAGTAAGTTATATATATATATATAAGTATAAGCTTACAACCTAGTTAACCTAAGCTATTATCTACAGTTGAACTACCATATATATAAATATATAAATCGACAGATATAAAATAGAATCATAAATCTAATATACTAAGTACAATATTTACAACTAAGTACAGACTACAAATATTCCACATTAAATCTAAGATAAATAAAATTCGATCTACTAAGTACAAATATATCGGATTTAAGCTATTATCTACAGCTGAACTACCATATATATAAATATATAAATCGATAGATATAAAATAGAATCATAAATCCTATCTACTAAGTATAATATTTACAACTAAGTACAGACTACAAATATTCCACATTAAATCTAAGATAAATAAACCAGCAACAACCTTTCAAGGTTTGCATATTTAAAATAAACACTATCTACTAAATCATTTCCATTAAAAATTAAATAAACAGAGTAAGTATCAAGACCCTTCATTGGTTTACATTATAGTCCCATCAAACATCAACTCACACCCATCGTATAATAATTAGAAAAAGAACATTACAATATAAACAATTAAAAACCATGTAATTACATTAAGGTCGTAGGAACGAATCCTGTAGACAACCATTTCCATTTCGCTTACATAAAATACAATGCCCTTTATAATAAAATATACAGTAAAGAATAATACACATGAACCAAATTATAAACCTCATCAAAGTCTTATACACAGAGGTCGTAGTATCGACTCTGGTGGGAATCCAAGCCAAATCACAGGCCTTAATAAAAACCACCATATTATACATAATAATCCTTTTGAATTAAAATAATATCATCATAATATTTTACACAGTCCAAGTAAGTATACAAGCAATGGCCAGGAGTCGAATCCTATAGCGTCATTCTACATCTATCAAGGCCACGCTATACACAAAGTGTATGTGGGCTATTATAACAAGATAAATACGCCATAGCAAGGTCGTGAGACCCTCGTTTATTCCCCTAAATTGTAAACACGACCTCTACCACATTAAATAAATACACAGTCCCCTAAATCAAACCCTGCAATATCATATGCCCTGTCAACAAAATAAACCTACAGCAACGATAACCATCCAGGGTTTACACCCATGGCTCTTTACATTCCACATTCCACATTAATATTTAACACAATAATTTATGCAATCATCCGAGCTATCACATCTTCCATCGAGAGCGCTCATTCCCTTCACGGCATGGCCTCAACCATACGTTGTCACAAATCAACACCTAAGTTTATGAATGGAAGCATTTATGCATAGGCCAACCAAAGATGCAAATGCCACATAAAACCCAGGTCTAAATAACGACAACACAATATCAAACAATGCAGTATAAATTCATTCACACAGTAACCATTAAAGTATTAAATCGATTTTACATAGTCATCCAATGGCCATGGAACCATTGCAAGCAATGGTGCTGCCTTGGCTTTAAATCCATAAACTAAACATGATTTACCATTTACACACAGAGCCGATCGAATTGTACCAAATCCCCCTTTGTATTACCCGCAATATCATTTAATTACAAACCCAAACTTTGTAAACCCAGGCCCTAAGGCAAAACGAAAAACCCCATAGTAAAAACCACAACCAAGCAACGAGATGAAACTTAGTCCTACCCATAATTCCATGAGGTGACAAGCGCAGGTTTGTTTAACAAGCTTACCGTGCACCTTATGGCATCACCCATGAACCGATTACAAATATTTGAGCCATGAAGCTCCACGCAAACCTTGTCACCTGCAACCACCAAGAAAACGAAGCATGGGAAGTATGAAAGTTGAGATAAGCAACCAAACCAACCACAATGCTGCTAAAACACAACAAAATCTTACCTCTGTCAACCTGGAAGTCGCCTTCATCGACTGCATAGAGCCGAGACCAAACGAACAACAAGACAAGCAAAATGAACAAGTCTTTCATGGCGCCAAGCCCTAAGCTTGGGCTTCCCCAAACCCAAACATGCATTTATGGCACCAGCCTGGTTTCCAATATCAAACCAAAACCCACATCTCTATAGTTTGTAAACGAACCAATATCATTTTCTACCATTCCCATTCCACAATGTTAAAACCCCAACGTGAACGTTTAGACCATGGTATATATTCTCTATCCCATAGTTTAATGCAGGGTATAGGTATTATGTGCATGTCATATATTAGGCACTAAGCATTTACACCTTAGCTTATATTCCTCCTTAGGCAATAAGCTTAGAACCATGGCATATGAATTATTCCATGGTAACCATTGTTTTCATGGAACCAAGAATTGGTCTTTAAACAAAGGTTGGTAAACCTGCCAAGAGAAATAACGAGATATGTCAATACCCTTAATAAAATAAATATGAAATACATCTAGGTTAAAATACGAAAAAAATGATTAGTAACTCATAATGAATAATAAACGTCAATTAGATAAGCAGTCTAGGTTTTATATAGAATAAGCAGGGTAATTACCCTGGCACTAAACCAAGTATGTACGAAACAATAACAACGATTAGTAGGTGTCGCTAGCTGGGAGTGTAAGTAGACCTACACGTAAACAAGTTAAGAGTTCCTTAGTTCAAACTAAACTAAGTAAGCTCACTAAACAAGTAGAAACTTTACCTCTCAGTCAGTCACATGGGAGAACTAGTCCCACCACTCCACCCAGTTTAGTTCCAGAAACAAAGTTAAGTTAGGAATATAAATAACAAGTAAAACTATGCAGAAATTAACGAAGTATATAATCAAGAAATTACACATACACATCAATGTAAACACATGAGAATAGTTCAGTAATCAGATTTACAACATCATAATGTAAAATACAGTAACAAACATAACTGAAAGAAAGAAGTAAAACGTAAGAACAACTTACGATAAATAAGTCATACATTTAGTGTAAGTTATATTCTGCAAGTCCAATAATGTCCATGCCTAGGTAGTTTATACTAGTCTAAAGATATTTTTTTTTCAATTTTTGGGGACATTACGAGTGGTATCAAAGCCCAGTTTTAATACTAAGAGACCTATGGGTGCAACAAGCATTCACTACAAAGAAGATAAAGTATGTTATTAAATTTTGTTACGAACATAAATTTTCCTGTTATTAAATTTTTTTGAAATTACAGGAATTTTTACAGAACAGTTCAGATTATGAATACTGAGGAAGATAATAGCCGTCTAAGAAATATGAACACCCCCACCCTGGAAGCAGATCTGGTGGTGGAATTAAATTCTTATATTTTGAAGACCATACACAGTCTTCAAGCAGAATTGCAAAGTTTCAGAGAAGATAGTCTGAACGAAAGAAAGAAACAACAATATATTAATGAAGTGCTACTAAGAAATATGACGAGAGGAATCCCACAAGAAAAGCCTACTCAATCCACAAACAGATCCAAAAGATAACCTTCCCATAAACGAGACAGCAACCCAAGAGAAGAAGAAAAAGAGGAACGTACCTCTGAAACACCGAAAGGGGATCATCATAGTCCTTCCAGTGATGGCTCTCTTTCTCCTAGCAGAAATAAACAAAGAAGCGATGACAGTATTTAGGGGGGATTTAGAAAAATAAGAGCCCCGGCCTATGAAGGTGGAGTAAACACGGGGGAGAAAGATGAAGAGTGGATGCTGGGTATGAGCAAATATTTCCAAGTTCATAACTACCCAAGTGAGATGAAGGCTCACCTTGCCCTTTATAATTTAAATGGCAAGGAAACTAGATGGTGGAGGGATTTGAAATAGAACAAGAAATATGAGCTAAGAGAAATACACTAGGATAACTTTCGAAAAATATTCCAAGAGAACTATATGTCAAAAAGGTTCATTGACTGAAAAGTGAAAGAGTTCCACAAGCTACGTATGGGGTCCATGACTATGGATGCTTTTATTAATAGATTTCTAGATCTGTTATATTATGTACCATATATTAAGGATGAAAAAGTAAAGATCCAACAATTTTTTGGATGTCTTCCTTCCAACTTTCGGGAGAGGATTGAATTTGACATGCCAAAAACTTTGGATACGATGCTGCACAAGGCCAGGCTCTGCTATGAGCATGGGAAGCTACGGCAAGAGAACATGAACCAAAATAGAGACAAGTCTAAGAACTTTTCTAATAACCACAAACCCGGTTTAACCCACAACCAGACAGAAAGAAGAACAACAACTTTCCAATAAACAAGAACTTCAATAAATCTAGTATGAAGCCTTATGTACCAGCTCCTAATGTTAACAAGCCAGTAGCAAGTGGAGCCAATGGTACTTTGCCTATAGATCAAGTGATGAAAATGCAGTGGGCCTCATTATGCCTGAGATTGTAATAACAAGACCAATGGGTTCTTGCATAACTTCAGCATTGAATGGACGATAGGCAGACCATCAAGCCACAATGGTTGAGATAGAAAGTAAGATCTTGAATACTTCTATTTCAATACTTATTGATCTCGATGCTTTTCGGAGCTATGTATCGCCTAAAATTGTTGATGTATGCAAACTAAGCAAAGTAAATCATGATAAACCTTGGCTGGTACAGCTAGCCACAAGTACAAAACAGAAAGTTTCAGAAATAGTTAAAGATTGTGAGGTAAACCTGAATGGTTTTCCTATGAAAGTAAACCTGAACATCCTACCCTTAGGATCGTACAATATACTTATCGGCATGGACTAGTTGGAACAACACCATGTCATGCTCAATCGCTTAGACAAGTCAATCTTGTGTATTGATATCCAAGGGAACCAAGTGAAGGTTCAAGGCATTCCAAAGAAATTTTCCGTAAGGAAAATATCTGCCTTACAAACAAAGAAATGCGTTAGGAAAGGCTGCAAGTTGTTTGCAGTAAACATTCGAGACCTAGATTCTGAAAGATAACAATGCATAGAAGACTTCCCCATTCTTGAAGAATTGAAGGATGTGTTTCCCAAGGAAATCCCAGGATTACCTCCAAAACAAGACCTAGAGTTTTCCATCGAACTAACACCAAGATCAGTTCTGGCTTCCAAAGCCCCTTACCGCATGAGTGAACCTGAGCTGGTGGAACTCAAACTGAAGTTGCAGGAGTTGATAGAGAAAGGATATATCTGACCTAATTTGTCCCCTTGGGGGGCACCAATACTGTTTGTAAAGAAGAAAGATGGTACGATGCAAATGTGCATCAATTATCGTCAGTTGAACAAAATGACTATCAAGAACCGTTATCCACTCCCTAGGATCGATGATTTGTTCGATCAGGTGGGAGGAGGAAAAATATTTTCAAAGATTGACCTACGATGGTACCATCATGTACGAATTCACGATGAGGATATTCACAAAATCACCTTTCGTACGAGGTACAGGCACTACGAGTTTGTAGTGATGTCGTTCGGGTTGACCAATGCACCTGCAAAATTTATATGTGTGATGAACATCATATTCATTAAATATCTGGATAAGTTTGTTTTGGTATTTATAGACGACATCCTAGTTTGTTCCAAGAATAAAGAGGAACATGAAGAACATCTTCACATAGTACTACGAGTGTTACGAGAATAGTATATTTATGCTAAGTTTAGTAAATGTGATTTTTGTAAACCACAAATATAGTACTTGGGTCACATTATCTTCGAGACAGGGATGGCTATGGACCCGAAAAAGATTAGGGCCATAAAGGATTGGCCTACCCCTATTAGTGTCACGGAAATGAGGTCCTTTTTGGGATTATCCAAATATTATCGAAATTTCATTGAGAACTTCTTAAGAATCGCTTGCCCCATGACCGCTTTGCAAAAGAAAGAAAATAAGTTCTTATGGACTTCCAAGTGCAAAGAAAATTTTCAAAAGCTTAAGCAGCTTTTGATGACCGCACCGATACTATGAATTATGGATCTTGATGGGGATTTCGTTGTTTGCACAAATGCAAGCAAGGAAGGACTTGGAGGAGTCATCTTACAGAATGATCACGTGGTCTGTTATGAATCATGGAAGTTAAAAGAGCATGAGCAAAACTAACTCACACACAATCTTGAGTTAGCGGCCATCATCCACGCTTTGAAGATGTGGAGGCACTACCTCATGGGAAGGAAGTTCCTTCTGAAGACAGACAATATGAGTCTGAAATACTTATTCGATCAACTGAATCTGAAAGCAAGGCAAACCAGATGGCTGGGTTTCCTTAGTGAGTACCATTTCGATCTAAAGCACATTAAGGGAAAAGAGAACAAGGTTGCTGATGCTTTGAGCCGATGAACTCATATGATATATGAGGTGACTTTGAGTCAAACCGATGTATATTTGCATGAGAGGATTAGAATGGCCAACAGAGTTGACCCTTTCTATGTAGAAATCCTCAAGAAAGTCCAATAGGACAGGTTGTTTCAACAACAAAAAGAATATAAGGTAGATGAATCTGGACTGCTATGGTCCAAGGATAGATTGTACATTCTAGAAGAAGGGGACATTCGGTCCAACATCCTCACAGAATTTCATCAGGCACCCTACTAGGGGCACCTGAGATATCAAAAGATGATATCCGCCGTCAACAGACACTTTTTCTAGCCTAAGTTAAGGCCGACATTGGGATGTTTATCGTGAAATTTCAGGAATGTCAGCTAATCAAAGCTAAGAATTAGCATCCTTCAGGATTGATGCAGCTGTTACGCATTCCTGAATGGAAGTGGGGGGTCATTAGTATGGATTTTATCACTATTCTACCAAAAAGTAAGAAGCATAATGATTATATTTTTGTAGTAATTGACAAGTTGTCAAAAGCAACACACTTCATAGGACAAGTTGTCAAAAGAAACACACTTCATTCCTATGAAGTCGACTTACAAAGTAGTGAACATTGCTAATATCTTCTTAAAGGAGATATTTAGATTGCATGGCATACCCAAGTCAATAATCTCGGATCGAGATGTTAAGTTTACAGGAAACTTTTGGAGAGCTTTATTCTCTAGATTAGAGACACAATTGAACTTTAGCACTGCTTATCACCCGCAGATAGACGGGAAAACAAAAGGAGTAAACCAAATTGTTGAAGACATGCTTAGAATGTATGTCATGAACAACCCCACTAAGTGGCAAGACTACCTGCATCTTGCAAAGTTTTCATATAATAACAATGGCTATCAGACTTCCGCCAAGATGAGTCCCTTTGAGGTACTCTATGGACGAAAGTGTAAAACATCGGTTACTTGGGATAGCCTGGTGGATCGACTCATATTAGGGACTAATTTATTAATGGACTTGGAACAGCTGGTTACCAAGGTCCAAGTGAACCTTAAAGAAGCACAAGACCGCCAAAAAATTTACGCGAATTGAAAAAGAAAAGATAAAGACTTTCAAATAGGCGATCGTGTCTACTTGAAAATAAAATCAAAATGAAGCTCGTTGATCTTGGGTAGGTGTGGTAAGTTAGCACCTAGATTTTGTGGACCTTTTGAAATACTGGCCAAGAAAGGGCCAATGGCATATGAGCTAGCATTACCCGTGCATGTAAGAGTCCATAATGTTTTCCATGCATCCTTGTTAAAGAAATATGTTTATGATACTAAACATGTAGTGTATTGGTCCTTATTACAAGTGGAACCTGAAGGGGATTTTTCCCCTGAGCCTATTCATATATTGGAAAAAAGAGAGGTGCATCTCAGGAAGTGCACCATAGTTCAGTTGGAAGTGCAATGGAAGCACTTTGAGGCCTACGAGGCTACTTGGGAGAATGAAGCCACCATGATAAAGGCTTACCCCACCTTGTTTCATGATGTCATTCTAAGTCGCTAGAACACCAGGGACAATGCTGTTATAAGCAACGAGGGATATAATATCTCAAATTTTGGACCTAACACATATAGGCATGAGCCTATTGCTTATGATGTTATCTTGATATTTTATTTTTGATATATTGGGTCGAAGACCCCACTGCATATGAACATGATGATTTTTTTAATATATTGGATGTAAGCCAATTATTGATGATATATATATGCTTGTTTGGTATTGGGCATGGACCCTGAAGCATATGATTGGTAAGATTTTTTGTGTTGAGAGAGGAGCTCTGGAGCACATGTGTAATTAATGTTTTGCGTTGAGCAAGGAGCTCTGGAGCACATATGTAATTAATTATTTATGTTGAGCAAGGAGCTCTGGAGCACATATGTAATTAATTTTTTGTGTTGAGCGAGGAGCTCTGGAGCACATGGGTAATTAATATTTTATGTTGAGTAAGAAGCTCTGCAGCACATGAGTACTTACATTTGTGTTGAGCGAGAAGCTCTCGATCACATGAAAAGATAATTGGAAGTGTTGGGCATAAGCCCTGGAGCCTTCCATGTTGATGCTGAGCATAATCTATGGAGCATCAGATCATTGGCCATTATATCCCTAGGTGTATTGTACAAGTACATCCTAGCATTAGTGTTGAGCGAAGAGCTCTGGAATTTCTCTAATTTTGTAACTCCATGTTAAGCATTGAGTATGGGCTCTGGTAAGCGCTAGGGGTTATTGAAAAGAATTTAATAACTTTCGAGTGAAAATGAATCGATAAAAATATTGATCTCATCAGACTTATTTTTAAGTGATTAAATGAAATTTTGAATTTATGTATTCTCATCAAGTACTAAAGAACTACCATGTTATACGAGGGAATCCAACATGCAAGGATGTTTAGAATTGCCTAGTCTAGTAGACCTAACCATCTACCTACTTGACCTTGATGAAGAAGTGTCATTAAGTCTAGGGATCATGGTATATGATACCCAAAGACAAATGTTAACAAATTTTATATTATTATGTATTTTATACATGGTATGTATAAAGAATAAATATAGTAATGATATTAATGATGAAAGAAAGAGAGGAAATCTCCATCCATTATTATTTATTATTAAAAGATAATAAATAGTACAATACCTACACAAAGTCTAATTAGGAACTAATTGAAAGATCCTAAGTTAAAGTATTAAAAATTATCCAAATTAATTAAAAAGAGGTAATTCAAGAAATCAAGGTTTTCTTGATTTAACTGTCCCTTTGACTGAAAAGTCTATCTATAAAGTCTGAAGCCAAAGAAAGGCTTGGGGTTCTGATCTATCTTGTGGGAGTCATTATTCTTCCTTTTTTTCTCTCAAGAGAATGCTTGAAGAACAATTTCCTGGAAGGAAAAGGGGAACTGATTCGGACCTAATATACCAAATAGGAAACCCTACCTTAGGAGCTCTAAGCTACTTGCATTTTGGAGTCCAGCTCGGGGGGATCCGGATTGAAACCAGGAATGGTTCTGGGTCATGGTTGGGTGGAATGTGGTAGTTCCCAAGTGATTTGTTCATCTAATACAAAGGTCAGATCTTCCTATGAATTTTTAATGCTAGTTATTTCAGTGTACAGGTTCAACCATTAAAGAAGATTCAGATTATAGGTATGAGATCCTAGGCTACCTATTCTATTTTTCTAGAATAAATGCTGATTGATTTGGGTAAAGATTCATGTTACATGTTATAACCCTATATGTTTGATTTCTATCCAAATATTCTAGGGTTTACATTTTAAATTATAACCCTAGGATGTACTTTACTTCTTCTGTTAGATTTATCCACGGTTTATTTCTTTATATTACCTCTACAATTTAATTCTTGTATAAATGTTTATCAAGGGTTTGCACATTAGTTTTCATTCCTATATTATATTTACTATTGAAACTGTGTTAATTAAAAACTAGGTTTTATTTCAGATATTTTACCTATATGCTCTTTTGGCCTTTATAACTCTACTGACATATTCCATTTGTGAGTAGAGGCATGTTTTAGATTTACATAGAGTAGTTCAGAAGTAAGTTATATATATATAAGCTTACAACCTAGTTAACCTAAGCTATTATCTACAACTAAACTACCATATATATAAATATATAAATCAACAGATATAAAATAGAATCATAAATCCAAGCTACTAAGTACATTATTTACAACTAAGTATAGAATACAAATATTCCACATTAAATCTAAGATAAATAAACTAGTAACGACCTTTCAAGGTCTGCATATTTAAAATACACACTATCTACTAAATCATTTCCATTAAAAATTAAATAAATAGAGTAAGCATCGAGACCCTCCATTGGTTTACATTATAGTCCCATCTAATATCAACTCACGGCCATCATATAATAATTAAACAAAAAACATTACAATATAAACATTTAAAAACCATGTAGTTACATTAAGGTTGCAGGAACAAATCCTTTAGACAACCATTGCCATTTCACTTACATAGAATACCATGCCCTTTATAATAAAATGTACAACAAACAATAATACACAGGAACCAAATTATAAACCTCATCAATGTCTTATACACAGAGGTCGTAATATAGACTCTAGTGGGAATCCAAGACAAATCGAAGGCCTTAATAAAAACCACCATATTATATACAGTAATCCTTTTGAATTAAAATAACATCATCATAATCTTTTACACAGTCCAAGTAAGTATACAAGCAACAACTAGGATTCGAATCCTATAGTTTCGTTCTACATCTATCAAGGCCACGTTATACACAGACTGTATATGGGCTATAATAACAAGATAAATATGCCACAACAAGGTCATGAGACCCTCGTTTCTTCCCCTATGCTATAAACATGGCCTTGGCCACATTAAATAAATACAGAGTCCCCTAAATCAAACCCTGCAATATCATATTCCATGTTAACAAAATCAACCTACAATAGCCATCCAGGGTTTACACCCACTACTCTTTACATTCCACATTACACATTAGTATTTAACACAATAATTTATGCAATCATTCGAGCTATCACAGCTACCATGGAGAGCGCTCATGCCATTCATGGCATGGCCTCAACCATACGCTGTCGCAAATCAACACCTAAGTTTATAAATGGAAGAATGTATACACACGCCAACCAAATATGTGAATGGCACATAAAAACCAACTCTAAATAACGACAATACAATATCAAACAATGCAATATAAATTAATTTACACAATAACCATTAAAGTATTAAATCAAGTTTACACATTCATCCAATGGCCATGGCACCATTGCAATCAATGGTGTTGCCTGGATTTAAATCCATAAACTAAACATGATTTACCATTTACACACAGATCCGGTCGAATTGTACCAAATCCCCCTTTGTATTACCCACAATATCATTTAATTACAAACCCAAAATTTGTAAACCTAGGCCCGAAGGAAAAATGAAAACCCCACAGTAAAAACACCAACCAAGCGACGAGATGAAACTCAGTCCTACCCATAAGTCCGAGAGGTGACAAGCGCAGGTTTGCTTAACAGGCTTATGGTGCACCTTATGGCATCACCCACGAACCGATTGCAAATATTTGAGCCATGAATCTCCACACCAACCCTGCCACCTACAACCACTAAGAAAATGAAGGATGAGAAGTAAGAAAGCCAAGATAAGCAAACAAACCAACCACAATGCTCTTAAAACCCAACGAAGTCTTACCTATGTCAACCTGGAAGTCGCCTTCATCTACTGCGCACAGTCAAGACCAAACGAACAACAAGCCAAGAAAAATGACCAAGTCTTTCATGGAGCCAAGCCCTAAGCTTGGGCTTCCCCAAACCCTAAGGCACATCAATGGCACTATCCTAGTGTCTAATATCAAACCAAAACTCACATCTCTATAGTTCGTAAATGACCCAATATCGTTTTCCACCATTCCCATTGCACAATGTCAAAACCCCAACATGAACGTTTAGAGCATGGTATATATTCGCTACCCCATAGTTTAATGCAGGGAATAGGTATTATGTGCATGGTGTATATTAGGCGCTAAGCTTTTAAACCTTGTCTTACCTTCCTCCTTAGGCAATAAACTTAGAACCATGGCATATGAATTATGCCATGGTAACCATTGTTTTCATAGAACCAATAATTGGTCTTTAAACAAAGGTTGGTAAACCTGCCAAGAGAAATAATGAGATATGTCAATACCCTTAATAAAATAAATATGAAATACATCTAGGTTAAAATATGAACAATTGATCAGTAACTCATAATGAATAATAAACGTCACTTAGATAAGTAGCCTAGGTTTTATAGAGAATAAGCGGGATAATTACCTTGTCACTAAACCAAGTATATACGAAACAATAATAATGATTAGTAGGTGTCACTAGCTGCGAGTGTAAGTACACCTAAACGTAAACAAGTTAAGAGCTCCTTAGTTCAAACTAAACTAAGTAAGCCCACTAGACAAGTAGAAACTTTACCTCTCAGTCAGTCACATGGGAGAACTAGTCCCGTCACTCCACCCACTTTAGTTCCAAAAACAAAGTTAAGTTAGAACAATATAAATAACAAGTAAAACTATGCAGAAATGAATGAAGTATATAATCAAGCAATTACACATACACAGCAATGTAAACAGATCATAATATCTCAGTAATTAGATTTACGACATCATAATGTAAAATACAATAACAAACATAACTGAAAGAATGAAGTAAAACATAAGAACAGCTTATGATAAATAAGTGGTACATTTAGTGTATGTTATATTCCACAAGTCCAATAATGTCCATGCCTAGGTAGTTTATACTAGCCTAATGAAGAAGAAAAAAATATTCAATTTTTGGGGACATTACAGCTAACTAAATACTCTCACATCTAAGATCTACAAAAAATTCAAATTCAAGTTCTATCCTAATTGCATAAATGAAAATACCTTTCAAGCTATATTCAAAATAATTATAATACCAAAGCATAAACCAATGAGAACTATTTCAAAAACCAGACTAAATAAGCAAAAAACTACATATTGACACAGAAAATAGAATAAGTGACAGAAAGTGAACAAGGACTAAATAAGCATAAAACTACATATTGACAAAGAAAACAGAGTAGGTGACAGAAAGTGAACTAGAAAATTTGATGTATCATTTAATACCTCAAAGCTCTTACTAAATTAATGAATTTCCTTTTAAGAAGTTTAATATTAGCATAGAGCTTACTTGTTCACCCCAACCTTTAAAATGAGTGACTTCTATAATTGAAACTATTCTAAACTAACTTTCATTTTGGAACTACAACAAAATAAATGTAATTTGCAGAGGATCCTATTGTTAAAATCTAAGGCTATATTCTGAAATTAAATCTTGCAAAAAGACAAGATTGAATAAACTTAAAGCTTAAACCATAATAAAATGAATGCAATCTACATATTCTATAATTTAGAAGAAAATACAACTAAGTTTATTTCATTGGAAACCCAATTTTACAGAAGCAATGTATGGCTTAAACTAGAATTTAAAGCTACAACAAAACAAATCAAATCTATAAAACTAAGAATCCAAAACAATGCTTTTAAATCAATTTACCTTAACATCCGAGCTCGGGTCCTGAACTAGCAATTGTTGTGCACATTATTTCATTAATCATGACACAATAAAAGGACTGAACATCTGTCAATCTACTTTCTATAGCCACTTAATAGTCTTGTTAACTAAAATTCTCTCTTCTAATGGAAACAGAAAATAACAATTATGCTATACAAGAATTAAATTTACAAAAGAATGGATTATGGTCTTCTTGGTGGATCCTTGTCAAGAAAGCCACAAGTCCTTAAACGAATTGTAGACTGAACTCTAAGCTATAGCCATAATTCTAAAATGAAGAAAACATTAATAACAGAAAACAAATCAAATTACGGTCTAAAGAAACATAGGTATTATTATTTAAAATAATAGGAACAACATTGTATGAATTGACCTCTGTTCCATTTCAGAAGAAAAAAAAAACCAGCACTTAGGCAGCGCAATCCTTCTGTTAACTGTTCATTGTATTTCTGCATATATATCTATCCCTTACATTTTTTATCCATGGCTTTTTATAGCTCAGGAACTGAGATAACCAATCTGTATTTCTTAGTAGCAAACTCTATCATCTATTAATGATACAACTGCTTTCATAATGCCCTTCTTATGCTTCGAAAGATGCTTTTATTTGTCATCTAATAGCATATCTTCATCTCTATGGCACATAGTGCCTAGAGAGGAAGATTGCATTGATTATACATGAGTCATCAATGAAAATTGAGTTGGATGGACTTGGTTTTGTTTGAATGAGTTGGCAGCATCTGAAGTATGGACAATCTTTATAATATCTAACATGCTGCTGAAATCAAACTATGCTGCAGAATCTAATATAATTAGTCACAAATCCTTCAAGAATTATATGTAAGCATTAAATCAAAGGAAATCAAAGGATTTTGATGAATTAGCAAACCTTAGTATACTTGTTGGGTATTTGGGTAGATATGTGAAAATATAGAGGAATTTATGGGTCAAAAGATCAAATGAAGAGATAAAAAGTGTATTTGGAGGATGCAAAGAGATGCAAAGAGTGTCAATTTGGCGAGACAGCAATGATTGCATACCCTTTCAAATTGAATATCACAAGAAACCTCTAATTTAAATATCGAATGGAATGTCATCGCAAGGTAATTTGGTAAAATATCTACAAGTTATTGCGATTTGAGTGACCAATATACAATTCGAGCATGAATAAAAAATCTCCTTCGCTGCTCATTACGTAGTTCATAACATGCTTGGCTTCTCCGTCTGTAAGAAGCACAACATTAGATGTGAAGAGAACTTTGTGCTTTCATAGATTAACTTAATGATCCTAATTGGAAACCATCTGGTAAACCTACAAAATAAACACTGCAAATTAAACGCAATCAAAGTGCAAAACAAACAACATTGAAGTGCCTCGACATAGGCATTTAGAATGTTCCCCAATCTCTTTCACAATACTCACAGCAGGAAATTTTGGTGTCCAATGTCCAATTTCCATGCAGGCACGAATTCATAAATAGCTTTGGAATACCTGGAACACTATCGATTCTAGTCCCTCTGAAGCCGTTATGGGGCACGTGCCGATCGGATTGGGTACAAATGGCAATGTATAAGTAGCAAATTCACAACTGTCATTGCCTCCACCTCTAACCTCACCGCAATGACAGTTCTCCATATGTATAGTTAGTAACGCCCACCATCTGGAAGGGCTCCATCTTGCCACATTGCAGCATAAACTCCAATCATTAGGGATCAGCCACACCTTGACGCCATTTCGATAACAACATTTAACTTATTTTAAACAAACCCCTAAATGAATTTAAAAGATCAAACGGCGATGAAACTGATCTCAATTGTACAATTGTCAAGTTTTTAGTAAATTTTGATGATCCACTAGGTGAAGTCCAAATCCCAAATATGAAATATATACGCCTATCGACATAATTACAAATCTAACCCAATTTTAAAGAGTATAAAAATCAAACCATCAATAGACATAAACGGTTTTGGAAGTAAAGCATTTTCCATAGTTTCTATCCTTATACAAAGTTCACCAAATATATTTTGGTTAGTTATTGTGTTGACTATAAAGGTTAAAAATGTATTATCCAAGTATTTATAATTTTTTTTAAATAAAAGGGTTATATTTAATAATTTTTTAGAAAATATTGAAAAAATAATAATGAATTTTTTTAAAGGAAAACATAAAAAATACAAAAATAAAAAGATTCGAAGAAAAGTTTAAGGTTAAAAATAAAGTTTTTGTTAATAAAAATGTTATATTTCATAAATTTATAAAAAAACTTGAAAAGAAAAATAATAGAAACTTTTTAGATAAAACATTAAAAACACAGAAAATAAAAGGCTTTGAAGAAATGTTTGGAGTTAAGAATAAAATTGAAGTGTTGAATAACAATAAAAAAAAATCATAAATTCAAGTTCAAAATAGAATTGAACTTGTGTTAAATAACCATTAAAAACAATAAAATAATTCATAAATTTTAGCATAAACTTATTAAATAATATTAAAAATAATTATATTTTTTCGGTGAATAAGAATTTCATTTAACTAAATTTAGCACAAGGATTAATCTATTAAAGGTTATTGAAAAAAGTGCTACATGGTTTTTTCTAAAGATTTGGGACAAATTTATTGGAAGTTATTAATAAAAACAGCTGTTATTAAAAAAAACAGTTTTTCGAACATCTAGTCTGAAATTTGATTTATCCACATGTACATATTTCAGGTCAACTTACAGGAAGCGAAGGTGGCAATTGTCATGTTGCTTGATGATTAGCGGCTTCCTCGGCACTCCTAGAGGTAATCAATGTTTGGACTTGATGTTAAGAATTTTTATTTTTTATTTCTAATCTACCATATTCAGTATTTTTAATTTTAATTATATTTAAAAATGTTATTATTATATTTAATTTAATTTTTTAATTTGAATTATATTAAAAAATGCCATTTTTGTCGAGCCGCTTTCCTTAAACATTTTCATTGAGATTTTTTTACACGGTATAGGAAGTTACTTTCAGAAAGCATTTTCAAAGTATTTTGCATTTTATTTTTATTATAATTAATTTGATTTTGTTTTTTAAATAAATCATAATTCATGCATTTTATTTTTATTATAATTAATTTGATTTTGTGTTTTAAATAAATCATAATTCATGGAAAATTTTGAAAATGTTAATATATTAACCAATTTAAATATTTTATGAATTATATTAATAAAGTTAAATACATTATATAAACATTTTTTTATATCAAATATTTTATAAATATTTTTAATAGTTTATGAGAAGTCTATAATCTTTAAAATAATTCAATTAAAAATAAAATAATATGATGATGATGATGTTGATAGTTATTAACATCTACTCACATCAATTTTTGTTTATAAGAGACTTTTAAAAAAGGTGAGTCACTTGGTTTTTTTAGTAATTTTACTTATATATGCTTGAATAGCTTTAAGAGAAGCATTCCTAAATCACCATAGTTGTGATGATTTAGGAGTTAAGTTCCTCTTTTGGCAGATACATAAGGTGGGTTGTAGCAACGGGTCTTTCTGATCATAAACCAAGCATTCTGCAGCTTGATTTTGAGGATGGAAAGGTAGTATACTACCCTTTCAAATTCAATCGTTCTCTTATGGATGATAAAGAATTTTGTGATATGGTAAGATCGAAGTGGTTGGAACATTCTTCAATGGTTTTCAGCAACAAAACAAAAGCATTGGGTTATAAATTAAAGAAGTTAAAGTTTGATGTAATCCAAAGGGAACAAAAGTAGTAAAAACCAAAGGAATTTGTTTATTATTGAAGCAGAATTGAATGAGATGTCTGATGATGTAGATGAGAATATTTTTTCATTGGAAAGGAAGGAAAGAATTGTATAGTTGACGTCTGAGAAAGGTAAGATTCTTACCCACCAAGAATATTCTATGCGCTTGAAAAGCAGGGCAGTATGGCTTCAAAGTGTTGATCGCAACACCAAATTTTTCCAAAATGTCGCAAATCATAGAAGGTTAGGTAATTCCATTTGGGAATTAAAAGACAATAATGAATATCTCAGTACTCATCAAAAGTCTTTGGAAGAAGGCATTGTCTTTTTTTAAAGAGGTATATAGTCATGATTCAAGTTTAAAGATCAAAGATCAATTGAAAGTGGTCAGATATTTCCCTACGTTGTTTTTTTAGGATGATTATTATTTTATCAACAAAGAGTTTACTATGGATGAAATTAAAAAAGGATTTAAACCTTTTCACCAAAGATAAGGCGCCTACCCCAGATGGCTGGTCAGCTAAGTTCTTCATTTACTTCTTTGATTTAGTGGGAAAATATTTGTTGGATACAATGGAGGAGTCCAGGGTTAAATGGTTTTGTTCCGGAAAATATAAATGCCACCCACATAACACTGGTTCCCAGAAAAGATAATCCTGGCTCTTTCAATGAATATAAGCCTATTTCTTTATGCAATTTAGTATACAAGCTAATTACAAAAATTATTGTTGTGTATGAAGTCGATTATGGAACGGAAACTTTCAAAAGAACAATTTGGATTTTTGTCAAATCATCAGATTTTAGATGCAATTAGAGTGGCACAGGAATGCATTCATTCTATTAAGCAATGAAAAATGAAGGATTTTGTGATGAAAATGGATCTAATAAAAGCATACGACAGAACATATTGGTGTTTTCTGAGGTTAGTTCTCCTTCGAACGGGTCTCCCTGTGAATGTGGTGGACTGGATTATGGCTTGTATTTTGAGTGCAAACTATATTGTTATTATCAATGGTAGGTCAACTGAAGGTTTTAAAGGTAGTAGAGGTTTGAGGCAGGGTTGTCCCTTATCTCCTCTGTTGTTCCTGTTGGTGATCAAAGGTTTAAGTTTGTTGATAATCTCTGCTAAGTCAAAGAAGAATATTAAAGGAATATTTTTTGTGCATACATTGTCCATTACCCATCTTTTGTTTGTGGAAGATGTGTTAATTTTTGGGAAAGGTACGATGGAGGAATGGAGTCAATACCACTCGATCATAACTTTATTTTGTGTTGCTTCTAGGATGAGTGTAAGTGTTGATAAATCCCTTTTTCCTTATAGTGTTGAAACAGAAGATGATCAATTGTTAAGAGATCAAATAGTTGTTTTTTTTCCTTAGAAAATGTCAAGGCTTCAGGATCGGTTCAAGTATTTGGGATTTTTCCTTAATCCCAATGGATATGGTAAAAATGACTAGTGTTGGTTACTCAAAAGGATTGATAAAAGAATTTCAAATTGGGCTTACCATTTTCTTTCTCTTGGAGGTAGACTTGTACTCGTTTCTTCGATGTTGCAGAGCATCTTGGTATATTGGATGTTAGTGGCGATGGTTCCCAGGAGTGTTTTTGGACCTAATTCGGGAAAAAAAAATATTTTCTTTGGTCTAGAAAGCTAATTTCTTCAAAATTTCATTTGACTTCCTCGACTAGTCTCTGTCTTCCAAAAAGTTTGGGAGGCTGGGGTGTTAAGAATATATTCTGGTTCGGGGAGGCTTTGGGGGCGAAGAGTTTATGGAGAATCCTTTCAATAATAACATGTGGATTGATGTGGTTAAGAGGAAATATATCAATTTTTTTTCATTCATCAGTGGTTATGAGATTCTCCTTATGTTCTTTCATCTGTTTCGATCATACAGAAAGGTTTATACAAATGTTTGCAAATAATAAGAGGCTGTTTAAGCTAGATAATCAGAAGAGGGTTGTAGGTGTACATTGGTATTGACCTGGTAGTGGGATTGAAAGATCAATACAAGCTATATCGAAGGATGATTTCTTCGGTGCACTCTTTAAATTTTCAAGTATTGGCACAGGTCTATGATTATTCAAGGATTAATTCTCCTTGGATGTCTACTACTGAGTTGGGACTTGTTGGTTCTTCTGTTGAAGAGTGGAATAGATATGTGTTGGTGTTAAATGGTATTGGAATTAAGATTTCAAATCAACAAGATTCTTTGGTGTGGGATTGGGATGTATCTTCAGGACATGTGACAATGAAAAAAACTTATAGTTATCTTCTTTCTCTTAATAGAACCTGTTTGAATAGTTGGTGGAAGGGTTAGCTTTGGAAATGGAAGGTGCCTACAAAATTAAGAACTTGCTTCATTTGGATTTGTTTAAACGAACAAAATTCTAACGTGGGATCATCTAAACAAGCGAGGAATGAAAGGGCCTGGAGTTTGTGTCCTTTGTTTTAAATATTTGGAAATTGTTTCTCACTTTTTTGGAACTTGTAGTTTTTTAGGAAAGTTTGGAACTCCTGTAAAATGTTGCTGAATTTTAAATCTCACTTGACAGGTTCTATTTTTCAAGAATGTTTAAGGATTTGGTTTAGAGAAATACTAAATTTGGAGAGCTCCCACTTTATGTCTTTTGGGAAGTTTGGAAGACAAGGAAATGTCTTGTTTTTTAAAATAAAGACTTCTTTTATTTACATACAAGCTTTAAAGTTATGGGGCAGTTTCTAGAGATGGTATAGTGGAATTTAAAGAGGATAAACAGGCTCATTTGTAATCCTAGATTTGGGAAATGCATTTATGTGGGGTTTTTTTATGGAGTAGTATAGGTAAATGGTTTAGGAGGTGTTGGTTTTCTTTTGAGAATCAAGTTTGATTTGATGTTTAAAGTACATTGGAGTATAGGGGAAGGTAGCAAGATTAGAGCTAAGCTCCTTGCTCTTTGGGGCCTTCTTTGGTTCGCAAAAAAGAAAGGACTCTAGAAAATTCATGTTGTGGGTGATTCCAAGGTTGTTATAAACTATATTAAGGTACTTTCAGATTTGAATGTCTTACTTCTCTCTTTTTGTAAGTACAGGATCTTGGATCTTAAAAACTCTTTCCATTCTATCTCCTTTGGACATATTTCAAGAGAATTTAATGTTGAAGCTGATGAACTGTCAAAGAGAGTTGTGGGACCCTTGGATGAATTTATCTTTTTTGAAGAATTTTTGGAAGAAGAAATTATTGACAATTGGAAGTTATTTCTATTTCGAGAGGAGTAAATATTTTTATGCTGATAGTTGTGGAATTTTGGTTTCTTTTTTGTAGATGTAATGAAGAATGTTGATGTTTTAGATGGTTGAGGTTGTATCTGGATAGCTGATATTTTGCTTGTGGAAAATTAATACCATCTGGAAGATGTTTTTAGAGATAGGTTGACAAGCTGTGAAAAAATCCTCTTTTGCAACTTTTTTGTATAAGTCAGATGTAAATTTGATTCTTTATTAATAGCATGTTACTTTTTTTCATCAATGTGATAAAAAAATAGTTGTGATGAGTTAAAAGGTTAGGAAGGTAACTATTGTATCAAATATTTTGAAATTGCATTATAATGTGGGTGTAGGCAATACATTCGATGAGAAATAGATTTTCTTCTTTAATCTACTTAAAATAGAGAGATCATTTTTTAATATTCTAGATTAGGGTTTATAATATTCTTATAATATCTTAATTTTCTCTTATCCTCTAACTCTTTATCGATCCACATCTTCTCCTTAAATTTAGATGTAATAATATTTTTAATATTATCATGATTCTACAAAGTTACCTCTCCCTCGACTACCCAGTGATTTAATGAATAATTTTAATATTTGTTCCAACCGTCCTTAAGTCGTAAGTGTTTTTAACTAGAGTATGGAGCAATCCTAGGAAACATCTTCACTCCCATGTTGTTGATTTTTTTCTTGAACATTATGTACCTAGTCATATTCATCCTCTCAATCGAGGTGAGACTCACTTCTATGATGAATATATGATAGGGTGCATTTGTAATGTCTCTTTTTTATTTTTTATTAAATGACCAATTTTTTCACTTTTTCCCCTATTTAGACCTTTGACTAGTTTTGATGTCTAGGTCTCCAAATTGGCCCAAATGCTCCCAAATATTCTCAGAGTGTGTATGACTGATATTAATCCTTAAATATTCTGTTCATATATTATTTATATCCCTCCAATCACTTCTAAAAACTATTTTTATATTCTGATCAAAGTAGGAGTCTTTACTAGCAATTTGGGGTTCCAATTCCCTCCAGGTAAATGCTAGAAATGGCTTCTCAAATGCTCCCAACCCCACTCGAATTTATGAACAGAGGAAAGGTATGTGTAAGGGACATTTTTAAATTCTCATATGCATCATGGTTCAGTTTATACATGCTACTATGACTCTTTCAAAAACATCTCCCAAATCACAATTTTGACCCTTGGGGAAAGTGCACCAAATCTTCTCCCAATGCAATAAAAATGAGTAAAATGGATTCCAATGTTTAAGTACTGAAAATGATACTTGAAATAAACATTAATAACATTCCATTCATCATACATTTATGAGAGAAATATTCCTCCATTTGAAATAATAAGCATTACCATGGAATATATCAAAATAGAGTGGAAATGGTCATTGTTTGTTCATTAAAGGTCATTTTGACATACAACTCTTGGGTATTTTGACTTGAAAATTTCTGAGAATGAATAAAATATCATATTTAACTTATTACAATCATAAATATATCATTAAGATCTCTCCCAAAGAGTACAAGATCTCACCCAAGGCGCAATCCCTCCATGAGCAAGAATATGAAAAGAAAACTGGAAATGGTTGAGAGGAAGCGCTACAATAGAAGAACCCAAGAGCTACCCTATATCTTCCACCTACAATTAAAACTACATTAAATATCCTTTAAATACCTGAGTGGCCTCTTCAATCATCAAATTGGATGGGAATATTTCACCCTCAAAATTGGCTAAGGCAAGAAAACTAGTCATCCACTAGCTCTCACAATTCACAAATGACAATTTCTGAAATGCTAAAAAGTCATTATCTTGGTTGATTCATGTATTTTATAAACATACTTAGCCTTCTAAGGTTCCCAATCCATTTTCAAACTCAATCCAATTCGAATTAGGATGTGTGCTCATGATTTGTCATGTGTCCTTCCTTTCCTAGCCTTCCACCTTCCCTAAATTCAAGTTGGATCCCATTGAGATTCCCAAACTCCATGAGAGCTCTCTTGGATGATATATTTTGACCTGAAATGTCAGATATGTCAGATTTCATCCTTCAGATCTTATTTTTTTCATAGGTTTCATAGCATCTTCATCATTGTTTTCATAGAGTTAGGGAATCTAGCCCAAGTGTCTCACTAACTCCAAAATGACTCTTCCTCTCCCATATAAGTTACATTTCCTCCCAAATTAGACCTATGATGCATATGTACTAGTGTATTAGGCTTATAAATCATCCAAGAACCTTTAGGCTTCCCATGGATTCAAAATTGCAAGAGGATGCCATGCGTTACCAAATTTCTAGCTTGTGTGGGCCCCATAGTCTCCATGTGTCTCCATGATCCATTGCCACTTCAATAATCTCTAGTATTTATTTAATAAGACACATTATTAAATATTTATCCCATCTCATGTCCGAACATCATTTATTAGCTCCCGTATAAAAATTCCAAATGTATCCATCCAACCTAGGGAACTAGTAGGATTGATGGAATTGTCCTACTATGCAATTATTTGAATGGGGACATTACAGTATTCCCTTTAATTTTGAGGTTATATTTTATAAAGTGATTATGGATTTGTTATATACTTCTCCATAATTCTTTATAGATTAACTACAACCCCATAATTCACATCCATATAAGATCAGAAAGGTGATGAGCATATCAAAAAGGAGTTCATTCCTATCCCAAATCCAAAGGTATGTTGATTTACAACTGTTTTCAAGTCTATAATATGATTTCCACCCTCCATTGATCATTTTGTGAATACTCTAGTTTTAATTAAGCTTATGATTAAGATTTATTTGGAGATATTTTGGTGAGTGAATGAAGTTGGTGGACCTTTTAGATGCAACTGGGTTTTTAGAGAAGTAATCATGCTTATGCCATAACTTTTTCTTTTCTCAACCATTTCATAAAAAATTATATTTCACACTACTAGACACTGACCTCTACACACAATAAAAAATCCAATACATCATCATTACATTAAGACCTTGAAAATATGCACTAACACTTGCATACTAATTTTGAGGTCTTCTCACTTAGGTAATTTTAAAAAATATTTAAAGTACTAATTTTATTTTGGAAAAATAGTTCCGCACCAGTACTGTTTGTTATCTATATATTTTTCATTTTTTTTATATTTATTCCAACATTTAGGCATTCAAAGGTTGCACTAACATGGACATATACCTTATAATTTGTTGAAAAACAAAATGTAAATGTTATAAAAATTCAAAATTGAGTTAGCTGTAAACATTTTCAATAAATAAAATTTATAAATTTGAAAAGCTAATTCAATTTCCTACATTTCATATTTTGCACTTGAAGCAAGATTAATTGTGTATGTATGTCAAAATACCCATGTAGTCTAAAGGATGCCATTTTTTTAGTTTTGTTGCATCTAATGTGCAAAAGGATACCATCATTAGCTTGCACTCACCCATTTGTATGAAGTCAATTCCTCCAATTTGTTGTTTCATAAATGAAATTATCATAAGTGATCTTTTGGAATTTGATTATCATAACCAAGTTGTTCTAATAGTTTTAAGAGTCATAATTGTTCTAAAGAAAAATATCTGAGAATTTGTAGTTTCTTGTAGAGATCATAGGGGCTTTGCGCCATACGAAAAACATCATCAGTGTATAGAAGAAGGATGGGGACTATAATATCCAAATTCATGTTGGCACAACCTGCATCTTTGAAATGACTCTCTAACTTATCAATGTATATACCAAAAAGGATAGGGGATAGGGGACAACCTTACTTGAATCCTATATTACTATCAATATAATTTGACCAACACTAATAATTCCCAAACTTAGCAATAATCTTCACATGTGCAACCTTATCGTAACAACTCTCAACTTGAAAGGGGATTTTAGCTCTTATAATATATTCCAAAGGTTAGTTATGGGAACTGTGACAAATGTTTTTCTAAAGCCAATAAAGCAACATAGGAGATTGGTTTTATTATTACAACACTCTTCAACAATGGTCCCAAGTGTTACAAGGTTTGCCACAATTGAAGGATAACCCTTAGATCATGTGTAACCTTTATCTATTTGTAAGTGACTTTTTAGCCATATGATGGTATAAGGTATGTGTAAGAATATGAGGGACCTGTAAGATGAAATCCTATTTTTAGGAAACACGCTCACGATACATAAAAATACAACATGCTCGTGTTATATAATCCTTAGTTTGGTTAAGCTCGATCCTAACATGTCATATGGCACGTAGGTTAGGCTAAACAAAACACGCAAGAACTTTATAGTTACAAACTATGCACATGTTTTATAGTTACAAAATACGCACGCATTTTATAGTTACAAAACACACACACATTTCATAGTTAGAAAATGTGCACGCATTTTGGAGAAGCAAAACGCACATGCGTTATGGAGAACCACAAAAAATGGTTTTGGTGCATGGATAAGGAAATGAATCAAAACATCAGTTTGCATCATCAAGACTTAGGACCTATAGTAATATGTTAGCATCATCAAGAACAGCATCTCAAACAACCATGCCTAACCTCCCAAGAGCATATTTTTTCTTTGTGTTGTAATATGGACACCATTAGGAGGCTGTAAGAACTAAGTATGGGTCATAGTCCCTTGAACATGCTTGTGGGAGTAAAATCAAGACTTAATCCCTAAAGGTAGTTTTTAAGGCTTGAGTTCCATGACAAGGCATCGAACCTGGACATAGGACCTCTAAATGTGATATTTTGCATCTAAGAGAGAATATGCAGTGCATTAGAATTCTCTTAGCACTAGGAACATATCCGTAAACATTGTTGAGGGAGGAAACATAGTCCTTAGGCATTAAAGGAATCCTATAGACATATAAGGCCAAGAATAACACCTTGAACAAACACACATGATATCTTGAGGCTATCCTAAACCTTTAAGCTGGAATATGACCATCATTGAGATTTTTTTAGCATTATATATGGAAGATAAGGTGTTGATCATCGTTGGTACATAAATATTTAATTTTATTTTGTAAGCCATCTTTTAGGGCTCAAGGTCCATGAACGACACCTTGAATCATCATAGATGACCTCTCAAGTTGATGGTTTTGATTTAAATGGGGATATGGGAACCATTAGGGGTTTATAAGTACTATGTATGAGTCTTGGGACCTTATACATAATAAGGGGAGGAAACCTAGGCCTTAACCCCTAGAATATGCTTCTAGGCATCTAAAGCAAAGAACAATGTGTTGAACAACCTCAACAGATCCTTCCATGGTATCATTTGCCTTGAAATGGGGATACTAGTGCCATTAGAACATTTTTATCTCTAAGTATGGATATTAGGCCCCTTGAAATCGGTGGGGGGGACACTTGGTCCTTAGGCCTTAAAGTAAGTTGTTAATCATTTAGGGCCAAAATTGATGCCTCCAACCACCACACAAGACGTTGAAAGTGAATCCTTTGAATATTAATGGGGATATTCATGCCATAATCATTTGTTTAGCACTAGTTATGCATCTCAAAGCCATGTAAAAAGGTCAGGAGAGGAAACTATGGCCTTATTCCCTAACTAAAGCTCCTAGGCATCCATGGATAGGAAGGATGCCTTAAAAAATCACACATGGCATATCATAGGTATATTTGGACTATGAATATGGATGTTAGTGGAATTAGGTGGTTTTGAGTAGCAGGTATGGGACCTCCAAGACATGATTGATGGAATATGCTCATGCCTTAGGCCATAAAGGAATATTTGAGGCACCATCATTAATGAACAATTCCTTGAAGCACCACACATGACTTACTAAAGGTATGTTTGGTCTCCAAGAAAATATGCACATGCTTTTAAGAGGTTTTGAGCATTATATATGGGTATTAAGGCCTCAACATGGTCAAGGGAGTAAATCCAAGACTGGATCCCTAAAGAATATTTTTGGCATTTATGGCTACACATGTGCCTTACTCACTATCTTTGTATGCCGTAATCACTATCCCTCCCTTCCTTTTTATTTCCATCTCTCTCTATTTCTATGTGTGTGTGTGTATTTCCCCTGTCTCTCTCTCTCAACCTCCCTCTCTATATATATATCTATGTGTGTGTCTGTGTCCCTCCCTCACTCCCCATCTCTCGAAAACTCTCTCCTCCTTATTTATACCTACCTCACTATCCCTCCCTGCATCACTCTCTCTCTATCGCTCCCCCATCCCCCCTCTCTCATTGTTGTTCACCCCTCCCCATCTTTCTCCCACACAATATCTCTCTCTCTCTCTCTCTCTCTCTCTCTCTCTCTCTCTCTCTCTCTCCCTCTCTCTCTCACTGTGTGTGTGTGTGTGTCCCTTCCCCTATCTCTCTCACAACATCCCTCTCTCTCTCTATCTCTATGTGTGTGTGTGTTCATCCCTCACTTTTCCTCTCTCATAACCTCTCTCCACCTTATCACTATCCCTCCTGTTGGAGTCACGATTGTCGTTAGACCAAAACCCGCAGGTGTTAATATCCGCCACAATCACCAAAGTTAGGATCTCAGGAGGCGATTAGTCCATGTCACAAAACTCATGGTGAGTACTGAACCCAATGTCCAATAATCTCCCCCCCCCCCCCCCCCCAATGTGATATGAGTGAGTTTCAAACCCTTGACATGTTTCTCTGATACCATTTGTTGGACTCACGATTGTCATTAGACCAAAACCCATGGGTGTTAATCTATGCCACAATCACCAGAGTTACGATCTCGGGAGGCGATTAGTCCATGTCAAAAAACTCATGGGGAGTGTTGAACCCAATGTCTAACACCTCCCTCCATCAATCTCTCTCTATCAATCTCCCTCTCCATGCTTCTCTCTCTCACAACCTTCCTCTGTCTCCCTCACTAAACCCTCCACCCTCTATCTTTGGCATCATCTCTCTCTCTCTCTCTCTCTCTCTCTCTCTCTCTCTGCATGTGTGTCCCTCCCCCTTTCTCTCCTTGTGTCTACCCCCCATTCCCCCTCACACACACAAACCTTATATCCCTCCCTCACCATCCTTCACTCTATCTCCGTCCCTCCCTCACTATCTCTTTCCTTCACTCCATATCCATCCCTCCCTCACTCCCCCTCCTCCCTCTCTATCTTATTCTCTCACTCTCTCTCTCTCTCTCTCTCTCTCTCTCTTTCCAAATTATCCCTTCTCCTCAACCCCCTACCTCATTATAAACCCTAGTCTTTGTTTTATCACATCTCATTCCACTCTCTTCAATTCCCCCCTCCTTCCACCTCTCTCCTCCAACAAACCCCATTCCTCCTCTAATACTACATATCCACCTTTCCATTCACCAATCCTCTCTTTCATCAAACCATTACCCACTTCCTCCCCTCCACCTTATCCCCCTTCGTTGCTCAATTCTTGCATACTGCTTCTAACCCTATACATCTTCAACACCTCCTCTCCTCCTAATAGTGCTCTTAATCCCCACTCTCCTTCACCCTTGTAACCCGTCATGTTCCCATTCGATCCTTATTTCTCCGCTTGAATTTACAACATCATCCTAGGACCTTAACCCTTCCCTTCCCCCTCTCAACTATTAACCATACGGACTCAAACTTACAACATCCTCCTGGGCCCTTGACCCTTCTCCACCCCCTCTCAACTATTAACCATCCCCACTTGAAATTCCAACATCCTCCTAGACCCTTCACCCTTCCCCGCCCCCTCTCAACTATTAGCCATGCCCACCTAAACTTCCAACATCCTCCTAAGCCCTTCACCCTTCCACACCCCCTCTCAACTATTAACCATACATTTTATGTCTTGCATATAGTGCTAGATTTCTTTCTCTACATAACGCTCACATGTTTTGTAGTTCTATAATGCGCATATGTTTTGTAGTTCTATAACGTGTGCGCATTTTGTAGTTCTATAACATGCACGTATTTTCCAATTCTAGAAGGGTGGGAAATGTAAATTGAATTTAAACATAACGCGCTCTCTTTTTTTGGCACCTAAACCATGCTAATTCACTTGTTCGCATGTCACCAATAGTCCTTTGTGTATGGTTTTGAGTTTGCTTCGGTAATACCAAACCTATGCTATGGTATATGATAAACTAAGCTAATTGGGCATTTCTTCCAAGACCTGAATAAGTCATTGTTTACGCACTCATTACAGTATGCTACACACAATCATTTCTGACAAAATCTTAAACATAAATAGCATTTTTTATGCAGATTCTAAATATATAATTCTTATTTAAAAATATTGTATTTTACTTTTTTTTCAATTTCTATTGTGTCCTAACTCCTTAACTCAAAAAACATGTTGTTAATGTTTTTTCCATAACTTTTTCAATTCTTAAAATCATTTTAAAAACAAATTCTATGGTGCACTAGAAGACATGACCTCTACATTCTATAAAAAAACCGATTTGATGATTATGTCATTAATACCTTCAAAGGCTGCACCCACAAAAGACATACTATTTTCGAGGAATGATCACTTAGATAAGTATAAAAAAATTAAAAATTACTAATTTTATTTTTCAAAAAATAGCGTTGCATTAGTGCTATATGTTCTCTACATGACTCCAAATTTGTGTAGCCCAAAACCATCAATTAGGCCCTCAAAGTCTGCACCCAGAAAAACATATACCTTATCATTTGCCTAAATTATAAAAAGTGATTGTTAGAAAAAATGAAACTTGACATAGTTATAAAAAATTTAAATACATAAAAATTATATATTCAGAAATTTGATTCAATTTCCTACATTTCATCTTTTTTACTCAAAGCAATATATTTTGTGCAAGTATCTCAAAAAATACAATTAAGTTGAGGGATGCCTAATTTTTCAGTTTTCTATTGCATCTAACGTGTCAAAAGTGACCCTCATTAGCTTGCACTCACCCTATATTTTCCAAAATAATTTCATATAACTTTTCTAAAAGAGAGTTAATCATAATGGTCCAATAATTAGATGGACTATTTTATGTCTTCTTTTTAAAATATGAACAATGATGCTTTCTTCACTTCTAAATTGA
This sequence comes from Pseudotsuga menziesii, assembly GCA_001517045.1. Taxonomy (NCBI): domain Eukaryota; kingdom Viridiplantae; phylum Streptophyta; class Pinopsida; order Pinales; family Pinaceae; genus Pseudotsuga; species Pseudotsuga menziesii. Next base: position 7,730 of record LPNX010890375.1, on the reverse strand, counting down.
ATTTGAGCTTGTGGATGTGAGTGATCCTTTGATGTCCTTGGATTTCCCTTTTCTAAGCCACTTAACCCTAAACTTTATGTATTCTAAAGAGAAAACCCATTCCCATGAAGAAAGGGTTTGAATGTTTTCCATGACATGAAGGGATTCATAAAAATTTTGAAGGTAGGAATTTCAATCCATCAAAATAATCATATTTTTTTCTTTAGTTTTATGACTTAGAATTTTCGTTTAGAATTTCTTAGGATCTATCTTAGAGGTGCAAATTATTCTCTTTCTTTCTATTTATATACTACTTTTTTCCCCTTTTAATTAAGGATTTGTACCTATATCTTGTCAGAATTTAAGGTTAGTAGAATAACTTTTAATGACTTTTCTAACATGTTTGCACTCTTTATTATGTCAAAGGTTGGTCATTTTCTTTTCCTTTCTACGTGACACCATGATAGAGAACTTGTTAATGGAAGTAGAGATGATTATGATAAAACTATTAATAGGTATTCAATATTGTCCTTATTTAATAATATATTTAAATCCCTTAACAATAAGTTATTTTATTTAAATTATCAAAGATCATGTGCTTTTGGGTATTATAATTCCATATCATGGGGCTTCTGTTTCTGCCAAATTTTAGAGTTATGGTTAAAATTCTATGGTCAGAGTTGGCCCATGGTCATTTATGATGCCAAAATTTACTATTTGGTTGTATATGGGGAAACCAAATTCACATAATCTATGACACTACTACCAATCCCATGGATACAAGTCATGTAGTTGGATTTCAACCGCTTCATTCAACGATTGGAAACTATTAGATCTTAAGAACTACAAATTTTGATTATGTCGATACCAAACAAATTCTCAACCAAGTCTTTACATATTCTTTTGTATCTACTAGCTAACACAAGGTCCTCATCTAGCCATATAGGATTGCGATTGGAATAATTGCTTAAGATAATAGCTTTATTAATTGTTGTTCCAACATTAAAGTCTTGTAGAAAGAGGATATTGCCTTCAATTCTTAGGTTCGAATATCTTGTTCTAAGTCATTGTAAGGACAATTTTAATTTATATCGTGCTTCTTATAAAGGTAGAATCAATAGGCACAAAATAATATATTTTTATATAAATATCCTTAGTCTTCATATATGAAATTTACATCCACTCATAATGATTTAAAGGATCTTTCTTGTGAAACTCAATACGAGGGAAAATTTTCTTGTTTATGTAACAAACTATGCCTCTAATTCCTCTATAACCGGATCTCTTATTCCATACTAACCACAAGAAAAAATCTTTTATGTTTAGAAAGTGTAGTGACTTGTTCATAATGGAATAAAGAAGAAATGAATTATTACTAAGATTGGGAAAAAAAACATATACCTTATCATGTGGTTTAAGATTTAAAAAATATGTCATAAAAATCTCCCAATCTTAAAAATACCATGTAAAAGTACCTTAATCAACTATATAATTTTCATATAATATTTAATTATTAAATTTATTATAATTAAATTTAACGCATTAACATCTTATTTTATCACTTCATTAAATGAATTGCCATTACACTCTGATTTGAAAGATTTTCTCATTGATAAATATATATTTTCTATGAAATATTTAAATTAAGTAAAGATATTTAAAAATAATGTAAATATTTTAATAATTCAAAAAAATCTAAAACACATTAGTTAAGCATTGTAAATTAAATTAGATTAATTATAAGTTTTTTCTAAACATTTTAATTATTTATTTTATTTAAATATAATAATATAGAACATGTATACTTTTAAAATGTAATTTGTTTTTTTTAAGTTTAATAGATCAAAGTTTGATCTCAAAAGATGTTAACCACCAACATCATCACAATTAAAATTATTAAATCAATTAAATTTATTAAAAAATAATGTAAATATTTTAATAATATAAAAAAAATCTAAAACACATTAATTAAAAATTAAATTAGGTTAATTATAACTTTTTTCTAGAAAATAACCTGTATATTTTACATTTTAATTATTTATTTTATTTAAATATAATAATATAAAATATATATAGTTTTCATCTCTTTAGTTAGTTGCAACAATCAATTTTCCTAAAAAGAGAAAGAGCTCGCGTTTTCCTGGCTGCCTGCACGCTAGGGTTGTTTGCTGATTGTGTGCAGGTATGGCGGCACCCGGGGGGGGGGGGGCAGCCCCCCCCCCCCCGGATTCGGACGTGGATGCCTTCCAAAGGCTTCTGGCTAGCAGAGGGAAGAAGTCCTCTGGCCCGATGATCCCGAAATTCATTAAAAAACTGGAGGAAATTCCTAAAATTGCCCTTCCTGAAGAGAAACCAATGAAAATAGCTCTGGCTCTGGCTAAGCGAGGGTTAGTGGGTCAGTTCATGGGGTTATGGCCCTCCACCAAGACCACAAATGACTGGATACAGAGGAACTGGAAGCCCAACCTGAAACATGGAGTAACATGCTACCCCATCGGGAGAGGTTTTTTTTTTTTCGAATTCATATCAGAAGAAGACCGAGATTTGGTTTTCAGAAATGGCCCCTACTTCATGGGGACGCAAGGCCTTTACTTGAACAAATGGACGCTAGACTTTGACCCCACGGTCGATCTCCCCAAAGAGGTGTCGGTGTGGATCAGGCTTCCCAACCTCCCAATGCATTGCTGGGACTATGAGTCACTGCAGAGAATAGGGAACGGAATAGGCCGCTTCATTAACAAAGCCGATAACAAAGGCCAATACACATGTGCCAGAATCTGTGTTGAAGTGGAACTCGAAGCAGGTCTCCCGGAGGCAGTAAAGTTAGCAGTTGGATCTTGGACCCATTATCAAAAACTGGACTACGAGCACCTGCCATTCAAGTGTAGAAACTGCCAAGAGCACAGCCACTTCCAAAGACACTGCCCCAAACTAGCCGAGGGGAAAGAAGACGTGGAAGGCTAGCAGAAAGTCAGGAAAGGGAAAACCTCCAATAGCACCAAAAGCAAGGAGAAAGACACCCAGGAACCCCCAAAGGGAGGAAACTCAAAGGCCAACCCGCAAGAACCCCCTTCTGAAGCTCATCCTACTACCAGCGCCCCAAAAAAGGAAGAAGTTAGGGCTTCAAAAGGCCCTATAATCTCAGGCCCCCACCCTGCTATCCCCAGCCCGTCAAAAGAACCTATAAGCCTTGGATCAGAGACAGGAGATGACTCTTCAGAGGAAGGAGACACTGAAGTCAGCAGCCCGTCAGGCACCCCGAATCAACCAAAGAGGGGACGGAAACCTGAGAAGAAAAGAAGGGAAGAGAATTCCTATAAGGACGTGGTCCAAGGGTCACAGCACACCATACCAGAAATTATGAACACCAGATCTGGAATGAAAATTGGGAAAACCCCGAAAGGGGGCCACCCCCCTCAACCAGGTAAATAATGCAGTACGTCTCCTAGAACTGCAGAGGACTAGGCAGTACCATTAAAGAAGAAGCCATCAGAGATTTAGTAAGAGTAAAGATGCCGGAAGTCCTCCTAATCCAGGAGACGAAGATGGAGGAGGAGGCTTTCCTTCGGGCAAGTAACTCGTTCTGGAAGAAAGGCCCGGGAAGGGCTGTGAGCGCACGTGGAGCATCGGGAGGCCTGGCAACATTTTGGGACTCTTCCAAGCTTGACCTGGTTGAAGAAAATGGAACCACTCACTAGTTATTCACCAAGCTGCTTCACAAAGACTCCGACCACTCTGTAAGTATCTTTAATATGTATGTTCCTGTCTTGTTCGCAGAGAAAAAAGAATGCTGGAATTCCTTAAAACTCTTTCTCAACCAGCATAACCCTGAAAACTTAATAGTTGCTGGGGACCTTAATGTCACTCTTGCTTTGGCCGAGAAAAGAGGGGGATCGATAGTCCGGGACCCCGCAAGAGAATGGGTAGAAGACCTGATGTTGGACTGGGATCTTGAAGACATAATACCTAAAAATGGGAAATTTACTTGGTCCAACAAAAGGATAGGGTCTGGCCACATAGCTGCTCGCCTAGACCGCTTTCTTATCCATTCCTCCTTTCTTACCCTCGGCCTCATGGCGTCCTCCAAGATCCTCCCGCATTATACTTCTGACCACAAGCCGATCTCGCTCTCCCTCTATCCCGGGGAAAATTTAAGCCCCATCCCCTTCCGGTTCAGCCCAATCTGGGTCAATCTGGAAGGCTTCCATGAGATTGTGTCCATTTCCTAGAACGAGCCCACTTATGGTTCCCCTTTCTTTGTCTGGGAAAGTAAACTCAGAAGACTCAAATCTGATCTGAAAGCTTGGGCCAAAGGCCTCAGATCTCCTACGGATGAAAGGATAAGAGCTCAGAGGGCCCTGGAATGGCATCAGCTAGCCTTGGAAGAGTCCCTGGTCACTCTTGCCTTGCTTAATCGGGAGGCTGATCTTCAAAGGAATTACCACAAAGCCTGTAGAGAAGAGGAAATATACTAGAGAACCAAGTCAAGAACGCTTTGGCTCCAAGTTGGAGATAAAAACACAACCTTTTTTCATAAGCAAGCTCAGGCCAGGAAAATCTATAACTCCATCAATGAAATTCAAATGCAAGACCAAGTTATAACAGATTTCAATGATATCAAGGAGGCTACCCATTATTATTTCAAAAATCTTTATTCTGCCCCGGACTCAGATCCGGTGGACCCAAAGTCCTACCCTCTATCAGAGGTGCCAAACTTGATCAATGATGATGATAACCAGCTCCTGAACAGCCCTGTAAGTATTCGGGAAATCAAGAAAGTCCTGTTTAAAATGGAACCGGACCAAGCTCCTAGGCCGGATGGATTCACAGCCCAGTTCTACATTTCTTGTTGGGACATCATAAAATCAGACTTGTACAGAATGGTTAAGAAGGCTCAACACTGCTCCAAGCTGGGGGGTAGCACCAATTCCTCTTTCTTGGCACTCATCCCAAAGGAAAAAGGTCCCAAGAATTTCAGTAGATTTAGGCCTATATCTCTCTGCAACACGGGGTATAAAATCGTTACCAAAATAATGGCTAACAGACTTAAAAACTTCTTTCCTAAACTGATCCCAGAAAATCAAGGCAGGTTTGTGAAAGGAAGACAAATTCTGGACAATATCATCCTTGTCCAAGAAGCCATTCATACCAGCTTCAGAAAAAAAGAAAAAGGCATGGTAGTAAAGCTGGATCTGGCTTGTGCCTTTGATAGAGTCAAGCATGACTTCCTTTATGCTGTCATGAACAACTTTGGGTTCAATTAGAAATTTATAGGCTGGGTCAAAGCTTGCATATCAGCCCCTTGGATTGCTCCATTGGTTAATGGTCGCCCCACTAGTTTCTTCAAAGCCTCAAGAGGTCTGAGGCAAGGCTGCCCTCTTTCCCCAGTGCTCTATGTCCTCCAAGCTGCTGTCCTAAGCTTCCAACTGAACAGGAAACTCCAGAACATATCTCTTTCAGGCATCAAAATTGTTCCAAATGTTAAGGATGTCAATCACGCCCAGTTTGCAGATGATACCCTACTTTTGGGTGCAGCCGATCTCAATACTACTGGTAAATTCAAAGCAGAACTGGACTTCTACAAGAACAGCTCCGGTAGTGAAATAAATTACCAAAAAAGCAAGATCTTTGGTTGGAATTGTACCCCCCAGGAAATGTTGGAGATTTCCCGAATTCTTGAAATGGAAGTCCTGACAGTCTGGGATACTTTTACCTATCTGGGCATTCCTATTTTTAAAGTTTCCCCGAAAGTTATTCATTGGCTGCCCCTGTTGGACAAACTAAAAAAAAAAATCCAGGCGTGGGGAGCAAAATGGCTCAACATAGCAGGTAAAGTAATCTTGATGAACTCTGTCCTAGCAAGTCTTCCTATCTATCAATGTTCAGTCCTTCTCACCCCCGGAACCATTACAAACAAGATTTCTGAGCTGCTCCGGCGATTTCTCTGGGAGGGTGGCAGAAACAATGAAAAGAAGCTGCATCTGGTAAGCTGGGACAAGGTTACGAAGTCCAAAATGGAGGGGGGTCTTCAAATTAGAGATGTGTCCATCCAAAACATTGCCATGGGCGGCAAGATTCTTTGGAATATGATCACTGGGAAGAGAACCTGGAGGAAACAAATCCTCAAGAAAAAATAATTCAAAGGAGATAAGGAAAGATGCTTCGAAAGAGACACCAAAGTGCAAAAGGGGTCCCCAATCTTCTCGCTCTACAAAAAATCTCTCCCGCATTTCACTTCAAAGCTCACCTGGATCCCTGGTAATGGAGCAAAGATTCAAATCTGGGATGACTCCATTCTTGGAGATCAGCCTCTTCATGGAGTCCACGACCTGGTTAACATTAAAGCTTGGCTCACTGCCAATAACTACAGCACCTTGTGGGACATTTCAATTTGGGGAAGTGATGAAAACGCAGCCTGGGTAGGTTGGGATCTGGGTGATTACCCAATCGAGCTTCAGGAGGAAGCGTTGGATTTGTTGAACCATCTTTAAGGTAAAACGCCCATAAGTGCCAGAACAAGAGATAAACGTGGCTGGGGCTCACGTTCTGGAATTTACACGGATTCTGAAGGTTATGCTGCTATTCTGGCGATCCCTTGGGCCTCTCCAAATCCAGCTTCGTGGAAATCCCTTTGGAATTTTCCGTCAATCCCAAAATTTGATGTTTTTATTTGGACTGTGCTGCATAATGGAATTTTGACCGCAGATAATCTCAGGAAAAAAGGCTGGGCGTTGCCTTCTCGTTGCCCCTTATGCACCTGCGCTGAGGAAACAGTTGATCATCTTCTCCTCTTCTGCGACTTCACTAAGGATGTATGGAAAGCCATGCTTTGGCCCATCGCTGTCATATTGCCTGGTTCTTTTACGGAGCTCATCAACGGCTGGATTTCACTCTCTCCCTTCAGCCTAAGCAAAAAATTCCTCCTCAAGACCATTTGGATGTGGATTCCTAAATTCTTATGCTGGAAAATATGGTTGGAAAGGAACAATAGAGTTTTTAAAGAAACCAGAAGACTCCCTCTTCAAGTGGCTGTTAAAGCTAAAATTATGCTCTCAGAAGCTCTCAATTGTAATCCTGGAATAAGCAACACGGTCACTCTCTCTGCTGAAGAAGAGCACTGGGTGAAGGACTTCCACCTAAATCTCCAAAGCAAAGATACCAGCAATCCTCCTTGCAAAGCGAATTGGGAAATTAGACTTGAAGAACAGGATTTTATCAAATGGCGATCAGCTCTTGGCGAATGGTGTCTTTTCTTTGACGGGGCCTCGAAAGGGAATCCCGGTCAAGATGGGGGAGGAGGC
>LPNX010890369.1:297858-340691 GCA_001517045.1 Pseudotsuga menziesii | reverse complement strand
TAGCCTAAACGGAGGAGCTAGGAGTAGGTGACAGTACCTGGCTCTGTGCTTGCCCCCAAGGCCACACCTCTCCCACTTTCTCAAGTGAGGAGACAGCTTCCGAAAGATTTCTGCTGCTGGTGTGCAATCGGCGGACAACATCGTAAACCCTAGGTAAATTCTTGAGGTTTACAGTAAAACATCTGTTTTTAGTGCAAAATGCAAATATGAACTTAGAATAAGTTATTATAAGAACTTATGGAGTACTATTTAGGTTCAAACCCTAAGTAATATTTTGTTTACTGTTCCTATATTTATTTATTTAACTTTATCTATTATGTTTGTGTTAACTATTAGTACTAATAATAGTTCTGTGATTAGTATGACTACTAATAATTAATATATATTATGTTCTTTTCATGTATTAGATAATACAGATACTTCCAGTAGATAGAGTAAATACTGCTAATTTCCATAATGAATCACATACAAACTATAAAGTAATCATTTGCATTTTTCATTCCAAGTTGATAAATAAATCATCACATCTATTTAATGAACCAATTGTACTAGAGTACTGCCTATACAAGGCGTGGAAAAATACAGTATGGTAATTTATTTCTATTTACTTTTCACTTACCAATAATACTCCGGTTTTAAACATAGTCTACAAATCACTAAGTTCAATACACAAAACTCTTTTCTGCATAAACCCTAACAAAATAATAACATGCATATCCTTGAAAACTAATAAACATTTGCTGAAAACAGTAAATAAATTATAAATAACTTGAACAAATGAAAACCTGTCAAATGATGAGGTGACAACAACTTAAGGAGGTTGTTCCTCCCAACCAACTCCTGGAGAAAGCTTAGTCTGCACTTCCTCAGGACCCCCGAGCCTGTTTCCTGGTCCTCCTGGTAGAGTACTGGATGAAGGATGTATCCTTAAGACCTTCTGTCACCTGACTGGTCAAATTACAGCAGTAATCCAAACCTGCTCACAGCAGTAAGAACTTCAGCCTAACAGCTGCATAAGTTTAGTTCTCAACAGTTAACCCCTCAAACTCACTTCAATAAGTCCCCTCCATCGAATTTCTCATGTGCACTTCATTCACACTGAATGATCACCATTCCATAAATGAGCAGCCTCAGTTGTCTTCAATGGGAAGTTTTATAATAATGCCTAGGTCTTCTGGGTCAATTTTTACTTAATGAGCCACCTGCTCCAATTCCACTTTCTTGGGGAATCATGACCACAAATATAGGGAAGTTGCCACCTGCAACAGTTATAAGTAGTTTGAGGATGCTGCCACTTGTCAGTATACTCTCCACCCAGTCTCCTCCACCAAGTGACCAGTTAACACTCTTTTAACAGCTTCCCTAAGCTGTTGTCTCATCATTTATTTATTTATTAATAAAATATTCTGAAATACATTAATTATCCTTGACCCCACTTGGTCATCAATTACAAACTTAGCATAAAATATAACATAATGTTCCTCAATAACATTAAATTGTTTTGCAAATTGGGGCATGTGACACCTGTTTAAGGCTGAATTCTGGGAGGGGCTAGAAACCTGAGTTGGAGGAATCATATCTTTTAGATTATAGCAAATCTGAGGCTGAAACTTATACACAAGGTACATCAAGATTGCATCTTCGGCCTGTCAATGTCCCAACATGACTAGTTTTTGTCTTCTAGGATTTTCAAGCATGAAACCCTAATCTTCAGTAGTTGTAGTTGTAGTAGTGTTTTGACTACACAAAAACTTCTTTCAGGGTAGCTCTGATACTATGTTAAGGTTTTAATGGGTATACAATATCTAATAACATTTAGCATCATAACATCATAACCATATGCAAAAGGATCACTGAAAGATAGACAAGCACAGCCACACAAAAGAACACAGAGATTTATCCTGGGAAACCCTCATGGAGAAGAAAACCCAGCAAAACTTCCTTGATATAGATATATCAAAATTAAAAAGACAAGACCACAAACAGGTGCTCCTTCTCCCACCAGATATTTCTCTCTCTCTCTCCCATGTGTTATACACAAGTGAGTGTGTGTTTAAATGAGGAACACAACTCCTCTATTTATACTCTTTCTGTCACTTGACTTTTAACCTAACAAGTCGGCCCCACTAAACTGACAGGATTGTCTTCACCTAGGAAGACTCAAAACAGTATTATATTATATTCAGTAGGGTACTATTGCCCCGACTTACAATGGAGGTTATACCTCATGACTCTATGATGACCAAATAGAATAGTAATATCCCAATGGAGGAATAAAACATCTCCCTTGGGGTACATCAGTAAAATACATTTAGAATATTCTTTGAAGTTACAATATTTCAACACTTAAGACACCCTCCTAGCCCTTCTACCAGCTGGCGCCTTCTCTCCCTGGCCTTTTTTCCTCAAAGGAAGATGTCCTCGACGCCAGGCCTTCTTGCTGCTTTGAGGGGGGGTTGAGGGATTTTACAGCATTCTAGGGGGTTAGATGGGTTATAACGCCATCCCTCCAGCCCACTCTAACCTTTCGTTCGGAATGATTCAATTAATGTAGCAAATTTTGGCACGTAGGGGAAAATACCCTAGGTATCCTACCTTGAGCCTACATTATGGCTATATTTTATTATTATTTTATTTTAATTTTAGGTTTGGCATTTTAAAGGCACGTCGGCTTGGATATTTTTGTAAAAAGTGAGTGTGAGATCATATAAATAGATCTCCTCACTATATGTTTACATAAGACTCATGGGATAAAACATTATGTTACTTTTTTACCCTTCTTAGGGCTCTTCCAGTGATGCGCACCTCTTGAGGAGACTTTTTTTTGGTTCTTGCTCTTTGCTAAGGTGATGCTAGAATTGTTAGCTTAACACATGCACAAGGAAGTTGTAATGTCCTCTTCTACATAAGCATCAGAAACACATGTTAACCTATTTAATTCCCATAGGTTCGAGTGGGTATTAAGGAAAAAGGGAGTTGACTGAGGACATTTAATACCAGGAGCAGATCAGAACATTTATTCGGTATTATTAAGTCATCAGTATAGTAAAAAGGGCAATCAAAGTTAATATCATAAAGCATGCAGGCCTTATTTCTTTAGGCTTAAGTCAACAAGCAATTAGAATTGCATGCATGCAAAAAGTAAAGTGCAAACCCTAAAAGTTACATGCTGACCCTAAAAGCTATATAAGAAGGTTAGTGGAACCAAAAGGATATGAATGATCATTATTTATCTTGGAGTTTGGTTTCTAGAGCAACAGCAGCAATAGCCGCAGCAGCAAGTTGGGGTTGGGGGCGTGAGCCAGCAACTAACAGGTGTTTTCGGTAGCAAAATCTATCTGCCCTAATCACTTTTGGATAGATCATTCAGATCTATCATCAGCTTTTCACTGCATTCATTCTTCTTTAGATATCTAACATACAGAGAAGGACATTACTACAGTCACATTTTACTGCTGGGAAATAGCTGGAAAGACCCAAAACAATTTGTTGGGATCGAGAAACTCATCATTCCTTCTGCATGTCACTATCATTCTTATCGACAAGCTCATATCACTATATTGAGTGATTATCAGGTCATCCTTTGCACATCCGGAGCAGCTATCAGCATAAACGTGGAAGATGGAGGACGTCACCCACTCAGGGGAAAACAATTCGTTAGGGTGTCATGAGGGATAAGAACCTATGCATGTGTCATCTTATATCTTCAGGGGGGGGTACCATCACTCCTAGAAATTATCAGCATCATCGGCAACATATTGGATTTCCCACGTGAAGATTATCATCAGAGAAGGACGTTTTATGTTGCATGGGTGTCACCTCTGGGCTAGCATCACGCTCTTGGATATCTGGTGGATGCATGGCATGCATGTCTTTTGTATACTGAAGAATCTTGACAGCTATAAATATTGGTATGTTACTCAAATCTTGTTGAGTCATATTTCCTATTTTATCTCTAGATCTGTTATATTTAGGGCTTTTTGGCACAGAACTTATTTTGCATGCAAATTCAATTATATCTCAAACACACCTTGTTATCCACTAAGTTGTACTTAGGGGATTTGAACAAGTAAATTGTTCTTACTCAATGCTCAAAATTTCCAAGGATTCAAAAAGACCAAATATTGGTCCCTTTGTAAAATTTTCGGCAACCGACTTCAGGTAAAATTTATATCACTATTTATGACATTCTCAGAAAAATAAAGTGTTGGAAATAAACAAAAAATTTCAAACTTAAAACACTACTGTAAACAATATTTTCAGTGATAGGAATAAAAAATCAACACGCCATTTAATCACACAGAACACTAGGATTTTTGGCCAATGGCCCTGGAAAAACCCACAAGGGGAAAACCAGCCAGAGAGAGTATTTTTATTTTTCAAGAGAAGTTTATCATTTACAGCAATACACAGAAAATATCAAACCAACTTATCTCAACCCGAAAGATAAATTTATGTCTCGATTTGTGTGTCGAACAGCAAAAATCAAACTCTGATTTTTTTCTGTTTTCTGCCTCAATTTTTGTGCCACTGTACAGATGAACTGTAGGACTGTACAGACCTCAAAATCCGTGCCCAAAAAAATTCTCGAAAATCGTGCCCAGAAATATGCCTCGAAAACCGTACCGTATGGATTGTACGAACCAGCAATAAATATTGTTGTCTTCTCCTCGATTTTCGTGCAATCTTTGCTGCTGTCATTTCCCTCGATTTGCGTGCTACAAATTTTTCCTCTTGCTCAGGCAAAATGGAAACTTTCTCTCTTCTCTCTCTCAGCTCTCTCTTCTCACTTCAATCTGCAAAAGTGAAGCAAAATGCCTTTCCCTTGCCTTTTTGAGTAAACCCTAGGGTGAGTCTAATCTAACAGTGGAGATTAGGTTAGATCAAGGGCTAAAATTAAATGCTCATATTTTATTTCTAAAATATTAATTTCACTCACCCACTTAAATTTATCAAAAAGTGACTTTAATGCTCTAAAGTCAAATTAAATGCATTTACTTAAGTCATTTAATGCAAGGATCACTTTATGTCCCCATTCTAAGTGACTAAGGCAAAAGTCACTAGGGGAACACTTCCCTAGGTACAAAACTAACAGAATCTACTTAACTCACTTAACCGTCCTTGTCTTTCAATTACTTTTCTCCAATGCCGACGATACATGTCTTAACTAGTTGATAGTTTCCCAATGGATTTTAGGTGCTCCTAATGCTATGATTCTTGGTGTCTAGCAAGGATGCTACTATTTTATCATAACCTCATATTTTGATTTGCATTTATTATCCTTAATGATGGGGGTGCTCTGTATGTGTGTGTGTTGTGTTCATTGCAGTCTATAGTATATACAGTTGTAAGGTCATTCAAGATCCTCTTCTTAATATTGCACTAATGGTGTATGAAGCAAAAGATTCCAGGATTTGCCGAGGGTTCTAAACTCTTTGCAGGATCAGTACATGATGAAATTAATATATGTCTCCTTAATTTACTTCCATTTTATTTAAAGCTTCTCGAGTAGCTCGCCCTCTTCCAAGACATCATCCACTTAAATTTGCATACTAAGACTTTGACGTTTGTAAATTTTAAAAGGAAATATCCAAGAACCAACCTTCTACATAAAATGGATGTTTAGATTCATTGTTTTGATCGCTTAAGATTGTGTATATATTTTAAACATTCATGGTGCAAGAAATTTATAAAATTGACAAAAGGGTTTAATATAGAGTTTTAGGGTAGCAAAAGATAATAATACCTTATCAACGTCAGCTGGAGAGACATGAAGCTGAAATGCAGGATCCTTCCAATCAAATGCCATGCAACTTACCTGTAAACCAAACAACACAGCAAAACCTATCAGAGTAGATTATTTTCTATTTGCAATCAGTACTTGTTACAAAGAAACGTTTGTCGAAGATAAACATATCTAGGACTACAAAGTGAATGCAAACCCACTCACCAGCAAACAAAAAAGCAACAAAGAAAGAACTTTAACATCATTTCGTACATCCCATAATTTGCAGAGCCATTTACAGTAACACACAAACTATAAATAAATGATCATTAGCTCAAGCAATGTATGAAGAATAACAAATCAATTGTTTGGGCTAGGTTTGCTCTCTCTCCTACCAACAGTACAGCCAGAAGAAAATTCTTACCAGCAGAACACCAGTTGAGATGAGCAATGAAAATCAAAGACAAAATGAACTACTTCTGGAACAAGCTAACTAATCTCGATGAGAGCTCTGTGCAATTTGCCCAACATCAATGATTGATTGATGGAACTATGGGAACCTTTTCGTTGCACATATAAGTTTGTTATAAATAACTTATGGTAAAAAAACTCAATAGTTGTCTCGTCATCCTTGCTCAACAATTAAAATGGAAGTACTACAATTATTTAAAACTTCAAAATAAAAAAGATAATTAGAATTAAGTTTGAAAAGAAAGGAAAAAAAAGTTAGCATTACATTACTAAGAGTAAAATAGTAGCAATCATGTTCACTATGTTGTCTCCCTCTGTTCTACAAAGGATTGAGAACAGATGTAATGACAATAAGCTTCAAAAATGATTAAAGTAAGTCGCAACACTTCAAAAGACAACCAAAGAACACATATATAACTATAAATAGCATATCACCTTGCATTATCTACTTAGAAAATTGAAGTATGAATCATGAAACACTGAAATAGTGAAACAGTAAATTTGAAATAAGTAAAACAATTCTTTCCTTTTTAGCAAATTCAATTATGATACACGTGATATCACCATGTGTTATGTTCCTAAGATATGTTATTCTTCTAATAATTCTCCTGATAATATAATTTCTCCTTTACTAATAATTTCTTCAATAATGTAAGTGAATGTGAATTATATCATACCCACATCTTTTCTTTCAATTAGAACCTCTCTCTCTCCTTCTCTCTCTCTCTCTCTCTAAAGTAAGATGGAAAACAATCATCTTACTTTAGAATAGATGCAATCAAGGTTTTGATGAGGAATGTCTTCCGGATCCATTGCATCAATTTCGGATCAATCTACTTTGGTCCATCATCAAGAAAAGAGAAAGATCTCTCTTTTCCCGATGATGGACCACATTACATAGGTTCTGATAGTCACTAAGTTGCACTAAGGGGATTTCCAGTGAGCCACCAAGGATTAGAACAAGTCACTTGTTCCTACTCAGTGCTCAAAAGTTCCAAAGTTCTTTCAAGACCAAATTTTGGTCCTCTTTTTTATTTTTTGTATGTTCATACCCTGCGGGGATATTGTAATAAGTGTGCTAGCATGATGACTTTTTGTAAAAGACTTGGCTTTCTAGGACCTAGACATTGAATTGACTATTCCATAGTGTTTTTTCCTTGTTAATTATACATACTTTTAAGTATTGTATAATTGTCGAGTTTTTCACCCGCTCCTCCAAAGATGGAATGGTCACTTGAGTGTCTGGGCCTTAGGAGGTTATTAAAGTCTAGGTGTCAATGTATATTACCATGCTAGGCACTATTTTGAGTCATTATGAACATGTACTAGCCCCCCCATAGGTTTTTTTTAATTTTTGAGGATAAAACATTTTCCTGTAAAAATGAGTTACTTTTTTAATAAGTTAATTGTAAAAATTCAATGTGTTATAAAGTGTGGCTAGGGGGGCAAATTTTCCATCGGGGTGCTTGTTTTCAAACTCAAAGCACCCACTTTACCGCAAAACCCACTTTCCAAAGTTTTTAAGAGATTATTTATCACCTAAATGAATTTCTCTATGAAAAGGCAAAAAGTGAATAAATAATTAGAAAAATAGAAAATATGGAGAAAAATCAAATCCCTAAATCAATGGGAATGTGTTCCAGACATGTTCCAAGTAAACTGAAGATCAAATCATGGAATAATTGAAGGCAAATCGAGTGGATTTTTCAATCAAATCAAGGAAGGGCGAGTTAAGCTCATGAGATGGGACGCATATCTCCTTAAGGAAGGCACATTAGATAATGAGGCTTCTTCTCATTGAGTGGGAGTCAATCCCAAGAAGGATGGGCGCATATCTTGAGAGATAGCGTCATCCTTTGGAGTTCAATCAAGGGATCCAATCCCCAAATAGTCTCAAATCGCTTCAGTTATCTCTAGATGGCCAATGCACCCCCTAGGCTCAGTTTTTGCTATTTAAGCAAGGTCTTTCTCCATCTTTACAAAGGGATGCAAGGAACCTATGCTCTTGTAATGCTCTGTAATTGTTTTATTTTATGAAAAAGTGAAGACTTTGGAGGTCCACATGGTGCAAGATCTTTTCATGGTGAATGTTTGAGCTTAATGAGGTGATATTAGCTTAGTTTTGCTTCTTCGTATACAAAATCGTAAATGTTATTTCTAACTTAAAAGACTATCTTTTATTACATAGAGTAGGAATTTGAGGTTTCAATTTGCTTGCTTGTGTTTAATTATCTAATATTTGAAAGTAGCAAACTGTAGTCGGCAATACTGATGTTCTTTTTGTCTTATTTAATTTGTCACACTAGATTTAATCTTTTTTGCTTGAAGTTGTGTAGCTTTGCAGATCACCAAAGGTGAAGGAAAACTTGGAGCTCGGCTACTTCCTCTTTCTCTTCACTTCTTCTTCTTCGAGATCCAATGCTTCTTGTTCTGCAGGCAGCTTCTACTCTTCACTCCATTCAAGCTTGGGCTTGAGACTTTCCTTTCCATTCTCTTGAAACTTAAAAACGATTCCCTTTTGGTTACCTTTTAAACAAGTAGATCTGATTTAAAAGCTTATTAGATCATCTCTTGTTACATGTTTTAGGAAGATCTAAAGAGTTTCATTTTCATTATATCAAAAACCTAGATCTAGTCCTAATCCGTTAGTGCTTGCAGTTTAATTCTTTCAAAAATTTTGCAAGCATTAGCTTATGTATTTTTATTGTAATGTTGGGTCAATCCACTAATCCAATAAATTAATAGTTTGTTGGCTTTTTGCTTGTCTACAGGAAAGCGGAAGGATTTGAGGGATTTTTTGAAGTTTTGAGCCTTTCAAGAAGATCTAGTCCAATCTCTTGTCTTCTCTCATTCTTCTACAATGTTCCCCCAAGTTTCGGGGATGCAGGGACGCGGGAGCGAGGAAACGCAGAGACGACATATGCAGAAGTACCCCCCCACCCAAATTTTAGGAAACGTCAAAGGGTACGTCGGGGTGTTCAACATAGGGGACACCACCAGGATTACTACCAAATTTATATTCGAATACATAAAAATTGAAAGTTGGAGCATAAGTCATTAAAGTCTTTAATTTTATAATCTAAGGATTAACACAAGTTCACAACATATATCAAGTGAAATAAAATGAAATAAAACCATACATAAGCTATAACTAATAAAACAAATTCGGAAATACAACCATATTAGACAATGAAATGAAATCGAGGCTACTGAGAAGGAAAATAGTGGACGATGTGGCCCTTTATCATTTAATTTTTATTACTTTTTTTATTTTTTGGTAAAAACCGATCAAAGGAATCTGGGGACGTCATTTTTAAAAGGGAAACGTTTCCCTTCAGTGTTTCCTTGAGTTTCCTTTAAATAGAGACGTGGGGAGGACGTTTCCAATGGAGTTTCCAAGTTTTCGAGACGTGTGGGGGCATGGAAACGCGTTTCCTACCCTACAGGACGCTTACCCATGTAAATTATTCTTCTAAAAACTATTGTAAGCCTTTTATATCCAATTTTAAGGATCAAAGGCATTTCTCCTTCTTCAAAAGCATTGAAACCAAAAGTAATATAAAGCAAGTGGGATTTAAGGCTCCCACACCCCTCCTCCCCCATTTGGGGGAAGACCTGTATCGCTCTTGTGTGTTTGCTTTATTTGCTTTATACCTCAAGTTTTAGATTAGTTTTACTTTCTGCAAATAAAGTTAAGATATATCATTCAAAGCTTTTTTCTTTCTTTTTTTTTTTTGGAAACGAATATCAACCCTGTTGCCGCCTAATTCGCACCTTGGGTAATGTGGAAGAAATCTTCAAGCCATTGGGTGCGACCTTGGGGGCAAGCTCGAGCCAAGTGTTGTCACCTGATACTCGGCTCCTTCGTCTAGGCCAACTCCTAGTGAAGCCAAGGGGGGTGGTCCCTATGATAAGTAAAATCAAAGGTTTTTACTCTACGAATGAAACGAATGATTCTAGGTGTTAAAGTTAAATGAATTAAGATCTTAACAATGAGTTACTATAGAAATGAATTATAACAACAACAACATTTATCATTCAAACACCATTCATGACCATATGCGGAAATTGATTAAACCAATATAAAATGAGGAAGACCAATGCCAGTGAAATGGAGTGCTTGTGTATGAGGGTTGTTGTTGTAGTCTCAGATAAGTATTGCAGTGTCTCGTTGGTAAGTTTTAAGATTAATTAGATGAGTGGATTAAGGAGTGGATAAATTGTTGCTTGATTTTACTTATGTGGTAACGATCTTGACTAGCTTAGGGGATGGGAACTCCCAATATACACGGAGGTACTAGAAGTATGTCCAAAACCATTAACCGATGCGGCTCCCCGCAAGGAATATGTGGGTTGGTTGGAGTCTCTGAGACTTGTTCAACACTACACTAGCAAGGGTGTAGCCTAACGGTGTCTTGAGGTCATTGCCCAGTTGTTCCCGGTTCCTTTGTGAATTTTGCCACCGCAACGGCTTAATTCGAGGAGTTGGATTTTCACCTGGGGAGATTTATTTTGAAGTGGAAAACTAATTAAGCTAATCACCTAAATCCCTTTCCGATACTACCTGTTATCACATATACATTTGCACTTGGGCTTCCATGATGCAGCATGCAGACTTGTCTCTATTTCTATTCAGGGCTACTTTTTACATGGGGTGTCAGCATGGATCTTTATAGCTTCATTTCACTTCAGAGCCTTGTTCATCATATTTTCCTTGCCAGGATTGATATTCAAGAGTCCATTGAGATGATTTTGGTGATGATCTAGTTCATTAGAGCAGAGCAGCAAATCATGAGTTGGTACACACAGTTATAGAGGGGCTTATCAGATTGGATACGTGTATACATGGTGAGATCAGGTATATTTCTTTGGTTTAGTTTTGCTCTATGATGTATCTCAAACACCTATGCTTGTCATGTTAGGATGATTATGATGACCTATGCTTATATGTTTATATTGCTCTAACCTGTGTTACGATTAATTAAGGAATTCAATGTGAACACTGTTGCCCATGCCAAGTTTGAACAAAGTGTAAGCCTTGGTGCTAGGATGGTTCCATCTCGTTTTATCCCCATCCATCTAGTTAATCCACTTTTGATTTTATCCCATGACTTAGACTAATGGAGGCTTATGAGATTGAGGATCATTTTCCCCATTCTAACCCTTATGCATGATGGATCCCATGTTGTCTTGTGTCTCGGCTCTGAGTTGTGCAACAAAACTTGCCGAAGCCTTAATCCTTCTGGGCCAAAAGAACCCGCTGGTGTTGGTTCCTGAGCTTAGGTGTTTGGGTTTTGAAGCCTTGACCTCTCTGGTCGGTTGCCCTCAATGTGTGGTCCTGACTGTGGATACTCCCCCTAGTTGCCCGAGAAGTTGTCAGCTAAAACCTGAAGCAGTGTGTCTACCATCATTACATGCATTATGAGTTATATGCTATATGTATTATGAAATGCAAGCCTACAAATGAAATTGCAAACCGTGTCTTTAGACACAAATCAGAAAGGCTATGAAATGAAATTGTGAAAGGCCCAAATAAAGCAGTAGATAAACAAATGCTAAATCTAAAGATTGTTGGCCATATTATTGAAATGTAATGATTAATTCCTCACGAAGCCTAAGGGTTTTGATGTGAGATGGAGTAAGAGACAACTAATTCTAAGTGTCCCCTAGGATCTCTTCACTACAGTTTCTTGTGTACTCAACGCAGGGGTCCTAGAAAAGATCCTCACGAAGCTTGTTCTTTATCTTGGATGTGAGTTGTAGACATGATTGTTAAGGTTGAATGGACACTTTTCAGATCAGCTCATCCACTTGTGAGACACCACCATTCCCTATTGTTCATCCATCATGTATATGTCACCTTGGTAGAGTGTATTGGTTATCATTCGGATAGATCACTAAGTCAAAGTAAGTCAAAAGTCATCTCCCCTTACCTCGACTTGGTTCTTCCATCCTCACCCATCTGTAGCACATCTTTTACACTTTGTAAGTATGGCATGAACAAGCAGACTTCCAAAGGATTCTAATATTTTTCAGAAGCAAAGGTATATCTTATTATTATTATTATTGTTGGTCACCATGATTATGAATAACTGATTCAAGCTTGGTTTTGATATACATTGTTGGAGCATTTCTTACCTTGGATGGTCGCAGGATCATATTGATATAGTATCTCACTTGATTTTGGGTACTTTGAATTGGTCAACCCAATTGACCAAGTCAATCACAGTTCTCAAGGCAATGACTCAAAAATACAACATGGTCTATATTTGTTCCAGACATGCTCAGGACCAATTCAGTCGCAACTAGCAAACCTTACGCTCCAACTACAGGATATTAAAAAAGGAAAAGAGATCCAAGAGGAAATGTGGTGTACTAGATGCAAAACATAGGGACACCATAAGGAATACTGCCTGACACTCATGAATTATATCGCATCAGGAGCGTTGAACCCGATAAATACACAAGGGATGCCTTGGTGTAGAATATACCAAACTAGAGCCCATCGGTCGAAAGAGTGTTTGTACTTACAGAAGATTGTAAGTGCATCGGCTAGTTTATATTGTAAATTTTGTAAATCAGTAGGCCACGATGAGAAGGACTGCAAAGCATTTCAACTGCTGCAGGAGAAAACGGTGGACACCTATTTAATGAGGAATGAAGAGAAAATGAAAGCTGAGCGAGCTCAAGCTCAATACCCACAAGCTCAGTATCCTCATCCCCAGTATCCACAGAATTAATACCCGCAGCAACAATACTCTCAACAAAGGGGGGGTGGAAATTTTAGAGTTCGAAGACAAGGAGGAGGATTTGGTCGTGGAAGAGGCCAAATTATATGTTATAATTGTGGGAAACTAGGACATTTTTCCAAGGATTGTGCGATCCCTACAAAGACATGCACGTATTGCAAAGCCTTTGATCATACTGTCGAACAATGTCCACAGTTGATTGCTAAGTGGTAGGTTAGAAATGTGGGAAATCCAAACCCTCTACAGAATCCCAACCCGAACCCCAGCCAGAATATCCAGAAGATTTCTACTAAGCCTAGGAAACCACATATGGTTGTCGTAACAAGGAGGTGCTACGACTGGAGAAGACCAAGAAACACAACATGAACAACCCCAGGTGCAACTAGCAGTACAAAAGAAAGTGTCATTCAACATTCAAAAAGAAAAGGAAGTATTTTTGGACGCGCGACCAAAATTCGTCGACAAGAATCAAGCGTCGACATCTGCTGCTACACTACCTGGAAGACCAATAATGGAGATGCCTGAGAGGTTTGACCAACTATTACGAAAGCAACCGACGGGAAAGGTTAGTAAGCTTAAAAAGTTTTTCAAAAGTTGCATATCGCTAATACAAGATAAAGATGTTGTCGCAGAATTGACAGCTCTCATAGAAGAACCTCAAGGAGACGTGCAACCAAAGAGAAGGATTAACCATGTGGGAAAAAGATTAAAGACTGATTGCGAGTTACGGATGACTGCCCAGATACGAGACTACAATATGGATATATTATCCTAGACTTGGGCTTTGATGTCAACATTCTGACAAGACAAACATGGGAAAGCATTGGGAAACCGCAACTGGAGTGGTTTCCTGTCCCGCTCAGATTAGCAAATCAGTCGAAAGCCCTACCTATCGGTCGACTGATTCAAGTGCCTGTCGAGGTAGAAGGCCTGAGAACGTATGTTGACTTTAAAGTAATCGACATTGTCAATGACACAAATCTGTATCCTGCACTTTTGGGGTTCGACTGGGCGATTGATAATCAGACCATCATCAATTTTAAGAAAAGAATCTTAACATTTGAAGATTCAGAACTAAGGGTGGATGCACCAATTGATCCGCTAGAAGGTCAGAGATACATCGAGCCAGTAAATAATGAAGGACAAGGTGATTATCTTGACCATATTTATAACATCACATCTCCAAGGGACGATTATGTAAATCGAATGGCCGATGAAAAGCTTAGTTGGCCGAGTATTAGTTCCTGTACATCAGATTCTGGAGAAGCATTGGAAAACTAGCAGAATCGGATGCATGAAGTATCCATGAAAAGGTGCGCAAGAATTAAACAAACTGTGTGATGGGTAGGAATCGAGGTAAGTGATCTACCCACATATGAAGGTTTACCTAACATTGACAGAATTTGAAGAAAAAATCTCAAAACATCAACGCTTGTCCGCCCTGGACTTTGCACTGAAAGATACACCCACCAAATGGTGGGTCGCACATAAAGAATCAATTTCGGAATGGCTGTTGTTGCCACCTAATTCGCACCTCAGGTCGCGTGGAAGAAATCTTCATGCCACTAGGTGCGACCTTGGGGGAAAGCAAGAGTCAAGTGCTCTCACTTGATCTTGACTCCTCCGTCTAGGCTCTCTCTTAGAGAAGCCAAGGGGGGTAGTCCCTAGTAAAATAATCTAAAGTTGTTTAAGTATTCCGATAGTAGTGCAAGATAAGAAGGCTACGGGTTAAGTAAGAATTTGCGTCGACCTAAGGAAATTGATCAACGCTTGTTTACATGACCCATTTCCAACTCCATTTACGGATGAGGTATTAGAAAGTGTTGGGGGTCAAAAAGTTTATTAATTCACTGATGGGTTCTTTGGCTACCATCGGATCATAATTGCAAAGGAAGATCGACACACGACAACCTTTACGACGAAGTAGAAAGCTCCTGCTATCTTTTCTAGGATAGTAGTGGCTGCCTTCAAAGATTTTAGTCATAAATTTGTTACGGTCTACTTCGACAATTGGACGGTATTTGGGCTCATTAAGGATCATATTGAAAGCCTAAGAATGATGCTGAAACGGTGTCGCCAGTATCAGATTTCGCTGAACTTAAAGAAATGTATTTTTGTGCCCCTTTTGGAATTCTGTTAGGTCATGTGGTTTGTCGCGATAGAATTTTGGTCAACCCTGCTAAAATTGTGATCATCGTCGACCTACCACCACCTACCACAGTGAAGCAAGTGAGAACAACATTGGGACATACAGGATACTATCGAAAATTTATCAAAGGATATGCGGAGGTGACTGCTACAATGGAAAAGTTATTGAAGAAAGATGTTAAGTTCCAGTGGGCGAAAAATTGCCAAGAAAGTTTGGACATCTTAAAGAACAAAATGGTTACAACGCCCATACTTGTATTTCCAGACTGGAAAAGGGAATTTCATGTACATGTTGATGCGTCGTCTGTCACGCTAGGCATTGTACTAGCACATCCTGGCGAAGGATCAATTGATCATCCTATTACCTTCACTAGCAAGAAATTATCAACAGCAAAGAACAACTATACCACAACATAAAGAGAGGGACTAGCTATGGTATAGGCTTTGCAGAAATTTTGACACTACTTATTGGGTGGACATTTCAAAATGTACACAGATTATTCAGCGTTGAAATACCTGGTCAATAAGCCAATGTTGGGGGGGAAGATTTGTCGATGGCTTCTCCTTTTTCAGGAATTTGACTTTGAAGTCATTGTTAAACCAAGTCGACTAAGTTCAGGGCTAAACCATCTCTCAAGGATTGAGAGTGGCGAAGAACCTAGTAGTCTCGATGATAGTCTCCCTAACACACAATTATTTGCAATAACAATGTTTGATGATCATTATCGAGACATCATACATTTTTTAGTACGGGTTCTGCCCTAGTTGAATTTACTACTGCACAGAAGAAACAGTTAGTTGTGTGAGTTGCAGACTTCCAGTTAATCGTTGGACAATTATATATAATGGGTCTTGATGAGATTCTTCATCGCTGTGTCTTGGAACATGAGCAACAAATGATACCGAATGAAGCACATGTTGATGTCGCAGGAGGCCATTATGCTGGAAAAGCTACAGTGCAAAAGATATTGCAAGCAGGATTGCGGTGGCCCACCATGCATGCGGATGCTCGACAATACTGTCGCAGTTGTGATGTCTGTCAAACTGGAAAACCATCGCAACGAGATGAAATGCCACTAGTACCTCAAGTAACTTTGCAGGCATTTGACAAATGGGTTGTTGATTTTGTGGGACCTATTAATCCAACAAGGAAGAGAACAGGTGCAAGATATATTATTACTGTGATCGATTACTTGACCAGATGTGTTGAAGCCACAATAGTAAGAGATTGTACTGCTGCCAAGTTCCTGTTCGACAATGTTGTGACTCGATTCGAATGCCCAAAGATTTTGATAAGTGACTAAGGTACGCATTTTGTCAATCAATTGATTGAAGAATTCACTGAAGAATTCCAGATCTAGCATAGAAAGACAACGCCATATCACCCTCAAGTGAATGGTGTTGTCGAAGCATTCAACAAAGTCCTGGAGAATGCATTGACAAAGATTTGGAATGTTCAAAGAGACAACTGGGACCAGAAAATCCCTGCAGTTCTGTGGGCATACCGCACGACTTGTAAGAAGTTGACAGGTCGAACTCCATTTTGCCTAGTGTATGGACAAGAGGCTTTGATGCCAATGGAATATATTGTAGCCAGCTTAAGGATTGTTGTAATTACAGAGATGACAGATGTTGATGTTGTCAAGGAAAGACTGTCACAGTTGATACAGTTAGAAGAGAAACGTTTTGTTGCCAATTATCACCAAAATGTTGAGAAGGAACGATTGAAAGTACAGCATGATCGCCACATCAAGAATAAGCGATTTCAAGTCAGAGGACTTGTTCTTCTGTATGATAGCAAATTTTTAAAGCATCTGAGCAAGCTGAAAACACCACTGGCTAGGACCGTATATTGTAATTCATATCACTGACAAAGGCGCAATGCAACCATAAAAGTTAGATGGAACACCTGTCAAAGGATTGATGAACAAAAGTCGCCTAAAGCCCTACCAGGATGGCTGCGACTTGGTCGACTAAACAAAAAAAAAAGAGAGATAGACAAAAGAAAAGAAAAGAAAAAGACAAAACCCTTTGAGTAATTTTGTTTTGATTTGATCGTAGGCTACTAGTCTGTCACATAGAAAAATTAAAATAAAAAAGGGGGCATTGTAGACTATCTGTCTGTCGTAAATAAAAAAGGGTGGCAAAGAAAATTCGTCTGTCGCAATAAAGGGAATATGTCAAAAGTTGAATACATATCGCAGAAAAAGAAGAGTTGTCGCAAGATGAATTTGCGTTGCAAAAATGGCAGTTGGTCATAATTAATTCAAAAGTGCAAGCGATTTTGACGGTGTGCTTTTTGGTCACCTCCGTCATTATTGCACAATAACTACCACTGATGTGATAGGCGAATGACAATTTTTATGGCGGTTTCCGCATGATGATTCAGACGATCGGCCCATTTGACGGATATCGCTGCCACCTTTCCATTCATTGTTCGCGCGTGTGAAGGACTGACTGATTGAACAGGTAGATGTTATCACCTTCACGCCCAAGTTTCAATTCATTCTGCTGCATTCGAGTGAGAGATTTCCCTCTGCAACTGCAAGAGTCGAAGTGAGCTTTTCACAGAGTATGGTTATTTCCATTTCTTGTACAAGTAGAGTTGCAGAATCCGATGTCACGACTGCATCACCCACACTCATTATGGAAGACACTGTCAGATATATTCCACCATAGGTCGTGGTTGCAGAAGGAGTTGAACAAAGTCCAGTAATTCCTCGGCGAGACCAGACCCACCTGGTCCGTCAACGGGGAAGCGATCTAGTAACCGCAAGAAGAAAGCACCAACAGCACCACTGTAGGAAGAAGAAGCAGCGGTTGAAATTAGGCTACCAGATGATATTCCACCAAAACCACCTGATGCACCAAAGCGCAGAATCACCAAAATGCAAAGTATCCATTGGTAAATTGAGCAGTTCCGAAAAGAACATTGGATAACGATAAATAACAACGATGCCTACCAGATGATATTCCACCAGATAAAATTAGGCTACCAGATGATATTCCACCAAAACCACCTGATGCACCAAAGAGCAAAATCGCCAAAATGCAAAGTATTCATTGGTAAATTCAGTCGTTCTGAAAAGGACTTCAGATAACGGTAAATAACGACGCCGCCTTCATCCTTGCAAGAAGCACGTTGACTTTGTGTGTTTAGTACCAAGCAGTTAAGACTCAAAACTGTTTTGAAAGGTGCATTTCTGAGTAATATTGGTAGCTAAGGTATAACTTCTTCAGCCCCAATGGATTTATAACACAATTTTTTTATCATCAATGAAGACTCTCCTCCAAGCTCTTATTTGATTTTAAATCATATATAAAAGGTAAAATTGACAATTCATGGTCTCAAATCTATGGATATAAAACAAGCAGTAATCGGTCTTTATCTTGACTCTAGTCAATTTCAATGTGGTCCATTACAAATTTAGGCAATTAGATGTGTACTAACATGTTGCGGGACAAGGTCCTACAAGAAAGCTTAGATTCGAAAACACAGACTGCAAGATATATGACAACCTTGAAAAAATGAACAAAACACCTCCAATCAAAGGTCAAAGAAATTACATGATTAAATGAAAGGAATTCGTGTTAATGATTACATATAGAAATCAAAATCCATACCCAAAAACTAATCTCACTCAATCAATCTTGAATGCTCTGGTGGGGGAGCTCTTTTTAAGTGGGGAAACTGCTATTCATCATTTTGCTGAAGCTTTCAAATAGCTTAGTGTTCAAACTTCAAATAAATATATTGGCTATTGGTTAGTTAATTAGTTCATTGTAAGCGAACCTAATAGCACGATATGTAAGCAAACCTATACACTCATAATTCATCATAAAATTATTCAATAGTTTATTAATTCACTTTGGAATCTTTGATTAGTTGTCAGATTCCATCTTCACATATTCAGGATCTGCAGAAGGCTAGTTTGGCAGGCATCAATAGGTACAACTAGTGAACCGTTCCCATGTTTCAACTTTCAAGTACTCAAGTTGCAAGTTATAAATACATTTCCCTTTCCTAGTTTGTATTTGATGTATAGCTTTCCAAACTAACCTAAGGATGAAGTTGTGATAAGAAGTGAGGCAGGGAATGACCTAGATTGAGTATCTGATGCAATGTGGCCTATTTCTAGATGCCTTCACACACACCCTTGTTACCATCATGTTTTATAAACAATTAAAAAAACTCACAAAGATAAACTAATCAATGATCATGCTCAAACACAAAAGGACTAAAATTTTATTTCCTTCTAATTACAATTACAAATTCTATAGATAATGACAATCTCTATTGAAAGAAACTTGTAATGATCATCAATTGCATTTCATTCAAAATTCATGGGTACTTGAAAATGGAGAAAAAAATGTCTCTTAGTAAAGGTGATGTATAGTTATAATAAAAGACTCTGTTAGTTTAAACTATCTACTAAAATACACTAAATCAAGTTGACAGTAACTGCAGCTCTGCTAATCTCCAGTTGCCTTCCCATGAAAAGTGGGAAAAAGTGAGAAAGATGATAATTTGGAGAAGATGCAGAAAGAAAGTGAAAATTGGAGTGACAGAACGACAAGATCAAAAATGATTTTCCAAATCTGAGACACCTATCTTAGACCTCTCTAAGTCCATTGACCATATCCTGAAATTGCTTTTGGAGCTGTGTACTTGTATCCTATGGCAAGTATAGAAACATATTACTTGTACCTCTCTATTTGATGTCGGCACAGAATGATATGTTGAATGATCATTAAAAACTTCGGTTACTATATTTCCATGAACATTTGATTCACTATTGCCGCAACCGCAAGTTACCCTGCAATCACATGCTACTAGATCACAATTTGTATGCGAGGTATTGTTATGGACATTGGAAACAACCATATAATTCTGGGATGGACCTGACCTGCTCTTATTTCCAGACCCAAAATCAGCACTCAGTTTATTATCTTTTGAAAAAGTGCTTGAACCACAGTTGACCGAAAGAGATGGACCTTGATCAAGACTCCATTCATCCCGTACATCGGCCACATCATCCTTTGGTTCAGTACTTCTACTCGGCAGCTCTTTTGCACTAGTATTCAGCATCCCATCTGTAGCTAAAGAATCTTGCACCTTCAATACATGATATTCTTGACAAGGATCTGTTTGTGTGCCCTTAGCATGTCCATCAAGAATGCTTTGCATTCCATAGAATTGATGTGCTTCTGTTGGTGTTCTCTGAGAATCATCCTGATTCTCGTTGTGCATTGCAATATCCTCATATTCACATGATTCACAATCTTGGCTCATATCAAAAGGGGGTTCAAAAGCCTGTTGAAAACAGAAAATGAAGCTCAATGAAACATGTGATAAATATCTTAACTGAACCACCTGCTTTGACTACATATTCTGTACTCTAACATATTCTAAACAACTTGTGGTTGTAATAAGTAATTACATATTTCACTGGGACACTACACTTCTAAGCTTTTCTATTATGCTGCATACTGAAAGTGAAGTGTAAAATTATCAAAGAATTCATATCCATTAAATTGTATTTTCATAGTGGTCAGAAATTGAAACGTAATAGTCCCCTACTGCTTCACAGTAAGGAGGACATTAAAAAATTACTTGAGCATTCACATCATTCTGATATTGATACCCCCTACACACCATAACATGAAGGATTAGATGCATTCTGCAGAAGCGAGAGAAATAAGACAATCATAATACCTCGAGCATGTTTAGAATAAAAAATGAGTTTGCAGCAATGCACCTGCCAAGGTAAGATCAAGTAATGTGAAATGTCAATTTTAGATTGAAAACGTATACATTAAACCTTAAGTACAGCAAATAATACAGAATTCTAAACAGGCATGGAGAGTATGAAAAATGATACAACAGAATATACAACTGAAGAAAATTGTTAAGTTTGAATGATATAATAGAAAATCAACACAGGAAAAAGGAAACTTTAGCATTAGAGACTCATATGATTGTAAAAGCCTTCATTAAAAGCATAGAACTATGCAATAAACTTCCACTTGCCTCTATGAAGTCAACTCTTTGGTTTAGACATTGGGTTACTAACATAGTAACATTTAACAAATGTCCATTGCAAAAAATGTAAAAGTAAGCATGCCTTTTAAAATGAAGTGGCATTTTGTGATCAAGTATTAAAATTAAAAATGACTAAATAAATCATGATTATATTGACTAACTATTTTATAAATAGTCACTATTCTTTCTTCATAATCTTGCAACCCTCATGTTTAGGCAGCCATAAGGGTCCCAGTGACAGCCCATACTTTCTGACCTTAGCAACTTATTCATGAGGGCAGCTGCATGGATGGACAGAACTAAAGAAGAGTTGGTTTTGAGAAACAATGGGGTCATTGCATTGCCAATGCCCATGGGGAGTATGTAGGTGTTGAAGTATCTAACATATTAAGCATGTCTGGAAGAATGATATGGCCTGCCCAGAATCAAGTCAGGATCCAATGGCGAAGGTGATTGGGCACTTTTAACTGATTAGGTAAGGTTGTCTAAACTGAAAACTCCTTGACCCATTAAAGCTGATGCTTCTTGGGATGAGGTGTGGTTGGCAGCTTCATGTCTTCAACCAATACTAAATTCTTTTGATTACCATTGCCCATAATGATAGAACCTAATCAATCCTTAACTTGACATTTTTGGGTGAACGGAGTGTTACATTTCTAAACCCTAGGTGACTAATGTCCTTATGTTCTCAACTAACCGCAAACTTGTTATTTAATTGCGGAAATTATTTTTTTTCACATAGCTGTAGTTACACATATAGCTGGAATTTAAACAGAGGAAGAAAAACACAACACACACATAATTTACTCCTTCAAATCAGCCTTTCATTAATAATTCAAAGCTTAAAAGGAAACCTCCACAGACTGTCAAAGTAACAGTTGTACGGTACACTCAAAATGGAACAAATCTGCACACTTACAGAAGAAAACTGCCTGCCAAAACTAAGAAAAAACCCTATTGGTTGCTGCCTATTGTACAGGCCCTCCATATGGCTGTACAGACCTGTTCCGTATGGATGTACAGATCTATCTGTACGACTGTATGGCCCTGTACACTACTCTCTGGTAGTTGAACTGGCTCCTCTCCAACACTCTAAATCTGCCTGACCAAATTGTCATTGAGTGAATAATGAATTGTATCTCAACCCTCTACCTTGGCATGCCTTTATACTTTACTTGAAACCCTAATCTCTTAGTGAGATGTACGATTGAGATTAGTCTAAATCATTAATGTATTAAAAAAACACTTTATTACACACAAAATTTAAATATAAATAATAAGACTTTCACTTTATTACTAAAGTGGATTACAAAATAGAGTTGACTCGAACGACATCATGCACGTTTGACACTAAACTTGTGTGTAAGTTCCTGTCTGGGCTACAATTTTCAACACAAAGCTTATTCATTATTCCGTGTAGTATGTAGCAATCAACACCAGATGTAGATTGTACAAGCGGGATTGATGACATCAACATTTGTACCACCAGAGGGTTGATGTTGCTCAAGGAATACGGCCTGAACTTTCTTGGTGAATTTAGCCTGACAGTGACACTCATCATTTAAGTGTCCATACATACCGTAGTATGAACATGCAACGTACCATGTACATTACCATACTTTCAGACAAATCATATTCATTTTTAATCAAGCTACCATATACAATAACGTGCTCTGATACCAAACTGTAACGCACCCACATGTTACACAGCTACACAGATATCCATCTGTGGCTAAAAACACTCATAGAGAGCTACAAAGTGTTATATATATAATAATTAAATAACCGTAAAGAAACATAATGATATATATACATTAAAAATATATATATATATAAACACAAACTAAATTGATTAAGATGTATAGTTAGTATAAATAAAAGGGAAGAATCATGACTTTATGTAATGCCACCCCAAAAAAACCAATAGAGATATAAAATCGGGATTCTTATTGTAACCATTCATTCATCTAAGTTTACAATACATATCATATTTTTTCAATCTAAATTTTTTTTCCACAGCGTGAAGTTAGCATTTCAGTGGTATCAAAGTGGGAAGACACCTGCTGCATCTACCACCTAAGTCACACGGTTCGGGTTCGGGTTCGGGTTCGGGTTCGTCAAGGATTAGGTTTGGTTCAGGTTCGAATTTTCCGATGAAGTTCGACTAGATATATATAAATTGTCTTCATATACTCCCCCTTAACTAATTTTCTACACCCCATAGCCCATAGGATTCAAAGCACTTAGGTCACTATTCATTATTTCGTCGTATATACTTGCTGTTTACGACATTTCTGCTCACAGATTTGTGCTTCTAAGAGTAGGTTTTTGTGGTTTAACAGCGGATTTACATTCTTCCCACAGCAGTAGTTTGTTCTTAGGGGTAAATCTATGTTCTTACTTGTTGTTTGGTGTGTTCTTATGTAGACTACACATATGATATTTCAAATTACATAGAGCATTTAATTTATAGACAACATAAATAAATAGAGAGCATTTAATCTATAGCAACATAAATAAATCAAGAGCGTTTAATTTATAGACAACATTTTATTTATAGACAACATAAAGAAATAGAGAGCATTTAATTCATAAATAGCATAAATAAATAGAAAGCATTTAATTTATAGACAACATTTAATTTATTGGTATTGTGTTTTTTTTTAATTTTAATTTCAATTTTTTTCAAGTAAAAAAATCGAACCTCAAAAAAAATTTCCCTTCAGGTTCGGGTTCGGCTTTAGGTTCGACATTAGGTTCGTCTTCAGGTTTGGGTTCGACGAGGTTTGGATTCAGCTTCAAATTCAACATTAGGTTCGGCGAACCTGAACGAATTTCAATTTTTTTTGAACCTCAAACCTCAAGGATTAGGTTCGGCGAACCTTGTGACTTAGTCTGCCACCGTCATCCAAAATTCAAAATCTGTCGTCCACCGCCGCTGCCTTGTCCGTCGTTCGCTGCCAATGTTTTCGTTGTCGTTGTTTTCCCTGTTACGCCTCCACTTCTAGCTTCCGGCCCGCGTATCTCCATCTGCCCACAACTTCCGTGTCTGCTCTTCTTCCCACCAGCAGCTCCCGCGTCTACTACACGTCCTCCGCTCCCACGACCCGCTCCTCTGTTGTTTTCCTTGTTCCGCTACCTCTTCCCTCCCGCAGATGCATCTTCCCTCCCGCAACTCCCTCTTCCCTCCTGCAGCTCCTTCCTCCTACGCAGCTTCCTCGTCCCGCCTGCACCTTCACCCATTCCCCACGCCTACGACCCGCTCCTTCCCTGCTCCACACTCTCGTTCTCTCGTTGCTCCACGTTCCCGCTCCTGCTCCCGTTTACAGCCACTCCCTCCCCCATTCCTACTCCACGCTCCGTCCACCACCCCAGCCTCCAGCTGTTGCTCGTCACCCACACGCTCACGCCTGCTTGTCACCTACATGTAGGCCACAAAAACAATAATAATAATAATAATATATTATTATTATTATTAATTAAATCATTTAAAAAAAACATTATATTATTATAATATAAAGAAAAAAATTTGTGGTTGGTTGGGCTCGAATAATCGACAATAACAAATCACAGTTTAGCGTGGAGAAAATTCCAGTAGTCGCCAGAATGGGAGATGTCAATGCTCGATTGGACAATTGGACAAAAGAGTCAAAGGAGCTGAGTCCTACAGTTATACATTGTGATAATCAGAGTTGCATCAAGCTCTCTGAGAATCCTTTCATAACAGGTCGAAGCATATTGAGATCATATATCACTTTATCAGAGACTATGTTCAGAGACGGGATGTACAGTTGCAGTATGTTCCTACAGATCAGCAGGTAGCTGACATTCTCACGAAGGCTTTGGGTAGAGGGAAGCATGTCTACTTCGGAGATAAGTTGGGAGTGGTGAAAAACACCTTCCTTGGTAAGAGGGAGTGTTGAAAAGTTACCTAGGAAGTGTTTGTCCACCTAATATTGCCTTGGGGTGGACAAGGACACTTTAATTGATGACCCCTAGTCATTTGTATTTAATGAAGTGAGATGTACTTTATGTTTTTTAAAGTGACTTCATTAAAAAGGCTAAAGTCATGGTTTATCCTAAGTTCATATTTAAATTAAATTTGAGTGTGTGATTATTTAAAAGGCGTTGTTCTCACTTTATTAAATGACTTGAGGTGCACTAAATGTCATTTATTAATTAATTAATGGAGCATTTAATGTGAACCTTTCAACTAATCTAATCTTGAGCATTAGATTGAAGAGGAAATTGCCATGAACAAAAAGGGACTAGGGCAAGGCAAACTCATCTCATTATTCACTTCAGGAAAAGAAATTTTGGAGAGAGGAAGAAGAAGAGCAGAGAGGGTTTTGAAGAGATTTCATAACTAGCAGGAGAGAGAAATTCAGAAGACAAATTTGGGCACAAAAATCAAGGAGAGTTTTGGCACAAATTTTGAGAAGACTGAAGAGCAAAGTGTGCACGAATATCGAGGACCATACAGCAGATTCAGGGCACTGATTTCGAGGCATTTGACTGCACAGAAATCAAGAATCTGTACAGTGTACGAACTGCACAGAAATCGAGAATCCGTACAATGTACAAACTACACAAAAATCAAAATTTGTACAGCGGTACGAACTGCACAGAAATCAAGGAGAATTCGTACAGTATGGTTGTGCATAGTTTTCGAGGGAAGTATAGAAATTTGATTATGTCCGTACAGGCAAATTCTGGCATGAATTTCGAGGTGATGATTGGCACAAAATTCGAGGAGAAAACAGCAGTAAAAGTTCAGATTTTCAAGAAGAAAATTCAATAGGTATTGTTGATTGATTTTCTGTATTTTACATGAAGAAATAATAAATCTCTCTCTCTGAAACAGGTTTTCCCTTAGGGTTTTTATCCTAGACCATTGGTTAAAAATATCAGTGTTATTTTCATATGTGTTTGGCTGATTTAAAATTTCTGAGTTTGAAATTTTTCATCCAAAAAAAAATTTTCTGAATTGTTAAATTTGAAAAAGAATTCCATGTGTTTCAGTTCAGTCAAATTTTATTAAAAATTTGTGAATACAAGGGTTTGGGCATTAAACTATGCAGAAAAGCAAACAAGCTTGAAACCAGGTTGGGGTCTCAAAAACTTTCATTTCTTGGTTGAATAGTGTGATTTTTCAAGTCATTATTAGGAACTCACCTCTCTTGTTTGTGTGAAGAAAAATCTTTCAAGATGCAGGTTATCTAGATTGGAGAGTGGCATTCTTTGGTTAAATGCCCCACTTCTTCAAGTTGAAGAACAAAGAGCACTGTTTCCTCACCCCTTTCCTTATAAAATTTCTGCGTTATATTTTATCTCTATTTGCACCATTAGATCTTGTTAAAATCTTAATTTTTTACAAGTCATTTGAAGCTATTTACTCTAAATTTTTAATAAAATTTTGAGCAAATTTTTATACTTGTATGCAAGGTGTCCCAAAGTGATTTTGGGAATCTTTCACTGTTTTTGTTTTTTGCAAGTTTTTAGCAGCACAAGGGGAAACTCTGTCAAAAATTGGGCACAAAATTTTGCAAAGGACTCCCAAAAGCCACCACGTCAAAGTCTATTGCTTAAAGGGGTCAAATTTCTTCTCTCTCTCTCATTTCCCTTAATTCTCAAGTTATGAAATTTCTTCATTTGTAACAAGTTCAAGAGAGTCTCTTGAACTTGATTCCTCTTTTATTTCCAAAGTATTTAAGTTTCTTTTCATTTAGAGCCATCCCTTGAATGCAAAGGACGTTGGGCTTTCCCACCCTTTCATTGCAAGTGAAGAAGAGTTAGAGTTTGTTAAATAGAATATTTTCAGCATTTTACTTCATTCTTTGCACAACCTCTTCCTTAGGGAGAGGATTGAGTAGCTAGGTTAGCAATTTGTTTTCTTTATTAAAAAAAAAAGAATTTGCCATCCATTGCTTGCAAGGAAGTTGGGTTCCCCCACCCTTGTAAGCAAAAGAGGAAGGGCTAGGATTAGTTTCATTCTTTTCTCTGTTTCTTTTTTTTTGCCCCCCCCCTTTCCATTTGGAAAATGGATTGAATTGCTAGCACTAGTCTATATTCTTGCTTCAATGTCTTTTATTCCCACACCTTACAAGTGAAGTGGCTTTGCTATCCTTGCAATATTGTGTTGGCTAGTCTTGTTAAATTTCTTTAAAGTTTTTTAATTCTTTATTTCAAGGTTAAATAAACTTTGTCCCAATCTCTGCCCCATATTCACTCCCCTTGTCGGTTTGCCCGACCCTGGGTGATAAGAAAGGCAAAGATTTTTGTTTCCTAGAATAATAAGCACTCAACATCTATCTTATAAGAACTGAGAAAAGAAAGGTTGACCCGTGGAGCTAGAGGCATAGAGGTTGTTGGGAGCACTGTGGTACTTAGTGTCCTCCTGTTAAGCACCCGACGATCTTTGGGATTGATTTGTGGAGCTAGAAGGGAACCTTGTGTTCTCTTGTTGAGCACCCAACAATCTCTCTCAAATTAAAAGAGATAAGTGTTTGGGGTAGACACATTAGCTAGGTTGTGCTTTCTTTGTTTGAAACAAGACTCCCCTAAGCTAAAGTGAGACCTAAAATTAATTAAAGTTTGCGGGACCATTCGCAAAACATTGCTCTCAATCGTTTCTTTCTTGCATTTGCTTTCAAAGCATTTTCAATTCAAGTTAATTACTTTTTCAAAGCAAGTTATTTTTCAAGTTCACAATTTATTTCATGCAAGTTGAGTTATTTCTGATGATCAAGTTATTTCTTTGAATGTTATAAGGATTGAGGAATCATTTCATTACAAGTTCTTTGTCTAGCTTGTGTTATACATTGACAAACATTGGTTATTGTTTCAAAATCCCAATAGTTAAGGCACTGGAATTGTGAATTTGTTACATTCTTTAACTTTGTATTGATCACTTATAAAGGGCTTGACTGTCATAAAATTGTTGCACATTGCATGATTGTATGTCATAAAGTTTTAGTTAAGTTTAATTGATTAATAACTCCTAAAACAAAACTCTGAAAACTTAGTGAATAGGGACTACCCCCCTTGACCTTTGGGAGTTGGGTTTAAACGGAGGAGTGAGGAATCGAGGTGGCAGTGGGTTTTGTTATCACAGAAAATGTAGCTACCCACTAAGGTATCCCATCCGGGATGATAGAGGTGAGGTAGCTATCCGGTGACACCGCAAGGGCCTCGTCCACTATGGATGAAGGGTAGTTGTCACACAGGACAGGCTCTTGTCGCTTTAGATCAATCCGGAGAATGACCAAGGGGGAGACCCTCACTAGCCTAAGAGGGCTAGCGCACCTACTCAAAATGCTCCTAGGGTTAAACAATGAGTAAAGGGGGAGAGATGATGAGTGAGGCAATCTAGATCTAGGAAGTAAATGTGCTATGGGAGTTAAGGTGATGTTGGGGAGTCTTAGCAAATAAGGAAAATCACCCAACTTGATAAAAAAGTACCACAATGAGTTTAGTATAGTAGATCTAGAGAGATCTAGCCATGTATAAGAGAAACCAAAAGGACCCACTAAGGAATTTATGGAAAAGTGGACAAAGCGGACCCAAAAATGTAGATCATGCCATGGAATGACTAGATCAGGACATTTGGATGATAGATCTGTAAAAGTTAGGTGGGTTTAAGCCTACCCAACTGATAGATCTAGAGAGATCTAGCCACATGAATAGAAATCCTAATGCTATGCACCAAAGGTTTATGCAAAAGAGGACGTGGTGGACCCAAAAGAGTAGATTGGGGCAAAGCATGACTAGATCAGGCAACTTGAAGGATATATCTGTGAAAATCAAGTGGGTTCAAGCATACCCAACTAATAGATCTGAAAAATTGGACACCCACCCAAAGGGGGCGCCCCCACCTAGAGAGACTAGTGCTAAATCCCGGGCCAAATCGAGTCTGATTTACGTGAAATTCAAGATCTAGGGTTTATTCAACAATCTCCAAGTGAATGGATGGTCGTCATGAAAAACTCACCGGATCTATCAGATCTACAAAACTAGGGTTTGAAGAAAAGGGGTTTGATAGACAAATGGATAAAAACAACGAAAAACAATACTAACCTTGCAGATCGTACCTAAAAATACTTGCGCTCTCCTTAGATGTCGATGATTCTCCCACTTGGTTACAATTTCGAGCGAGATTCGGCACAAAATAGAAGAAAAATGCACAATGAAGGAAGTGTGCCCCCTCTTCTCCACCTGCAAAATCAAACTACGAATAAGATTTGTTCACGGATGAAAAAGATAAGCTACATACTTCATCTACAAAGAAAAATCCAATGCACAAAGTAATAATTGAAAAACTCCCTGAAGACAAAACGATTTAACCAGAAGATCATGCAAGGCGCCTTCGCAATCTCCTCCAACTAATTCACTACCCTGCAAAAGATCAGTATGGCCTTCCAGAAAAATATTTGTTTGCATGCAAGATCTGTTGAAACGTCCAAGCAAGAGGCATAACAATCACATCCAAATGCATTCACAAAACTTTCAAGAGTTTCAGTAAAAAAATTCTTGTATTTGATATTTCTAGAGCCCAAAGTCCCTTTTACAAATGAGAGAGCATCTCAGTATATAGATCTCTCAAGTCCATAAAACCTAGATCCAAAAATATCAAGGGTCACTATCAAAAGATAAAAACAATCTAATCAACGGCTAGGATTAGCCAGATACATCATACACGGATCAACTCAATAATATAATGGGGTGCACCACTAGAAATGCCCAATGAGGGGGCACACCACATAAAAACGACCAATGAACATAAGATAGCACATGGTGGGGGATAGGAGGTTATAACATCCTTCACTAGCGTGGCCCCATGGCACAACAACAAGGTGTGGTCGTCAAATATACCAAGGAGTGATAAAAATCACTAGGACATCTCCCTCAAAATACATCAAAATGCCCTCAAACTGAAAAAATCAAGGTCGTGTGGATTCCATGTGAAGTGAAGCTGATGTCGAATGATGAAGGTGACCTAAACACTATGCCTCAAACCAATTCCATGCCATTTCTTTGCATCATTAGCCTAAATTGATTTCCTCATTAGCCATTTTTTATCATCAAAATGCTACCTTGGGAACATAAAACTACCAATATCTCACCGAGGACCAAAAATTGAAGCCAAATGACTGCACGGATGTGTCTAGAACCATAGCAGTATGGTACAATCGACTGGCTGCACACCTAGATTCCTGTTGGCTCCCTAGGAGATCTCATCATTATCTGCAGTGTGTTTTATTTTTAATTTCCCAAGGCAAATCTGCAGCAAAATGCCTAAAAGACCCATATCTCTCCTGTAACTGCCCAAAACTGAAAACCAACTACACCAATGGACTCAGAATGTCCAAATAAACAAGAAATGAGTACTCATACACAATATGTCCATCATAAAGATACATCAGAGGCCCCATCCATGTCAAAACCATAATAATAATAAAGCCTGTAAATGTTGTAATCATAAAAATTATACAAGCCATCATAGCAAATCACCATCTAAAGCATGAATATGTCTAATGGACACTTGTAGCCCATAAATAATAATCATCCAAAACCATCAGTCTAAAACTCATCCTGAACTTTGCTCCTAGCTTGGTCAACATTGGGTTGACCAGGTCAATACTGATCAAATAATGGCCCAAGTGCTAAACTCTAATACTGCAAAGTACAAGATGGACATACATGCTCAATTATCTATGCTAACAGTGAGATTCAAGTACAATTAGATTATGTTGGCAAGTATAAGCACAATACATATATAATAATCTAAATCAAATGATTAGTTGCTTTAAACAAGAACCTCCAATGTATACTCATTTATAGATTTAGCCATTTTGCTAGTCAAGGGTGAAGGTGAATGAAACCAGGTAAGGTCGGGGGAATGACTTGACACTCGACATTGTGAGCATCCAGGCTAAAGGATAGGGGAATCCACACAACACATAAGTTGGACTAGGTGAACAATAGGGAATGGCAGTGTCTCACAAATGGGTGGAATGATGAGAAGACTCTACTAGACTCTAGACATGCAACTTTTTAGTAATTTATTTGCACAACAATATACACTAGTTAACCTCTAGAGGCAGGTTCCCTGGTAAGCCTTCTGGGGCCTGGGCTTCCAAAAAATGACAAAGACATGACCTTTGTGGGCCAATCTTACCCTGTTTCCTTATGGGGGAAAATGAGTCGTACATTATACAAAGAATGAGTGCTCATCCTCTAGCCATCAACTTTATTTGAACATATTCATTTTTACTAACTTGCCAACCTCCAAGAGCAAGTTCCTTGGAAAGCCTTCTGGGCTCCAAAAAATGACTAAGGCTTAGCCCTGACAAGTTTACCTCACCCTGATACTCTGTGGGAATAAATGAGCCTTACACCATACAATGGATGAGTGCTCATCTCTTGGCCACTGGCTAGTTTTGCTTTTATTTGCAGTAGTGTCTAAAGACACTTTTGTTTTGCTGGCAGGGCATCCATTTAGAATAACTTTAAGCTCGGATGCCTTAGTGTCTAAAGACACTTTTTGGTAAGACTACTTGTGTTAAGACGTAGAGGAAGACCATCCCTGTGATAAGCATCACATAAACCAACACTGAGACACAATTTAAACATGGAGACCTATTCCAACATAGAGGTGAAGGTGGGGGAAATCCTAGATGCCACTAGTCAAGGTTGATCAACAAGGGAAGGCAACGGATGAACGGAGACAGTGGAGATGGTGTCAAGGCTAACAAGCTATGTCCCTAAAGGGAAATGACCAAATCCATACTAGGAGTAGGGCAAGACCAAGAGTATACAAAAGAATCTCTCGGACATAACAGCTAGATCATTTATACTTTAGATTCCAAGTAAAACCATGATAAAGTATCGCCAACATATAACCAATATCAACCAAGTCTCACTGCTAAAATAGGTAACAGAGCAACATCAAAATCCACATGCACAAACCATAATATCACCTGGGTCATATACCTGCACTGGATCTGAATCCAATCTGAAGATCACTGGAACAAATGTTGTTGTTACATATCATGGGCACTTTAATAATCTTTGCATAGAACTGGTCAATCTGGATACTCTAGATCTGCTGAAAGTGGGAGATCATCAACTAGTGGCTCATCATCTGTTGATCTCATAGTAAAGGACTGGCAAAATGAACTGATCAATACTGCTCCGGAACAAAAGTAGCCCGCCTACTATATATGTGACAACAGGTTCTAAACTCATAGTTTCCCATCAAGAACATAGCAATTAGGAGACTTTTCTGTGTTGAAGTATGTTTTAGGCGGCAACAAAACCATTACAGAAATTGTTAAAGAAAGATGCTAAATTTGTATGGACAAATGAAGGAAGAGAGTACTTCATATTTATCAAAGATGTTATCTCTAATTCTCCAAATCTAATTAGGTTGGATTACTCCAAAGAGTTTCAAATATTTTTCTTTGCTTTAGAAGACAATTGCTAGTGTCTTGCTTCAGAAAAATAATGAAGGACAAGAACAGCCTATTACTTTTATGAGTAGAGCCTTGCAACATTCAGAATTGAAGTATACCACCATGGAAAAACAGGCGTACGCTCTTGTCAAGTCCCTTAAGCATTTTAGGACTTCTGTTGGATATTCAAAGATCATGGGGTATGTACCTCATGCAGCTGTCAAAGACATTTTATCTAAACATGATTGTCTAGGCACAAGGAGCAAATAGATTTCAAAAATTCAAGAGTATGACTTAGAGATATAACCCACGAAATTAATCAAAGGACAAGGCCTAGCTAAAATGTTGACGCGGGGAAATGAAGAAGCATTGGGAATGGTTTGTCAGAGCAGTAATTCAAAGAAAAGTGTATCAATGGAACTTTAGAGATTAGAACAACAGCCTTGGTATTCAAATATCATATTTTTCCTTCTTAACCTTACATACAAAGATCACCTAGTTGGCCATAAAAGAAGAGCATTAAGGTTAAAAGCCACCAAGTATTGTATAACACAAGATGGACTAGGTTGGAGGAACCCAAATGGATTGATAGTTAGGTGTGTTGATGAACTAGAGTTCAAAGAACTCATGGTTGAATTTCATTCAGGATTTTGTGGTGGACATTTCGCAGCAAAGACAACAACCCACAAGATCCTAAGAGCAGGTTACTATTGGCCAAGCCAATCTTCAAATGTGCACAAGTTTGTCAGGAGATGCCCTCAGTGCCAGTTGTTCACTAGAAAGCAAAAGTTGAAAACTTTTCCCCTTCATCCAATAGTAGTTCAAGCCCCCTTCCAGCAATGGGGCCTTGATTTCATCAGTCGGTTTAAAGATAATTCAAGTAAAGGATATTATTGGAGGCTTGTCCACGGTCCTTAAACCATAATTTGCAGCATATACTCAACCCCGAATTTGCTCAGCTGAGGTAAAATTCGGTAGAGTCAACTGAGGAATTTCGGGACTGTCAAGGAGCAACAGTAAGACTCAGAAGAAGTATTTGTGATACATGGTATATTGTAGTATAGTGATACATACAGTGGCGGAAGAAGTATTCGTGATACAGTTTTGAGTAAGGTATGCAAACAACCCTAGTACTATTCTTGACCTTTAACTGAAGACATGTACTGATAAAAGTATAAAACAGTGACATACAGTATGAACAAAGATGTATACAGTACAATGATTTTGGTTTGACAAGATGATGAGTATACAATTGCAAGTCTGTGTGACATGCACAGTTGAGTAAAAAGTGATGAGGCTTGACTGAAGCTCATCCTCAGTTCACTTCATCTACAGCAATCGCTTAGGATTAAAATAATTCATAGTAGCAGCTTGAGTAAGGTAAAGTATACAATACAGTGACATGATTGTATAAGTATATACAGTGATGTATTGATGATAATGATGGTGCCTTGATGCCTATTGCTTGTTACCTTATGATAATGTTGATATGATGCACTGTATAATGATGAAGTTGCACACCATGAAGTGATGAAATTTTGTTATAACATGCATAGTTGAAGTCTGATACAAACCCTATGATGAAGTACACTTGTGTTTGTGAATGATGACACTATATTTGATGCGTATCTATTGATGATGATAAGTTGTT
This sequence comes from Pseudotsuga menziesii, assembly GCA_001517045.1. Lineage (NCBI taxonomy): Eukaryota > Viridiplantae > Streptophyta > Pinopsida > Pinales > Pinaceae > Pseudotsuga > Pseudotsuga menziesii. Next base: position 306,451 of record LPNX010890369.1, on the reverse strand, counting down.
GATGAAGATGATGCTTGAGCAGCATAAGAGCAGACTAGATGATGGGAAGACCTTTATGCTTGACATGATCCTTGAGCAGTACAGTTGATGATCAGTGAGAGTAGCTATTTGAAGACTTGACAGTGACCAGCAAGGTTGATAAGCAGCAGTAGTAAGCAGATGAACAAGATGATTGATCAGCAACCCTATGACCAGCAGTAGTGATGATGAGCATGAGCAGAGATAGTTGAGCAGCAGATTGATGACAATCAGTGATTGGCATCAAACTTGCAAGTAGTGACTTGCACTAGAGGATTGGACTCCTCAAACCATTCTTAGTTGGAACTAAGAAAACTAGGCTAGGTCCTGTTACAGAGTTGGTGCTCTTTTTATCAGTTGGTGTTGATTGTAATCGAGAAGATTGTTGTCTTCCATGTACAATAAATAAAGATCAAATTACAAATATTCTTGTCTCTGTGATGTGATGAATGTGCTTATGACTCTTGGTTGATTTAACCGATGCATTTGATTATATAATGATTGATATACTCTGGTTGACTAAGAGAAGGTAAAAAGTTTATAAATTGCTCACACACTGATTCACTCCCCTCTTAGTGTGGCCATTGTGTCCAACATGTGTCAATGTATATTACCGTGCTAGGCATTATTTTTTAGTCATATGAACATGTGCTAAGTCCGCCCTAAGTGTTATTTTATTTTTCACTAATAAAATAAATTCCCATAAAGAGGAGCGATTTTTTAATAGTTTAATTAAAATTTTCAAAAAGTAATAAAAATGTGGTTAGGAAGGGGACTTTTTCATGGGGGTATTCATTTTCTAACTCAAAGCACCCACTTTACCCCAAAACTCACTTTCCTAAGTATTTAAGCGATTATTTTTCACTTAATTTAAATTCTCTAGAAAAAAGGCAAAAAAGTGTCAAATAATGGAAAATATCCAAAAAATCAAATTCCTAAATCAATGGGAGTTTGTCCAGAGTGGTGGCATTTCAACTAGTGGTCAATACTGAGTTAACTAAGAGCTAAATAAGCATGATTCCACTCATATATTTTGCTAGGAGAATTGGTCTCCAGTGTGTGATGTGCCCTCTCTCATGAGGGGGGTGCATTAGTGAGATGGCATTTGAAGATTGGATGTGTGATATAATCAAGGAAGGATGGTGCATCTCCTTTGGAGAGGCGACGCAATCCACTAGAGCCCATCTCCAACATGATCCACAAATCTCTCAAGGAACTCGTCCTTCACTCCTAGTTGGGAATGTGCCTCCCCCTGTTGGTTTTGGCTATAAAAGCAACGCCTCTCCTCCTTTCCAAGATAGTTCGAGTTGGATTGAGAGTAAGCTCGCTAGTCGTACTATTGTTGCATTGTTATTTTGCTTGGAATAAAAGAAAGCTTTGGAGGCTAATGGTGTTGTGCAATTCTGTGTGGATCGTGATTGTCATGGTGTATTGAGGTAACATGTTTCTTTTTATCAGTTTCTTCCTTTTGCTTTGTGAATCTGGCCTTGGAAGGATTGCTCCCAATCAATAGGAATAGGATTTTGTAAGTAAGCTTACTTGTTTATTCTATTTTGCATATGTATGCTTAGAGATCTAGATCTAACATGTTTTATACGTTTATATGCATGTTGTTTTAATCTCAAATCATATATCACCAAATCTCATGGAAGTTTCTTGATTAGCTTTCAAGTTATCTAGCTTGGAGAAGGAATTGATCTAGCTTGCTTCCTCTTCATCTTCAAGCATTTTCGGGACATAGTCCCTAGGCATCCCACCAAGAAGCCTCTTGGGTTATCAATCTGGCAACAAGCCTTTCTCTACTTCTCTTTCTCCTTTTCAATCAAACTATCTCCTTTGGTTACCTTCTAAGCTTATAGATCTATTCTTTTAAAAGTTTAAATCACTCTTAGATCTGATTTATAAGTTTAGTTTAGCTTAGATCTCAAGTTTGCTTAAAGTTTTATTATTTCAAAGAAGATCTAACATAGAAACTTGTATTCTTGCAAGTCCTCCTTTTAGCTAAATCTTAAAGCTTGTTAAAGTAAGTAATTTCTCTAAGTTTAAAGATAAACCAAGCAAGTTAACTGCTCATCATTGGCTTCCCTTTAAAGGCTGTCCAAGACCCTGAGAGAGTTGGTCTCACAAGCCAACTTGTCTTAGTTATTTGTCTTTCTTAGATCTAGTTTTAGCATAAAAAAATTTAGCAATTTTTTCTAACTTGTCCAAATCACTTTCAAAGTGATTTTGGGCACTTTTGCTATTAAAGAGTTTGCTGGTTTTTTGTATTGTGACAGCAGGTAGAGAGACATTTTGGTATAATTATGAAAAATCCAAGCAATCCAGGGCTACTCTGAACCCTCTTCTATCTTCTTAACATCTTCTTCTAAACATTGTAACCTCTTTCCTCCGATCTTATAAGGAGAAAGAGGACTTCTTCAAAGCGTTGTAAAAACCATAATAAAAAAGAAAATAAAGCAAGTGGGCTCCCAAGAGCCCACACCCCATCCCCCCTAAGGGGATTTGTGTCTATGTCACTTTTCATGCCGTGACTTTCTTCTTTAATTTCTTTTCATAAAATCAGTCTAATTAACTTAAAATTTACCGTTTGTTGGTTCCGTTTCCACGACGGGCAACAAACTCGCTCAGAACGTAGGAACCATTTGTTTACTTTTGCAGGCAGTATACTTTGTTTTTTCAAGCAATTTTCATTTCAGTTATCCTTGCAAAGTAAACGGATACTAACCCACTATGCTCTATCAAAGTACCGAAAGGGAAAACTATTCGTAGTGTAGTAATTAGATCACTTTTTATTTTCAGTCTTTTGCTTTTTCTAAAGTAACGAACACGACTCTATATACCCGATGTATGCTCTCGCCATCACAAAACGTGGCAACCTGAGTACGTGTTGGATGATTAGAAAAGAGTTTCTTAGTCAATAGTAATCAGTCTCACATATCTTGCAATTAACCTCCCCAAAAGACAAAAATCCAGCGTCTCTGTTTTATCTCGTGTGGGAAAATTTCACAGAGAAAGCAAAAACAACTAGATAGCGACTGCGGAGCCCCGTCAGGCTACGCCCTTGTTTAGTGTAGTGTTGGACACAAGCTTGCGACTCCGATCTAGCCCAGATTTTCTTGTGCAGAGCCACACTTGAGTCTGGACACATTCCTTGTACCTTAGTGGTATATCGGGAATTCCCCTCCCTTTTTAATCATCTCATCTTCTAAACTAATAAAAGTGACCAAGAAAATTTTGCAATACATTTTGATTCAACACTCCACTTTTTTAGACTCCATTTTGGCACTGATCTATTTATAAATATCATACAATGTTTTGCTTAAGTAAGTCGTGTGTCGAATGGTTATATGATCTACATGTTGTTGATTTAAATTCTATTATTACAAAAGTCTTGCTTCAATATTTTCTAAACTCCTAAAAAATTTACACATTCACAACCTAAAGCTTAAACAGCCTTAGTAACTTTATGGTCTACCCCCCCTTGGCTTCGTTAGGAGTTTGCCTAAACAGAGTAGTCAAGTTTTAGGTGATAGCACTTGACTCGAGACTTGCCCCCCAAGGTAACACCCAGTGGCTTGAAGATTTATGCCACGGTAATCTTGAGGTGTGTATCAGGCAGCGAGATATAATCAAGTTGTATGCCTTCCTTTTGGAGACCCCCTTAAACTTGGATGTTAGAACTTAAAAGAAACAGATCACTTCAATCTGGGGCTCCTTGCAACATTGCATAGCCAGGCCCCCTTAGAACCGAGTATTCACTAGACAACATCATGATGCCTCAGATTGGTGCCTCTACAGGGCTAAACAAAGACAAGGATGCCCCTTCTCCCTCCTCCACCTCTACTCTTAGTTCCATCTATGATGATGATGTTGAGCTAGGGCCTCGCACCACCTCAGGTTTCTCACTTGGGTTTTTGCCTTATCCTTACTCCATTTGGTTCTTTCTGCACATGGCCGTGCTTCATGTATTTTTTCTCCATTTTGTTAGATTATCTTACCTTAGTTTCTTGTTGTACCTTTGCACAGTCCCACATGTTCTTGTTGTTGATTTTACATTTTAGTCCCGTTAAACAACAGTTTTGGTCACTCGTTGGACATTAATAACATTATCTTATGTTACCTTATCTTCTATTTTCTTACTTGACTTTGCTAATTCATCGGTGAGCGAGTTCCCGTTCATTGCAAGTATTGTGCTTATATCAGACCATTTGACTAAATAGACTCTATCAGCATAAGTTAACCAGTTTATTGAATATATTTTGACTCCGAGTAAACATATGATATCTGTATAGCTCACCTCCATTTTTCATTAAAAATGTCAATCCACTTCACAGGTTAAAATGGCTATTCTCTAAAAACCCAATTTCTTGACTAAGATCAAATATTTATCCCAGATATGCAATTATCCTAAAAGCACTTGAAAGAAACTTTTACCTTCTAAGCTGTTGGTACTTCTTTGGAAGATGTGCAAGAAGTGCCTACAAAAACATCAGCAGTGATGTTAAAGCTGCAAATTTAAAATCCTTTTGAAATAGATAAAAGTAAAAATGTCAGATCTAAATTACAATCTGTAATAAAGTAGAAGCTGGCATTAAGCTAAACAAGGAAACAGCCTTTAAAGTTAAAAGCAAATTCCAAAAGTTGTAATCAAGAATAGAGTCTAGATACACCAAGCCGCTAATAAATGATTCAAGCATAACTACTTCCTTATTCCTGGGTCGATTCCACATTTACCTATATAGACATTAAAGCTCATACTAAATAACTTAAAAGGTGCTACCATGTGATAATTCAGGGCTGCACACAATCCAGTACAATCAGAGTATTTTATGCCCATTTTTTAAGTGGAGGGCATGGCCATTCTGAGCATTTTGAAATTTTAGGAACCTCAAATGCGTTTTGGCATGGTCAAGTGGTGACATTTGGCGGTTTTTTATGGTTCAGTGGACTTCTCTTCAGTTCAGTGCAGTTCAGTTTGCTGGAAATCTAAAAACTGCTATGTCTGTTGAATTTTGGATGTGAAATTCTATTTCATTCAAATGAGATCTGATGAGGTTAGAACCCCTCTGAAACATCCTGAGGTAGGATGGGAGATATAAATAAAATGGAAACTTTTACTTTAGAATTTCATATTATAATTCAAAGTTGACTAGAGATGGAGGGCCTGTCTTAGAGACCTCCTTACTGTTTTTAAGGGCTTTCTCTTTACTAAAATAAACGTATCTGCCATACTTTGTTGACTCCCACTTATTCCCTGATTTTAGGCTTGACATAAGGGAGTTTCCCTTCTTAGACACATGCGCCCTAGCCTTGGAGTATATTTTTAGCATGGTGAAGTCTATCCTTGGGAGAATTCAATGTGGACAACAAACCACTATTCTACGAAGGGTACACCCTAGAGAAGGACGTTTTTAGGTAGGTGTGATGGTCATAAAGATGCAACTGTTATTATAGGAGGAGCATTGTCCTTGGAATTTCTATCTTTGTTTCTCCTCTACTTTTATCCATATCACCTATTCTTATGTTCCGCTACTCTTATGTATTCTACAAGAATGGAGGTGGAAAGATCTACAAAGTCTTTGTTTTGAGTTGTTGAGTTCTAGAGCTTGTGACCTTTGTTCCCATTTCTCCATTGTTTATTCTTTCTTGAGAGAGTGAGGCTGAGAACTAACATAGAGTACCTATGATACTAAAGCTTGCTTTGTTGATTAGTGGTTGTACATGTCCCATCTTGTTGTCCAGACTTGTCAAGGATTTGTCCGACTCCCAATGATATATTAATTGTGTTGGCAAATATATCACCAAGTGTCTATAACATAACTTATCAGCAATATTGGGGAGAATATCGGTAAATATTGGAAAATATCGGCAAATATATTCTTTTTTCATTTTTTAAAGAGTTAGAGCAACAAAAACATCCAACAAACACATTGCCACATGAAGATGAAAATAAAATTGATATGTAAGATGTATAAGATGCCATCAAGTGATACATCACACATTGATATTGAATTCTAATATTTGTCTCGAGTCCTAAGTCCTAAAAGGCTAATACAAAATCACATCAAAATAATAATAAATGTATCTCAAGATTCATCATCATGAGCAAAGTTATCAAAACCGGAACCAGGATTGGAATTGACCTCTAAACTGATTTGTGCACAAGTATACTAAAAAATAAATAAAATATGCAAAATTTAATAAGATATATACATCAAGGTAAATCCAAACCATTAGACACTAAATATGCAAAGTTTGATCATGTATATAGCATAAGTACTAAGGGTGAATATGGAAAAATGGCACAAAGTACGATACATATCTAAAACAAAATGCATAGACATCAAGGGTCTAAATAGCCTCTAGAGTCCAAAAAACATCATGCTATAACAAATAACGACATATGATCAAAAGCATCACCTATATTGGGATCATCATTAGTAGCACTCTCTGCCCCGTCTTCTATCCTTTGCCTCTACCTCAATCCTTTAAGGACATCAATCAAAACCCTCCAATTTTGATGGAACTCCCTAAATCAAGCATTAAAACAAGGTAGAAAAATCTTAACATGCCTAATCAATGTTTTGCTTGAGTGAAGGGTACATTTTTACTATTTACTATGGTCATGACTTCAACAATTAGCACCACCAACATTGAGGTACATAAAGGGATTGGTGCTCTTGATTAAATGCCAACCCCATACCGTCATACATGATAGAATCCAATGAAAATGTTGCAATCTTGTCAATCCTAAAATCCTAAAAACTGTCAAGTCTGTTGAATTCTAAATGGGATACAAAATTCTACTTTCCCCATATTAAGCCCGATGAAGTTGGAACCAGTCTCAAACATCCTAAAACAATTAATGGAAATGTTAAAATTTAAATAGAAGGATAGAAACGAAAAATAAAGGAGAAGATTAACTTTTGCTTTAAAAATTTAATATTACCTGTTATCACGTATACATTCTACAGCTGGGCTACCATGATGTAGCATACAGACTTGTCTCTTATTCTATTCTAGGCTATTTTTCACATGGGGTATTAGCATGGATCTTTACAGCTTCAGCCTTTCCAAAGCCTTGTTCATCAGATTTTCCTTGCCAAGACTGAGATTCAAGAGTCCATCGAGATGCTTTTGGTGATGATCTAGTTCATCGTAGCAGAGCAGTAGATCAGAGTTGGTACACACAATTATAGAGGGGCTTATCAGTTGGAGACAGGTATAGTTGATGAGATCAGGTATAAACTTCCTTGGTTTGATTTTGCTCTTTGGTGTATGTCAGACAACTATGCTTATCATGTTAGGATGATTATGGTGACCTATGCTTATATCTATTGTTGCTTTAACTTGTGTTATGACTAATCAAGGGACTTGATGTGAAGACTGTTGCTCATGCCACGCTTGTACAAATTATAAACCTTGGTGCTAGGTTGGTTCCATATCACTCGTCCCCATCCATCCAGTTCATCCACCTTCGATTTTATTCCATGACTTAAGACTGATTGAGACTTGTGAGATTGAAGATCATTTCCCCATTGTGAACCCTATGTATGATAGACTCCATGTTGCTATGTGTCTCTAGCTATGAAGTATGTGGCTTGGCCAGTGTGGCTGGGTTCACAGGGTAGTTCTCCTTTAGTTCTCAAATCAAGTGATCCACCATAACAGTGTTGCTAAACACTAAAGCATCGGAACGCATAAAATCTATATCTAAAGGATGCAAAAGTTATAAATGTTTAAAAGGTAGTTAGTGGCCAAGGGGTTAAGCACTCATTCTTTGTATAATGTAAGGCTCATCTGCCCTCCACAAGGGCGGCAGGGAGAGGCAAACCCGTCGGGGCTATGGACTGCTTACTGGAAGCGGGTATAGGCGTTAGTCATTTACTGGATGGAGCCCAAAAGGCTTTCCAGGGCACCTGCTCTTGTAGGCTGGCTACTATCTTGTGAAATATAAAGTGTATTGAAAATGTTAATGGTCAAAGGATGAGCACTCACTCTTTGTATAGTGTTCGGCTCTATGCTGCGGGGAAGCGCCCCCCGCCCCACCCCCGCTCCGGAAGCTCGCTTCGGACAGAAGCGCTGCGGGAGCTAAGGCGAATCGCGCTTCCTGGATCACTCCCGATCCAAAGCGAAACTCAGAGCGCACTTCCTGCCCCAAAACAACGCTCCCTACCCTGTCTGAAAGCGTTCGTTTCCAGGACGTTTCCTACCTCACTCCCGACACTTCCTCCTTCGCTCCCGCTTCGCTTCCTGGTCAATTCCGCTTTCGCTCCCAGCGCTTCCGATTTCGCTCCCCGGGCCCTTCCCATCGCTCCCCCAGGCGCTTCCTCTTTTTAACGCTGCCCACGCCCGCGAAAGAGAGGAAAAGGGTTTTTGGAGGGAAGGAGGAGGGCTTTGGGGGATAAAGCCCTCTTCTCCTACCTCATTGTCACTTTGCAAGAGAAGAGAAGAGAAGAGGAGAAGAGAAAAAGAGAAGAGAAGAGAAGAGAAGAGGAGAAGAGAAAAAGAGAAGAGAAGAGAAGAGGAGAGGAGAGGAGAGGAGAAGGTTGCAGCTTGCCACCATTGGAGAGCA